>JAAWXA010000020.1:12101565-12317098 GCA_038090715.1 Florisuga fusca
GTATAAGAGACCTTCTTCCCCCCCCCTTAGCGGTCACACCGTTAACCCTTTGCATCCTCCTTTTTGGCAGCGGGAAAGACCTCCTCTCCCCATCGGCATTTGCTCACCAGGCAAGGGGAAGGGGATGCCCAGATTTGGGCTGCGTGAGAAAGAGCATTGAGAACTGGCAATGCCTGAACCCTGCCGGGGAAGCATTCAGGCAAGTGGCATCCCGTCCCAATGCCCTCCTCGCCTGGAAATACGCGGAGCGTGCCGATCCCACCCACCGCCGAAATACGAGCCCCTCTGGGTAGCGCATGGCAGCTGTTTAACAGCACGCTGCAACACTACCCTACAGTTCAGGACAGGAAATTAAGGCGGCTGTATCTGCAGGGGGAATTGGAAGTACGCAGCCTGCAATTACCTGAGCCGGAGTTTGGCAAGAGCACTGCTCATCTGAGAGCTGCTGCGGGGCTGGACACTGACTGTCAGGGCTCAGGTGCTGCAGGGGCATCACAGCTCCAGAGGCAGCAAAGGGCTGTGTGGGTAACCTCAGAACCTTGGCTGGGGTGGTTGGAGGCAAGAAAACATGGGGAGTTTATACACAAGTGGGAAACTCAGCTTTTTCGAGGCAGAGGGGAACATGGGGGGAGGGTGTGTGGGTGAGTGGGGCTGCTGCACGAAGAGGCACTGAGATGGTGCACATTTAGGTGCCATTTTGCTTGGTGATTGGTCAGGAAATGGACTTGGATACTCCCTGTTTGCAGTAGAAACAGTAGATGTTGGAGGAGGTAACTTTCCCCAACCATGTCTTGCTGGACCCTAAGCCAGGGTGGTGCTAAGAGGCAGGAAAGGACCCATCACCCCGGTGCTGCTCTGGCCTTTGGGGTGCCTTGGGATGTCCCCAGTGGGTACAGGCAGACGGGCAGAGGGCTTGGCATCAGGAGAGCCATCCCACTTCACCACGGCGTTCACCACGACGGGAGAAACCTGTTTTCCCACTAGATGGTAGAGAAGAGCTTGACTGAAATTCCTCCTCACAGCTGAGCACAAGGGAAGGGGAGGTCATACAGAACTAAAGGTTTCTGGTTTAACAGGGTCTTCAGCAGAGCCTAATAAGCCAGAGGTGCTGCTGCAGAGTGTGGGGGCAGAGGCAGAGAGCAGGCAGGGTGCTGAACAGGGTGAGGGTCCCAGCAGCCAGCCCAGCATGCACTGGATCCAGCTCACCATCAGGCACGGGCTGCACGTTTGTTTTGATGCCTGCAGGTGTTTTATGACCTTTTACTGACTAATCTTAGAAAATACGGTTTGAAATTGGCTGCATCTATAAAAAGAAAGAGAGGTGAGAGGAGATAGTGTTCATGCTGATTGCAAGGAGGCCTAACCCCAACACAGCACATCAAGGAGCTGGTTAGCTTTGCCTGATGTCCTCGCTGCTCCTTCCCACTGATGTTAACTCTCTGTATCCCCTGTTTTTTCCCCGTCCCACAAGTTAAACACAAATACATTGGCAGCAATTTTAACCATTGTGTGTGAGTTAGCCTAAGGCAGGATTCATGCCCAGCCTGAACAGGGAGATGAGCAGCTTGGCAGGAGGAGCTCTGCCACCTCAAGATGGTGACATTTCCCACTGAGATCTCCAGTGCTCCCAGTGACATCCCAGGTGACTGGGCTGCTTCGACTCAGCCTGGAAGGGAAGAGGAGTGGCTAAGACCTAAAGTGGTCACACTTGAAGGCAAGATCAAATTCACCCTGTTCCTGCCTAACATGTATGTATTCATCTGACCAGTTCTTAAAGATCTCTAATGCAGGAAATTCTGCAGCCTCTCCTGAGTCTGCATTGCTCTTATGGTTACAGAGATTTTCTTGCTGTCTAACCTGAACATTTTTTTTTTGCTGCATTTAATGCCTCTGGCTTCTTGTGCAATTTGCCCTGGGCAGGAAAACAGTTCTTTCTTTTCACCGTAGTTTATTGCATATCTTAAGGCCACTACTACACCAGCTCTCATAAATGACTGTTTCCTGATCTATCCGGTATCTCTCACACTAATCCTCCATGTGCCCTTCCCTGTCATCCCAATCTTCCTTGAAGTTGAGGCTCAGAAGGACTTGGCATAATGTAAGGTGCCGTCCCAGGTCAGCACCTAGGACCCTTGATATTCCTGCTAGTCCAAAGACCAGCTCGGTTTTTCAGCCCCTACTCACTTTGTGCTTGCCAGGATCTTTCATGGGGGTTCAGGGCCAGGTCCTAGTGAGAGGCTCGTGCAGAGAGCAGGGCACTGGCCCCAGCAGCCTGCACTGTCCCTGCCTTTGGGCTATCACATTTTGCCTTAGGAGTTTTTTGCCTTATCAAAAATAATAGTTCAAAGAAGGAAAGGTGACAGGTTCTGCAGACAGGGGGTATGTCAGGAGCCCATCACTCAAATGTCATGCCCAGTTTTATTTTTGGAAAGGATTTATTATTCAGGTGGAAGTGCTGACACTGTTTCTTTGAGTTATCTGAAGTCTAAAAGGATGGTCTGCGTGTGGTGACATGAAAACAGGGACTCTCTCAAGCTTCTCTGGGCAAACTGAATGAACAGGAGCTGTGCAGCTAAGCAGTCAGGGCTGGTCTTGTCCTGAGAGCCTGTCATCCCAGCATTGCTCTGGGATGCACAGTGCTGGCTTAGATGCTTACATTTCCTGTGAAGTGAATTTCCTAAGCATGATAGCCTAGATGGGGATGGGTGTGACAGTGGTCTAAGCCAACTGAGAGGATGTACCAGCTTGAATTTGAGGATACTTGCAATTACTTCGGAAGTTTCCTGCAGCCCTGAAGTGGTTTGCATGACATGAGAAGTCAGAGGCAATGTTTTCTGCTCTCAGCTGTGAGATTAATGCTTAAATAGAAATGCGTCAGTTTTCTTCATATAGACAGGCTCATAATAATGGTAGATATTTCCTAACAGAGACCAGGAGATGGTGGACCTGAATTTTAGTCTTTTTTTTTTTTGACACTAACTTCCCCAGAGAGAAAGATCTCCTCTCAGGAATGTGCACTTCCTGGGTCCAGAAGCAAAATAAACTTTGCGGTGCATGATGCTGTAGACTGAACTGGAGGGCATTCAGCTCCCTGCTGGATCCATGCTCCTTAAACAGTGCCTGTCTCCTTTGAGAAGGAAAGGTCCTGGAAGCCCCATTGTCCTGTGCTAAAATACCATACCATACCACACCACACCACACCACAGTCCCCACGTGGTGTGATCCTGACCAATGCATGCTGTGCCAAAACACTGCTGGAGTGAGATTTCCTCTGGGAGAAGCAGAACTACAGCCTTTAGGTTTGAACAATGATGAAATGGAAGGAAGAAGGGCTGTGTCCTTCAGGATTGGGATTATATCACAAAGAGATCTCTACCCCAGACCATGCATGAAGTCTGTGCCAAGGTTTTCAGAGGTGATTTGTGGGTTTCAGGGGCTCAGTGTGAGCTACTCTGAAGCCACAAAAGAGCCAGGCATAGGAGGGAGAACTTCAGCACCTGGTGGTGGCTGCACTCCTTCAGACTATGCAGCTCCAGGATTTGCATTGGTCTTGAAGAGAAGGAAAGTCTGTGTCCACCAGCTTCTGCCCACAGGGAGATCACTGACTGGTTGGCATTAAAGGTTCCTTGGGGGATTCAGTAGGTTTCACTTTTTCTTGACCAGTTTTCACAATAGTTTTCAAACCTCCTATTCCTAAAAGCGTTCCTATGTGCTCACACACTGAGCAGTCCCCTCTGGAGCAGAGAGATGCACTTATGCTGCTTCAAATCCCCCTTGGACAGGAATAGTATGGAATAAACAAAACTTGTGTCAAAACGCACTCCTTCTCAGTGCTGTATTGACCTTCTGACTTGCTTTTCCTTTGGAGAATCTTGACGCACTTTGTTCTTTAATGCATTAATCTTCACAACATCCCAGGGATGCCAGGAAATGCTGTTACTTCTCTCTCCCTCATGTTTTTGTGGGTAGGGAACTGTGGCAAAGATCAGCTAAATGGCTTACCCGGGGTCAGGCAGAAAAACCATGGCAAAACAGGACCGAGATCCTACATGACCCACAAGCAGCTAAATGCCTTCCAAAGTGCTTGTTATGTACCTTTCCAGAAGGCCCAGAGGCTGAGCACAGAGGGGGGTGAGCCTGGATGGAGAGGACAGTGCGTGCTGGTTTTCTCAGATGATTTCTTGGTTTCAGACTTGACTAAAGTGGAAGGTTTGGGTTGGCCTGGGAATTTTGTTTTTCCTGCAAGAGAAGAAGGTCTGAGGCTCCTGCTGGACATCACGCATCTCCCATCATGGAGGAAATCTGGTGTTCCCTGGAAATAGAAATCAGCAGCTGGATAATTTCAGAGCATCCCCCTCCTTTTGGCAAGTTACCCACTGGAGCAGCAGTTTTGGGGAGATGTTTGCTTAACAACCTTGAAACAGACAGGCAGATCTCCAAGCTCTGCTGCTCTGCTTTGACACAGTGGGACTTCTCTTTTCCCTCTTTAATTTTTTGAAGTAAGGAGCTTTCCAGACAGTTGTAACATTAGTATCCATGCTGCTGGGAAGGAAGTGAGATGGGACTCTTCATCACTGCAAGTGCTACCGGACCCCCCAAAAGGCTGAGAGTTTGGAAAGCAATCACACAGTCATTCACTTCCCTGAACTATCTGTGCTTCATGAACCTCCAGCTCATGAATCTTGGAAGGAAAGGCCTTCTCATGAGATTTGTGGTGTGTCCAGTCCCAGCTAGAAATACCACAAGAAAAGCCTCTCTTGGGGAGATCCCAGCTCTAACCAGAAAATGCGGAGTGATGTGAGAGTGAGAAAAAATCCAGATGTGGCCACTATCTGCTTTATTTTTCTCTGGGAAACTGAGTTCTCTTTTACAGAGTATAGTTTTGTCAAGCACCATTCTCAAGCATATCTAACCTCTGTGCTTGCCAGCTATAATTAAGTCAGACCCACATTTCAAAGCTGTGTGTGTGTGTGTGTGTGTCTGCATGCCTGTGTGTATGGAGACAGCTCCCAGCAGATCACTTTCAGTTAGTTTTCTAAGAGACTGACTGGGGCTGCTCACTCCCACATGCAGAGAGAGCTCTGGCCCAGACAGTTGCCTCGGGAGAAGCATTGGCTTTCCTCCTGTTGGGCCACTGTTGTGCTTTTGAGTTACTTTAACAAGAAGTGCTTAAACATTTGAGTTTAACAGAGTGGAACAGTTTCTCCACCACCAGGCTAAGTGTTGCCTTTGTTCTCTCGCACAGTCCAGGAGCTCTCTTTGCAGTGTTACCTCACTTGCAGTCCCAGGCCAGCCTGGGAAGAACACGGTGTAGTTAAATGCTGAGGAAAGTACCTCTCTGCTTTTAAAACAGAGTAGTTGTTGCAAGTGACAGGTACACAGGGGGTAGGGAATGGTTGCCGGATTTTGAGGAGTTGATGGTGGGCTCAGCCTCTGGAGGGGTATTTGCAGGGAAGGAAAACATCCTGAACTTGCCAGGTGAGTGCAAGCCTGAAGATGAATTTGGGAGTTGTGTCATGACCTGCAGTGGTATTGGTGCTCGCAGTGGTCTTCTCAAAAAAAACTCTGCTCTTTATGGCTGCTGTTCTGTGAGGTGACAGTGATGTCCAAACTCACTTGGTGAAGGGAGCAGGATGGCATCATACACATACCCACAAGCAGCCACATCTTTATTAAACAGCAGAAAATCATTAATCTCACCCAAGTATTTGCTGTGTGTTATGTTTAGGTAGAGAGTAGATAGCCTCAGGTTTTTGACAGCTTACACAAAATAATTACAATTAATAATCATAGGAACAACCAAGCAGAAACTTTCCAACATTTATTCATCACATACAGAGTCGACAAGTGCCTGCAATTCTCTGGTTACCAATGCACTAACAAACATCTGCTAGAGTTTCTTGCAAGTTCAAGGACTTGGGCAGGGACTATACCAGGGACTGAATTTCTCCATGTGTCTGAATAAAAAAAATAAATTTTCCACAAAGGCAGAGCCTTAGTCTGGAGTTCCTCATGCTTCTGAGATAACGGCTTCCAAAGTCCAAACCCTTTGGGTTACAGCTTCTCCCAATAAATGGGGCTTTGAGAGAAGAAGTGAATGTATCTTGAACTACCAGAAGAACAAGAAATGGAGATTTATTTTTTTTTTCAATTAAGTAAGTAATTTAAACTATTCCAAGTAAGCAGGCTTTGCTGTCTCGGAGAGCTTGAAAGTTTCTGGGTGCCAGACGAGATCTTGCTTTGCTACCTTATGCTAGTGGCAATGTCAGAATTGCCCAGCAACAAACAGGCAGTGGAACCACCTGTGAGGCTCCATGGTGAAGATCTCTGAAAGGCAGCGAGTCACTTCACCAAAAGCTGGGAATATTTTGTTCTGGAGAATCATAAAATGACCAAGACCTCCCAGTTGGAGCAGCCCATGATCCATTCTCCCTGCAGCGCTGGTTCCACCCAGGCCCAGCTGGTACCGGTACTGGTACCGGGCTGTGGCTGTGGGCGGGCAGAGGGTGGGTCATGTGACCCAGATGGACCAATCACAGCGGTCCTGAGCGGGACCCTCAGCATGAAATGGCGCCGCAGGGAGGGGATGGGGCTCTTGGGTTGCCATTGCTTCCTCTGCTCCTGCCTCCTGTTTTCTTGCTGGGGAAGAGCATGGTTCACCAGCACAGGTCACCTTCTCGTGACTCTGTGTGTGGGACTGGCTTGGCTGCTGCAGGACTGTCACTGGGACTGTGGACTTGGGCACCCCATCTGTGCTGAATCCAGTTGGGGATTTTGCTGGTTGGTAAATAATTATCCACTGAGGTGCTTGGGTTCCATATTTACATATTTGTGTATCTTTTTGTATACAATATACCATCATTATTACTACTTCATTAAACCTAGCCTAGTCTTTTTTCCCCAACTTTAGAGTCTCTTTTCCTTATTTTTACCTTCCCCTGGGAGGGAGTGGGGGAATAACAGCATCTGTCACCTTGTTACTGGTTAAAAACCATGACACAGCAGTAACTGTTGTAGAGCTTCTGCAATGCCACTTTACCCATAGTGCTGTTTTATTGCCGGATGTTACAGGGAGAAAATTGAGTTATGACTTAAGCCATTGAATTTTCAACAGGTACAAATTGGGGTGGCATTTAACTCGGTCTTCTGAAAAGTCATTTATGTCTGTTTAGTGTTTTACATTTGTTGTCCTCTACACTAACCTTTTAGCTCACTCGTTCTGTGCCTTCTCATCCATTACCACCCAGCCTGCTTTTTCCCAAAGCAAAGGTAGGATGTGGAAATTGGTGGAAATAAGGAATCCTGCTTAAATGACCATGTGCTACCTGGTGGGTATTGCTCAGCCATGCAAGGAAGTCTAGCAGCTCTAGAAAATAAGGAAGTTAGACACAAAAGTTGATTTCTTTAGCCACTGGGGTGTCTTCTTCAGGCAGTCACTGCTGGTATTTTTCTTTGAGGCTGCAGCTGTCTGTAGGTGGTTGGTTACAGGTGCCTGTGCTCTGCAGGCTAGTGGTGTCAATATAAAGTGCTGTGCAGCACACAATTTTTGATGCATCTTTTGATGCATCAGGTATGCACAATTTTTGATGCATACCTGAAAAATAAATTTCACTACTATGAGTGAATCATGCACAAATGACTAATAAATAGCTCTGCAGTTTTTCCTTAAGCTGTGATTTATCTGCCTGGAGACTTATTAAAGAAATGTTCCTGCTGTTTGCACAATTTTTATCATGGTACTGTCTCTTGGTGCTCTCAAGGGTCAGAAACCCCCTTCCCCACTCTGGCAGCCCCAGCAAAACCCCTGTGTGTGACTGCTCTACTCTGCAGGGCCAAACATCCTGGCCTTACTCTGCCACAGGTGCTGCTGCTCTGCTCTGGAGAGATGCCTTGGTTGTGGTCTGTGCCAGTAAATGAGATCTTTGTGTTCTGCCTCCTGCCTTTCCATTGTCCAGGGTGGTTGCATCACTGCTGGGAGAGCAGGTCGTGTGAGTCTCCTGTCCTGCCCCAAAGGCAAAACCCACCCAAGAGCAGTACCATGGTGAGTGTGAGCGTTGCTTGGGCAGAGCTGTGAGAGCAGTAGCTGCTGTTCCAGGGGTGAAAGTGGGAGCTGGGGCCCATGACTTGTTTCATCACCACCTGGTTTGATCCTCTCATTGTTCAGGGATTTAGTCTGGTGGTTTGAGAGAACCAGACCAACAGCTTCTGCTCGGACAGTACTTCTCACTCATCATCCTGCTCCCCATCAACCTCTGAGCACCTGCTGCTGGTGCTTAGGCCAGCAGCCCACCACCCCTTGAAGGCTTCCTTTGGGACTGCCTCCTCTGTAATGTGCTTTGCTGCCGGGACAGTGGTGGCAATCACTGCTCCACAATGGGGCCTGGCACTGCCAGCTCATCCCTGCTGCCAGCCTGGACATCTCCCACAACCACCCAGGGGCTTTTCTTAGTTTTCTGCTCTCTTCTTCCCTCTGTACATATCTGGGTAACAAGGATGTCTTTGCTCTTGCCAAGCAAGGAGGTGATTCTAGTTTTCCTTATGACAGTTTGATTGGTGTAAACAAAATATATATAAAAAAAGTAAGAAGCTGACTGGTATGATAGGAAACAAGTTACTTTATAAGTATTCAGGCTTCCCTGCCCTCCTTCTGGGAGGTTTGTAATGCTGTCCCCATCCTTCACCTTGCCCAGAGCAGCACTGGGATGCAGACTGGCTAGTTTGGTACCCAAAGAAAACAAGCCAAGCATTTTCTCTGAAAACACCACAAGTTTTCTTGCCACTTTGTGTATGTTTTGCATCCTAGCAGCCTGTGAGCAGGGCAGGGAAATGCATCCATGCTGGTGACAGCTGTCTGAGAGCAAAGGAAAAAAAAAAAATCTTTTTTTTTTTTCTTTTTTTTCTTTTTTTCCCCCCACTTCTTCTTTTAGCTAAACACCTGCACTTTATGTGATTGGCTTAACAGTCCAGCACATTCAGGCAAGGCTGGCAGTGCATTGAGGATGCTGGTGTCTTGCTTACAGTATTGGATGATGGGACCCTGCTTGTCTCTTTGATATGAGATGTGACAGAAGCAGCTATAGCTGTTCTGACTCAGCCCTCAAGCATTTCTGCCATTAAAGTGTACACACAGGCAAGGCTGGATGATCAAGAGTTTGTGCTGGATCTTTTCTTATTGCTGTATGGGGAAAAAAAAAATCTTTAGCTGCCAATAAGATTGATCTGCATGCTGAGAATAGTTTACCCTGGAGAATATATGGCATTACATGATGTGTAAAATTGGGGTCTGATGTACTGTAGAGATCTCTGCCCTCTTTATGAGCTGCACACCTTACACACAAATCCCCCTTTTAATATACAGTGGGGTAACTGAGAAAGTCTCAGTGCTTAGAATAGGTAATGGGGGAGAGAGAAAGGGGCTTGGGGGTTGCAGCTTTCACTGCCCTTTGTGGAGGTAGGACAGGTGATACTTGCATTCAGGTATGTCTCTTCCCTGATCCTCTGGTCAGGTTGAACCTCTGACTCTGAGTCCCCTGCACACAGCCCCAGATGAATGAGCAGGTCTGGCTTCTCACCTTCCTCCTCCATTTCCATGCCTTCCAGAGGCTGAAGGACCATCCCAGGAACTTGCTGTGTCTGTTGGCTTCACACCAGATGGTCCCAGGTCCACACACAGGAGTCCCACTGCAGATTGGTCTGACCCATTTCTTACTGCAGGCAGGTGTAAGGAGGATGAAACCTTGTAACAGCAATGCTGGGCACAAACAAATCCAGCAGAAATAAGGCTTATTTAAGGAAGGAGTTGGTGCTGGGGATACTCTTCAATAAAGTGAGCCAGCTCTCTAGATCAACCGTATTTACCTTATATTGCTTGTAAAATCCTGATGCTCTCTCTTAGGACCTTTGGGACTAACATCACCCTGCCAGCATCATCTGGACAGGAGCTGGGGCTGTTGGAAACCATCACCCAGGCTGTGAGCAGACCTCCTGCTGCCCAGCCTGCACCATGGTCATCAGGTCCCAGCCCCGGTGGGCTCCTGTCCTGTTGGCACCACACACACACACAAACACTCATATGCAGACAAATACACATGACTGAGAAAGGTTAAAAATTTCTGCTTAATGTCTGCTGTCAGAAAACGCTGCTCTGCCAGAATGGAACTATCCCATGGGAGTGTGTCAATTTGGACAAACTTAAGTTTAGGGGGGAAAAAAAAAATCAGAATAACTCCTTTCAGTAAACTCACAGCAGTCAGCTGTCAGAGTGGGACATTTCAAGTTTTCAGTCTGAAATGACTTGTCTTTGGCACCACTGTGCATTAGTGTATAGCACAGTACAAATGCTCACATGAAATAATGCACAATGAATTATGAAGCAGAACAATACAAGTCTGGACTGGAATAGAAATACGGAATACTCAAAACGTGAAATATACACTAAGTATAAACATAATGGAATGGAAAACCTATAAAAGAAATAATCCATAAGTGCAAACAATTGTTTCAATTGAAGCCAAGTGTTTCCAGAATATTGTCTTACATGAAATTGTTGATGAACCCCATTTTTAGCTTTTCTATTCCATTTTCAGTCAGATGTCAGAACTCCTAGTTGGAGGGCAATGCAGAGCAACACACACCGCTGTACCTGCACATTCTGCTCTTCTCTTTGTCCGTCTTTCCTTCCTTCTCCAACACCTGCCTCATTCTGAAAACTGAAAAATGTTTCTGCTTTGTGTGACAGAGTTACTCACAAAGCAATCAACTGACCTTGTAATATATGAGAGGTTTTTGTGTTACACTGGGAATGCTGAGGTGAGCTGTGGCTTGGGGCAGGCAGTGTGACATCTCATCTAGCCCGTTACTCGGTGGGCTGTGGCTGAGTCAAACCTGGAGAAGTCACTCTGCAGCCTGGGAAGGCTGCAATAGCCCCACTTTTAGCTGGGTTTGCTTGAAGCATGTCTCCATGCTATCTGTGAGCACCCTCCACACTGGGATGCACTGAGAAATCTTTTTTGCTTTTTTTTTTTCCTTTTCATGTCACAGTCAGGGCAACCACAGAAAACCTAGTGTCAGCACTCACTCTATAAAACTGACAGAGCAAGCTAAGACACATGGACTCCCTGGAGCCCATATTTTATCAAAATATCCTTCATGAAGAAATAAAAAGAAATAAGACCAGGGCAAAGAGAGTTCTGTCCTCCAAAGCTGCCTCTTGGACATTTGCCTTTGCTGGAGAGGTGAAAGGTGTCTACTGCTCATGTCTAGGCTGGAGGCTGGTCTGAATGCACAAGTGACACAGGGGTTTCACCCAGTGGCCTGCCACCCCACTCCTCCACATCTCTGGGCTGCATCATGCTCTGTTCAGTCCAGGACGCAGCTGTTACCCCAGGTAGGTGGGGAAGGATAACCTCTTTCCATTTTTTGCTTCAAGAGGGCTCTGGTAATCCACAGTCATGCTGGTCTTTATGGATGGTGGTGAATCTGACCAGTGCTGCAGGTACAAGCAGCAAATTCAGCACCAACATTCCTGCATATGAGAGCTTCTACAGGTTTCCTGCAAGGCTCCAGAGACACGGGATGCTCCTTTGTTGGCCCTGAGAAGAGGAACTGTTATTTTATTGTAAGTAAATGAAAGTAAGAGTGGCCAAAACCTGCAGCCAGCAGGGACTCCCCTGTGCTCCCACAGGTCAAGGGCAGGGTGTCTATTTGAAGGTGGATGTTTCCTAATGCACAGTTGTTGGTAACCTAAAGCAGGTTTATGACAGAGCCAAGATCAGGCATTAATGCAATAGACTGGTAATTCAATCACTTTATAGAAGTTGATCTGTCCTTTTTATTACAATTATTGTCAGCCCGGGTGTTTCGTTCCATCACTGAAAATAAACATCATTTATCATACTTGTAAAGATTAGCCCCTGACAGCTCCAGCTTGGCTTTGCATAAATGTGTATTAATGTCGGCTCTGTCTGAAGTGGAGAGAGAAGTCTATATTTCACAAGAATGATTAGACAGTGTCACCACTGCTTTAAGTAATGTCTTATCATGACGGATAATCAAACTGTGGAAAAAAACCAACAAAAAAAGGCAATTTATTGCATATGTATTTTTTGCTTTATTGGGCTGAGAAATAGCAATAGTTTTGCTGCTGCAGTACTGAGGTTCATAATGTCTGGGCTGGTGGTGCTTCTCTGGGTTTGAAGAGATGCGTGGTGTCACAGCTTGTTGGCAGAGCTGGGACTTCCACCTCTCTGTGAGGCTGCCTGAGTCTTCTGATTGGAAGATCCATCAGCCCACAACTTTGCCAGACTTGTAACAGTTCATGCCTCAGGCTGGATTTGATTCGGAAAGTTTCAGCTAAAATGATGTCGTCATTTCTAAGTGTGAGATTAAGGGAGAATATGAAGCCCAAGCTAAAAAATTCTTACAGACATTTTCCAGAGAAGCTCCAGGCCAAGCCCATTTTCCAGACTAAGCCTGCATCCCTGGGCTAGGTAGAGGGGGGTGTGTGTGTAAATGCAGTGTTCTGGTGGCAGAGTGTTCAGGGCCTCAGCTGACAACAATGAGTCTGTTCGGGGGGCTGAGGGTCTTCACAACCAGCATGGATGAAATCTGCTTGGATTCCAGAAGGATGAAGAGTAGCTAAAGACAAGAGCTTAAGTCTTTTGCCTGTTGAGCCAGGGCAATGCCAAGAGTATTCCTGTCTTTGCTCGACTGTGCATTCACTGGGAGAGAAAGCACCTGGGTGTTGATGTCCACACATCAGCTGTACGTCACCTTTCTGCTGTGATATTTGGTCTAGTTTTACCAGTTTTAGAAACTGGGGAAATGAAACCAAACCCCATGTGTGTTTTCAGGTGGCATTTTTGGTGGAGCTTGAGAAGTTTGAGTATTGCACTGAAAATGCTTGTGATTTCTGGACATCACATCTGGGTTTTGTGAAAGCCCAAATAGAGCTGCTTGTGTGAAAGTATCTACTTTCATTGTTACTGGTTTAAAAAAGTTGTTTCCAATGTTTATGCCTTTTGGGAAAAAAAAAAACAAACTCAAACCACCCAACAACTTGGAGACATAGATACTTAAAAGCAAATATCAAATAAAACATTTGATTTATAATCTTATCATTTTTAAGCCAGCAACCTTATTTTGGAAGGCCTGTGATTGAGATCAGCGTTAATTGAAGATGACACCTTAAAATTAGCTCACTGTGGAGGTATCACATTGAATCAGATCCTAAAGGAGCAATAATACATCAAATATCATATATGAAAATAAATAAACCTCTTCCCTGCATAACTAAAAGCTACTTCTGTTATTAAACCAAAACATTAAAATCAGTGGAACTGTACTGAGTGCTTATATTGCTATTTTCTCCTCTTTTTTTTTTTTTTTTTTTTTTTTTTTTTTAATTTTATTTTTATTTTTATTTTATTTATTTATTTATTTATTTATTTTATTTTATTTTATTTTTTTTTCTTTTTTTCCTTTTTTTAACAGCAGCCTCAGTTTATTCCCTTTCAGCCTATAGTTACCAGTTTCACCTTCTCTGCTCTGCTTTAGTAGTGGTTGGCGCAGCCTCCCCTTCACCAAAGAACCTGAAGAACTTCATCCTGGAATTACACTGTGAAAAAAACCCACCAAAATATTAAAAAAGAAAAAAAGAAAGAAAAGCCATATATACCTCAAAGTAGCCAAGGTGAAGGAGCCAGTTGTCTGTAGTGGAGGAAAGAGTGGGTGAGGGTGTCATTGGGACCATTAGCCACCGAATGCTGATCTTAGACAGTGGTATCAGCAACTACCACTTTCTGAAGTGCTAAAAGCTTTGGACAAATTTACCATGCATGTATGTCAATTTCTCTTAAATCCAGGAAGATTTCCCTTAGACCACACTCTCTCTCTCTCTGTCTCTTTTTTTCCCCATTTCAGCTAGATTGTGCTTGATGGGGACTGTTAACTGCATGCAGCATATTATATATTACTTCAATAAATCACTGACCACCAAGGCATTCAATATCATGCAGAGCAGTAATCAGGGGAAGTCTTAATCACACTTTAAATGGTTTGGATTTATGGTGAGCTTTCCACAGGCCCCTGTCATTGCTGGAAAGGCAGGGATGCACAGCTCTGTGGTGGTCCTCTGGGACCTGGTCCAGCCTGGTGCCAGGGTTCAGGGTTTGTGCCCAGGGTGCGGTGCTTGGTTCAAGGTGGATAAACAGCCAAAGCATTATTCCTAGAGGTATTTGTACCTATGCAACAGCCTCTGCAGACTGTATGAGTTTGAGGATAAAAAAAGCATCACTTTGGCAGCATAAACAGCCTTGAGGTTGCACAGATGTGTGGCAAATTCTGTCTTTGTTTTGACCGAAAAAATTTATTTTAACACAGAATTTTGTTTCTCAAAAAAATTGTTGGATCAGACCAAACCCAGCTTCTGTATTCCTTGCTGGTTTGTTTTGGTTTCTTGTTTGTTTCTTTGTTTGTTTGTTTCCTTCTCTGACACTTTTCATTTGGTCCAGGAGATTAAAAACGCCCTCTGGATTTTTTGTTGCAGAGTGGGAGGAGGAAAGCGGGAGGGCTGGCTTAAAAAAAAAAAAAACAACAAACCAAGCAAACAACAATATCCCTAATGAAAATTTTTAACCAAATTGATTTATGAGTGATGGTCTGACCAAGCAGGACTTTGCATGAAAGTAAAACTTTCCAGGCAGGGCCCATGGGTGTGAGGGTCTCCTGGAGGTGAGTGCCAAGTGTCAGCCCACAGGCAGCCGCCAGCAGAGGATAAGAACCTTCCTCCTTGGCACTGACATGCACCCAGCCTTCACCTTCCCCTTCCAATGACACACAGATGTGCATGATATCATCTCCCTCAGCCATGGGGAGAAAGAAGAAATCACAGCAGAAAACAATAGCCCCTTTTTTTGGTTTTTTTTTGGGGGGAGGAGGGGAGGCAGAGTTAACTCAACACTCTTGCAGCACCCATGACTGGGACCACCAGACATCACTTCTGGCTGAGGAGGTTAAATGGGCTCATTAACTTTACCTACTTGGGAGAGCCCTTTTCAGGCTCTGGCTGGCTTTTCCAGCTCAGGAATATTTCATGGGCCCCTTTAGCTGGAGAGTACAAGCCTTTCCTCCCTACGTTAAGAGTAGTTGCACCACCCAGCCCATAAATTACTGCCTTCACAGTGGAAATTTGAACAAGACCCAAATGGAGCTGAAACGCAGCAGCTGAGCTGGTTAAACAATAGTCCTACAGAGAGAAAACTCTCCCATAATGGATTTAAGTTCCAAGGAGCTTTAGTATCTGACTGTTGGGTTCATCCCCTCCACTCCCCCCCCCTCCCTGTTTTGTTTTTCATTCAATTCCATGTTGTTCGTGTCTCTTAATAGGGCATCTTTCATTATCATTATCCCAATAGTGGTTTATTGTATTAGTTACAGTTAATTTAAATGTTACCGAAGCATTGAAAACAGATTGCAGATGTTTTGAAACAGATGTTATTTTAATGTTAAAACAAAATCATGAATATTTATAGGTCATTATTGCCTGGCTTGAATTAGACTGTTTAAATACTAATGTATGGGTCTAATGTCTTTGGAAGGAAACACTCCAGAAAAGGTGAATGGAAAAACACTGTCATATAATTATTTACACATATTATTTACACATCTGTGTAAATAATTTCTTCTGGAAATACTGAGTTTTCCTTCATGAACAGTCAGAATTAATTACTGTTATAGTGGAAAACTAGGTACTTTTCTTGTTCTATAGCTGAAGTCAGCCTAAGACAGAATTCTTAGCTCAGAAGCACCTTTGCATCTCTTTTTCCCAGAGAAAGGGGCCCACCAGCTCCCTGCAAGCAGTCCTGGAGCTGTAAGAATATTTTGAGGTAGAGTGATCAGTATGAAAACAGAATCAGGTGAAGATGATGCAAGTGCACAACTCACTTGGTGTCAGTCTTTCCTGCAGAAACACAAAGAGGGTTTGTTAATGCCATATGCAGGATGCCTCTGCTCAAATCGTATTTCTTTCTTTATGGAGATGAAGTTAGTCTTTAAGGCATCAGCTCAAAATGGCCTTTCATTCATTACAAAGTTATTTAGTTATGGGTAGGTAACTCTAAATGGCACTTTTACATCTTGCACTTTATTAGCTGATCCTAGCTGCTAAATGACGTGGAGAGATCAGCAGACTATGACAGGAGAGTTCAGTGTGTTTTGGCCAATTTTGCACGGAGTCCAACCCTCTGGAGTTGCACATTTGCCTCTGTGATGAGGAGCTTGTGCACCTCCCTGTGAGAGAGGCCTGGGGGAGGTGAGAGGGGGGAAGAACTGAAAAGGAAATTTAAAAAAAAAGATGCTGAATAAAATAAAATAAAATTACTCTAAACACAGGGATGATATTCTGCTGTCCAAAGTGATAAGCAAGCACTTCCTCTCCCTTGAGAAGCTGTGTCCTATCAAAGAGAGGAAAAGCCTGGCCACTGGCTTGTCAACACTTGCTCTAGGGAGGATGCTGGCATGGAAAGACTGGTGGCAAGGGGACAGGCTACCATGCAGCCACTACCTGTCTTTCTCTGTTTTGCTTGTGTCCAAGAGGACAATGTACTCCAACCTGCAGCACTGAGCCTTTTTTTTTTTTTTCCCCCCTCAAAATTTACTAATTTGGAAGAGAGCCTGAGTCCTCCTGAAGCTGGCAGAGCTCTTTGTTGACAGGCACAAAACCCCAGAGCAGATGGGCAGACATTTCGGCTAACCACAGTGGCAGTTGTTGAGCATTAGGGTCTGTAATCTCATCCAGGAACATCCGAGCAGCCTCCTCCGCCTCTCCCTCAGCTGAGGGGAGCAAGATCCATGCCCATGGCTTGGGCTGCTGTTGCTCAGGGCACAGCAAGGTTTGCCCCAAGGACTCAGGACCTGCATCAGCAGGAAAGGACAGAAGTAACGTACAAACCTTTTTGGCTTCCACAGTGGGATCTGGAAACAGGGGTCACGGGGAACGTGCTGAAATGCTGCACTCTTCATTTTGCTGCTGAACTGAGCTGTGGCACACAGCAGCCATGACTGCTGCTGGGTTAGTTTACCGTCTGAGGGCCGGGTTGTGTTGAGATCCGTGGAGCTCTGCCAACTGTGATGCACCTGGCTACTGAGCCCCTACATCAAGGCTCATGGAAATGTTAGAATTTGCTTAGATTACCAGAAATTTGCCAAGAAATTTTTCTATTGCGATCTTATCTCTTGGTTTGAAAAGCCAGACTGAGAAATAATGTACACCCAAGTGAAGAGATGTTCTTCAACACCCTGGACTTGAACTTCCATTGCTTCCATGTCCTGAGGATCACAGAAAGCCTGGTACAGTACATCACATTCCATAGGCTGCCAGAAAGAGAGTTCATTTAGTTTGATGACAGATTAATGCTGATTCACAAATTAATTTTGTCTCTTTGTATATCAAGGGTGTCTGCAACTTATTTAATTTGTAATAAATATAATTATAGAAATGAATGAGCTATCAAGATTTTTAAAGTATGATCCATCAATGTTGGCATGACTTGTAATCCTGGTCATTATACATAAAATGGGTCTTTTGCAATATGGAATGCAATTTTCCCTGTAGTTTGTCTCATTATTTTCTGACACATGGGTTAATATTAAATTACAATGTCTTAATTTTCAAATCAGGGCTCAATTTGTAAATAAGAGGTTAATAACTAACCTTTCCAGCTGCAGGCCTTATTGTGACTTCATTAAAATAAACTTTTAAATGAGACGTTTACCTCTTGGTTCAAGCAATGGTGGTACCAGCATTGTCTCAACCTGTAAGTAACAAAATAAGAAAAGAAGCTCACATCTGCCAGAAAACCCTTTCCAAAGAGTTATTGTGCCTCCAATATTTTCTTGTGGTCTGTCAGATGTCCCCCATAATTGGGTTGTACCCCAACTTGCTCCATCATCTTCGTCCTGACACACAGAGCCTGCCACTGAGTTGTCCTTTGTTGTATGTCACCTTCAGCGTACTGTGAAGGCTGCAGGTGACTGGATTTTATTGTCATGAAGTGTGCAGTCTTTCAGTCTTGTGCTGTCATATCAGTCTTTCAGTTGTCCATCCTGCCAGGGCAATGCAGCTTATAATTTCTGGGTCACTAAGCTCAGACCTACTCCTGCTTCTCTGTCTGCTTTCTGCTGTTTCATGCAGTGCTCAGGATTGTTTCTGCCACCACAGCATTTGGTGAAAAAAAAGGTGAGAATTTTCTCAGTAGGTATCAAAATGTTCTTCATGGAAATGTCATGTTCTGAGCTGTAGAGCTGGATTCCCTCAGTTTGCACAGATGGAAAAAAAAGCTCTGACTTCTCCACTGAAGGCATCTCTGATTGGCATTGTTTGGGCCATCAAACCTAAGTTGGTTTGGGCTTTTTCTGTTGCTTGATGGACAAAGGTTATTTCCCTTTTAGCTGAAAGGGAAGCAACAGTTTTTGCTATTCTATAGAACAAGAAAACATAACTCCAAAATACTAACCCCAAGATACAGAAGGAAATCTCAAAAACCCCAGCCTGCTCTTCAATGAAGCAGCAGATTTCTCTATGAGACAAAAGTTGAACTAAGGCAGCTAGCAAAAGCAAACAGGTCACTTGAAACAGCAAATTTTCAGGCCTGAGCCATGGAGAAACTACTTTCAAAAGAGATGAGCATGCTCACCTTGCTGAGACCACATCAGACCCACAACCTTCAGCACTGTCCCACAAGGAGCAGCCTGCCTTACAGCTGAGAGTTGGGAAGAGCAGCAGTAACCACCCCACCACGACATTGAGAGCAGCTTGTAACACTGACAGTGGTGCTGGTCCAGGGCAAGTTGCCTTGATAAAGAGGCATGCCCTGCCCAGAGGAGAAGCATGAAGCCCCAAGGTGGTTGTGATCAGAGGGGACCCGTGTTTTGGTATTCTTTCATAATGCTCTATGCCTTCTCCATCCCTGATGCTTGCTTTTATAGGGGCATTTTGGTTCCTATGCTGCTGGTCACTCCTAGGTAAAGCACCACACAGCCTCATAGTGCATCTTTCTACTAAGTTGTTACACCCATCTGCCTCCAGCAAAACCCCTCTGAGGACAGTATTAATTAAATCCTTGAGGTCAGTGAGATATTTCTTGGTCAAGGTTTCAGCCTTCAAGCTAGGTTTGCCCATGATGCCCCGTCTCTGTGCTTTCTTTAGCTGTCAGCAATGATAGGCTCAATATTTGGTATCTCAGAAAAAACAAACCACCAAAAGAAACATACAGCTGAGACCCAACCTCAGTACCTTTTCTGGCTTAATTATATGGGCTGGATGAAGAAATACTCCCAGGTGACACAATGTAGTGGGAAACTGTGTGTGTCTGGTCTTGCTGACAGGACAGAAGTATCGTCAGACTGAAGGGATGAAGGAACATGAGGAGCAGTGTGAAAGTTGCAGGGAAAGTAAGCACCAGTCCTCAGGAGAGGGAAGGTAGCTACAAAGTGCAGGAGCAGCTTGATCTGCCATGGGCCACTGGCTACCCTGGAGAAGGTGGGGTGGAGTGGGATGACTACCTGCTGGGGCAGTGGGGTACTCAAGGTACTGGTCCACTGGCAGCATGGCTCAGTGATTGGAGCTGTACCACCATCCTTGTATTCACCCTTCTCTTTCATAACCCTGTTAAAATACAGTCTTTCCACATTTCACCTGTTTTCCCACTCTTCACACAGCCAAAGCACCCTGCTTGGGCCCCCCCATGTGACAGGACAACCCGGTGGTAATGTAGCTAATGAGACAAATTATGCTGCCTCACTTGCACTATTCATGGTAGGAAAGAATTTTTTTTTTTTTTTTTTTTTTTTTTTTTTTGGCTTGATACCCGGTTTGGTTCATTTGAGAATTTTTTTGTCTAATCTGAGTAGTTTTCTTTCAGTCTAATAGAGAGCACTGGTGCATGTACACAAGAGCAAGTTCACAACTGCAAACCCCTGATGGTCCTGCAGTTATTTTTATTTGAGAAACAGCAATGTCTTTTTTTAGGAGTCACAAAGGTGTTTGAAATATCCTAAAATAAATAAACCTCCTGCCCTCCATCTTTGGGGTTTATTCTGAAGGGAGAAAAGACTCCCTTTGTTCACAAGTTTTGCTCCGAAATGAACCATTTCTGAGCCAGATTAAATCTGCTGACACATCTGCTGACCAGCATTTGGCCAGAAGTACCATGTGTCACAGTACTTAGTGAAATCAGAGCTGGAAAGATGTTTTGCCTTAGCTAATCTAAGTTGCTACAGTACAATGCTTTGTGTGTTAGGATAATTTTAAACACTAACAATGTGGATTTTCCTGTTATAAGGTGGGGTTATGCTAATCTAAAAGGCTCTCAGCCCTGTGCTTTCTTTTACACCTTCATCTTTTGTGTGATCTGCTCAATTTCAACTTCTCACAAGTGGAAGAACTTTGTAGGAATAGTAAGGGTGGAAAAAACAGCTCCTTGTGGGCCCCTTGGAGACATGACTTTTTCTGATACTGATTCACCCTTGCTGAAGCTAGCCCAGCTCTTGGCATACTGATTTATTTTTTAAATGTAAATGACAGTTAAAACATTTATGAAAAAATGTACTGATAATATTTAGGGTGAAGATCTTTTTGATGCCTCTTCTTAAAGACTACTTGGGAAGTCATGTCTCAGTCCCATGGTCTTCTAAATTCAAGGTTTAGATTTTGAAGGTTTTGGGGCTGAACTTGTTAATAAACTATTAGTATGTGTTAAATTTCGGGAAAAGGGTCAGATTTAAATTTACCTTCTAATTTGGGCAATTACAAGCCATTTTTTGGAAATGTTCAGTAGCTAAAAAGCTGGCTCTCATCTCAACTACTTTGGTGCCACTGATGTTTTCAACAGCTAGATCACTGCTGATCTACTGAAAATGCTCCCATTTCCAGTTAGTGATGGAAATGCTTGGTTCTAATTTTTTTTTTTTCCCCCCAATTAAGTAGAAACCTTCACCTGGCTCAGCCCCAGTTTCTATTCCCTGAAAACATTTTTCATATTCACTGACAAATCTCCTGACATTGCTAAGACAAGCGATCATTTCCTCAGAGCTCCTCAAGCAAGGTGAGACCTGTTCAGTTCTTGGATGGCTGCTAACCAGGGAAATTCACTGGCCTGCTGGAGGCGATTAGGATCTCCATTTGGAGCACCCTCCTCAACTGATGCTGGTGTTACAGGGGTGCAGCCTCTTGGACTAGAGAGCAAAATCCATTTTCTCACCCCTCCCTGAGATCTCCCAGATACGGTAACGCCGCCCACTTTCGGTGTGCCTGGAGTGATGTTTAATCCTTTGTGCATTCCGCGTAGCGCTATCGAATTTCACTTATCGTCATTATTGATGAGTGACACAGAGGTTAAATGATTTGCATTGAGGCAGTTCGCTTAAAAAAAAAAAAAAAAATTAAAAAAAAATTAATCCATCACTTTTCAGTCAGTTGAGACACTTTGCTCAGCTGCCAGTTAGATGGGTAAGTGCAGCAGGCAGGTACTTTCTCCAAGGGCTGCTTTGCCAGCTGGGAAATGGGGCCAATAAAGCCACCTGCAGTTTCCCAGGTTCTTGCTATACAATAACAGTAGGCAGAAGGGGAGAAGCACGTTTGTTTCCTGCAGCTTGGCTGAGTTGCAGAGGCTGGGAGTGCCTTGGCTCTGAGGTCTGCAGCCAAGGGCAGGATGCTGGCCTTGCCAAAGGGTGGGGCAGCCCACCTACAGACTCCAGGCCTGGGGCTGCTTCACCCTTCCAAGCTTGCTGTGAATCAGTCCCAGCTATTTTTCCTGGGTCACTGTTGCTGCCGCTGTGGTTTCCACCTCAGCAGGTGGCTGAAGCCCTCCAAGCGCCATCTCGTGATGGCTGCTTGCTTGCCCAGTCAACTGGATAGAGGGCAAAAGAGGTAACAGAGCTAAAAATGGTGCTTTTATTCTCAAAAGCCCCTTATGTGAAGCTCTACAGGTCTGAACACTTAAAAAAAAATAGATCTCTCTTATAGCTACATAAGCATTGCTTGAGTGTTTTGCTTTCCTCATGGCCAGTAACTCTTCACAGCCCCTGAGATTTTTCAGGTGGGAGACACAAAGCCCTGTAGAAAATCAGATTTGCTTTGACCAGAGTTTTGCTTCCTTCCCTGCTGCTCTCTTAATTTCATTTGATCTATTTTAAACACCAGCACTGCACTGTAGCACAAACCTTGGCGCTTTGGCTGACATCCAGCTGTGAAATGTGTGCTCTTCTTCTGCATGATCCCTCTGCAGGTGTCAGGAAACCTGTTCCTCATGCTCCTGAGACAAAAAATGCAGCCGCCTGCTTGTCAAACTTTGGCAGAGGGGACATTTGCATGGGCAGAGTACTCTGAGGTCCTGGAGAGAAAGTATTTATGAAGGTTGTTTTTTTCTGTGGAATTTCTGTATAGTGAGTGGAGAAAGGAAGAAAGGGAAAGTGACTCCTTTAGAAGGTATTCGGAGAATCAGACCAAGCTTCTGCTTTGAGTCCTTTCTTACACATCCTTTCTCTATTGAAACAAACCTGGGCTGTGGTTAATAAGAATTAAGACCACCCAGAGCAACCTAGACCAAAGATTTATGCAGCCCCATGCCCTGTTTCATGGTGCAGAGGCTGCCTTTCAGGGTGTGTTGCCATGCCTGCTGCTCTGTGCTGATACCACCCTACAAATTATGATAAAAGTGTGATGGCAATTAAACAGACATAGCAGCCACAGAGTTTACCTTTTCATAAGCCGTTAGTAGTTAGGGAGACATTTCCAGCAAGTACACAGTATTTAAGTGCAGCAGCTCTTTCAAAGTTGATAGTGGGCAGGCCACTGTGTACCCTATGTATCTGTCTGACAGACCGGGACAGGGTAGATGGAAATAGGCAGGGGAATGGACCTGCACAGTGAATCTGAAGTGCTGGTGCACTTGGAGGAAGTTCCAGTAGTCACAAACCTTCAGCATGTGTGAAAGCATCATTTTGTTCTTCTTTTTATGTTATTTTTGTTTTTACAGCAAACATATTTAATCTAGCCATTTCAAGTTTTACATGAAGTTTTACATCATGGAGAAATAAGTATATTGGCCTCAACACAGATTGGTTTGTAACTTCTAAATTTCTTATGTGTTAGGTCATTTTACTTACAAGTTAAATAGCTGTCTGCAAGAGGCCTCAGTTGGTCATAAATTGTCCTTCCAATAATATAAAACACACCATTTATTTACAACACGTATGCTCTTCCAAGTAGAGCCAACAGCTCGTAAAGAACAAGAGCGCCTATGTCATCCCTACTGAGACCACTGCAATAACGAGCCCTTGGAATGACTCTGGACTCAGTAAGTGCAATCATATCCAGCAACAGTAGCTTTTATGGGCTTTCTCTCCCCTCCAGGAAAACCTGAGATATTAGTGCAATATTAAAGAGCTGTGATGGTTTCACCTGGAGCGGGATCTTGCTCCTCCTGTGCCCCCACTGGTCTTGGAAGCAGAGCCAGGCAACACTCACCAAAGAGGGTCAGAATCAGCCCTGTTAGGATGGTTTGTTTTCATAAGGGATATGATTGATTAAAAAGAAGGTTAATTGAATATTATGAAGCTGCCTCAGTAGAACAAACTCCAAGCTCTGGCTTATAAACATTTGTTGCAGAAGGGCTATTATCTGCTTACAGTTGAAGTAAAGA
Source organism: Florisuga fusca (assembly GCA_038090715.1). Lineage (NCBI taxonomy): Eukaryota > Metazoa > Chordata > Aves > Apodiformes > Trochilidae > Florisuga > Florisuga fusca. The sequence continues at coordinate 12,125,265 of JAAWXA010000020.1, forward strand.
GCCTTTCGATCCCTGTTTATTCCACTGTGACTGAGCAGTAGAAATTCACGTGCCAGTACGGGGCCTTGGGTGGGCTCCTGACAATGTTAGCCCAGTTTAAGTAATAAATATGTTCTTACATGGGCAGAGTTGTGCCCTGATCAAACTCTTAAGTGAAAAACCAGTTAAAAGCAGAATTTGATCCAGCTTAGAAACCCACTTTAAATGTTTGAGGTAGAAAAGCAGTAGGACTTGGTCTGAGCCTCCAAAGCCTTTTGTCAATAGAAAAGCTCTGAACAATTTCCTTTTAATAATATCACTGCATTCTTAAAAATGTGATTTCTGTAGTTCTTGGATACTACTGAGGGGTGTGATATTTATACAATGGATTTGTAGACTAACAGGATCATTAACACATTAATCAACAACTTGCTCACTGGCTCAACCTCAGGCTGTGCTGAAGGTGACTAGATCAGTACAAGAGATTCACAGCAGAATTCATCTCAGCCTACCAGAGAAGTATCTGATCTAAGCTAGCTACACGGTGCCTCTCTGTAATCAGTGAGTGACAGATGTCTTCCAGATGAAAATACACCCTATCCTGGGTGTCTAAAACGAGAAAGATTAATTCTGTCTTGGGATATGCCAATCTCTTGCCACAGAATAGGAGGGAACCCAGATAGTAGAGTGAGGATTTGTTCCAAACTTACCTGATTCTACCACTTAACCCAGCATGAATCCTGGATGGAGGAAAATGACCACCTACTTCAGTTGCTTCTCCAGGAAACTGCTCATTCATTTTTACCAAGTGCTATGGCTGATTTACTCAACAGGTGACTTCATTCCAATCTCATTGTTGTGCCCATAAGGATCACCTGTGAGCAGATTTCCCATCCTCCCTTAAAGCTCTAGCCCAGTCCACACCTTTTCACCCCTACAAAACCAAATTGAAATTCAAACTCTTGAGTGGCTGAGCTCACGATGGCTACAGTCAAATGAAAAATTTCTCATCAATGGGCCGGACCACCCTCTAATTGGATCACAGCCAGTGTTATCTGTTGCTGACCATATAATTGCATCCCATCACGTACAATAGTGGACAGATTCATTTCTCCTTTCTTCAGACTCAGTATTCAACTGGTCGCTGCCATGGCCCATCACATGCTCTGCTGATCTGTCCTATTTCTGTCTCTTTTTGGACACTGGCAAAGATGGCCAACAAGCCATTGAATCCTCTGGCTGCCAAATTTCTCCAACTGTTGCTTTGAGCCCTTCTTCTGGGCTGTCCCTTCTGCACTGTCATTCTCCTCTGCCAAGTGGCCAGTGAAAGCCCCCCAGGCAGCATGACTGTGCTTGCAGCAGCACCCCTGCCTCGCTGTCTCTCTTTCTGCCACCTCCATCCCCCTGTTCACTGGCAGCTTTTTGAGGCAAGACATACTGGCACATCCAGCAGTGAATCACACACCAGGCTCATCCAGCTCCTCACCAGCTTTTCTGAAGCATCACAAGAGTCCAGCCAACTATCAACATGGCAATGACAGTCCAAGACCAACCAGCATTACCAATAAAATGCAGTAACAATGGGCACAAAGAACTATGAAAAAAATTACTTTTTAATGTACAAAAGGTTTATATACAGGTTCAGCATGTTACCTCTGTTCTTATGATGTAGAAAACAGCTAAAAATGTTCTTAAGATATAAATTTGACAGAACAATTCACCTACAGTACTTTTAGTAATGATGTCTTCTATACATAATATACACAGTGCTGGAATGGTTATTATAATACTTTTTCAGTAAATGAAGGAAGACCACCGCTGGAAAGTCTGAGAAATCTCAAGTCATTGGAGATTTGGTTTTGCTTTTGTATTTGATCTCTGCTAATGAGATATCTGTGAAGAGGGACTCAGTTGCCATCGTTGCCCTATGCAGCTGTTGAAAAAAATCAGACTAGCAGTTGAAGGACACACAAAAGCCTGATCCATCTCAGCATAAGGGATGCCCAGTTGTGCTCCAAGCGTCCAGAACAACATACAATGTCCTAAAATATGTACTGCCCTCTTTTCATAAATGCAAAGGCAAGGGCAAGGTCAGTAACTGCAGAAGAATATATACAGTGGACTATAAAACAATCCCTTTAAACATAGCTTTCATGGGAGACACAAATAAACAGCCAGGCACCTTGCTTTGCTGTCCTGTCCTCATGCACCCTGGATATCAGTAGGAGTCATGGGAGCCTCACGGGGTGAGGAGCATCCTGCGCACACCTTCTGGATTCGGGATGATAACAGGTGGGATGGCAGAAGGCTGGGCAGCACCTCCCTGCACCAGCCATACCCAGGGTTGCCTGGCAGCAGGGCAGTCCCAACCCAACACTGCCAAGCATCTGATAATGCAAAGATTGCCTGTAGGTAACATAGTATTCTCATGCTAGCCCCTGGTCATGAGAGGAATAGCGAGCCTGACATTGGTTTGTGCAAAAGGAAAGCAGGAACACCAGAACCTTTATGGAGTTGTCCCTGTGTTGTCACACAGAGGATAGAGTCAGATACAAATTAGAACACCACATTGATAGGAGGGGGAGAGGGTAGTTGGGAAGGAGAGAGTGAAGAGCTGCAGATGTTTGTCCTGTCAAGCAATGAGAACCTGGAGGGGGGGATGTCACACCTGGCCCTTGCCCTTCAACAAACTGGGTAGAAAGTGTGATGATACGAGGGCAGGATGAAGAGAGCTGTCCTTACCCAACACAGTCAGAAGTTAAGCAAGGCCTCCTGCCCAAGTACATGCACCCTACTACTTCTACCCTTTTGTCTAATGACAGTAAAAATAAATAATGTAACTAAGATGGACTTCAGTGCCAGGTGGGACTGTCCTGGAAGCAGCTGACTGTTATTACCAGCAGTTATATTTTGGTGGAGTATTTGACTTTGGGAGGCCCTGCTCCTCCCATGTCTTCCCCAAGGACATATCTGAGAGTTTCTCACTCAAGCCACTACTTTGACTCAAATACGTGTTTTCAGGCTATCCAGATGTTTGCCTATGCTGTAGGTTGCAGGTGCAGCGCTGAACTGAGCCAAGCTGGGTACAAAGAGTTGCTATGCACTGTAGTAAAAAGCACTAGCAAAACTTAACGTCCATGGTATATTTTTTTAGATACAGCAACTCTTTTCACACTGATGAAAGCTGTGGGACACATTAATGCAGTACTGGGTAGATGCCAGCAGGCCTCCTTGCAGAGCAGGGTGTATTAGCTCATGCTTGGCCTCACATCAGTGCAGCCACGCGCCTCTGGGGCACGGGGAGCTCAGGCGTAGCCCTTGGGGGAACACAGTACACAGAACCCTGGCCAGATAAACCAGCTCCCACAACTGCCACAGTGCAGCATGAGCTGAAACAATTGCAAAATTCTCTCCATCACCATCACTTTTTTTTTTTTTTTTTTTTTTTTTCATGAGCACCTTAGTGTGGAAAACCCAAAAGAGAAAGCGAATCTGTTGCAGAGCTGTGCAGGGATATGGTGATGGGCACTTCAGAAACCTGGCATTAAAGATGCACGTGGGGCCCCTACAGAAAGTCCCCGTGCTCAGAAGGTGCAAAGTTATGCGTGTGTATCAGTCTGCATGCTAAGCCTTCCTGCCACGGGGGATTATTTCCCAGTGATTGCTGTTCCCAGGCCTCTGCTCCACTCTGCACATGATATAAACCACGTTGTAAACACATCTGATCAAAGTGTGCATTCACCTTTTATGTGTCTCATCAAGGTGTCTTTCCAATGTTTTCTCAGAAACACCACTATGTTTTTATAAATGTACATTTTATATACGCTTCTGGCAATACACTATATTTGATTTTTAAAGAAAGAGAGGCCTTGGCTACTTAACACAAAAGCATGGTAAGGCACTTTGCTGAGAAGCCGTTTGGAATAAACACTCTTTGCAAGGTACAAAGGTATTTATGGTATAAAACAATACTGCTGGCAGAGGGCTTGTTTGGAGACGTAACTAAACCCTGCTCTCATCAGAGCAGAATACATAATATGGCTTTTATTCTGATCAAAACCACATCCTCCCGTTTCTGTCTGGGGTGGGTTGAAAGGGGAATTTTTTGTGAACATTACAAAGGGAAAATGATGGGGAGTGATATCTACAGGGCTGCTGTGGAGGGAGGGTTTCATCTCTAACCCTGCTCATGCAGTCTCCTAGCTTGGTGGTGATATCGTTCAGTGCGCTGGGAAACCAAGCCAAAAAATTAACACTAGAGGTGCACCCTTGTGGTGCTGAACAGCCTGGTTATAGTTTACATAGTTCTGTACAGAGACTTTTTAAAATTTTCATTTTGAATCCCTTTAGTGTATTTAATACTTATATATATATATAAAAAAAATCTACTCTATTGAAACAGATTCTTTTTGAAAAGCACATTCATAAAACTGCTTCACGCACAGCCCCTTGGTGAGTGCCAAGGCCTTGTGCTTTGCTGTTATGACATCATGTTTAGAAATTTACTCTCTTCCGCCAGCGTGGTTAGCATGGAGCTCATATCACCTATTGCCATATTGCTTATTCCTGCGGGTATGGTGGGCAGTGTCAGAGAGTTTCGTGGAGTCGTCAGGCGAGAGGAGTTCTGGGAGAGGTTCTGCAGGATGCTGGGGCTCAGCGTTCCCGACATCAGGCTTGAGTGGTCCCCATCGTCCATGATAGCATCAAAATCAATCTGGGGTGGCTCAAGACCTTGTGAGTCCACTGTGCTGGACACCTGGTTGGCTCCTGGGGAAGGCAGAGCAGCCGGCTTGCTGTTCAGTGTGCACTGCTGCTGTCTGACCCCACAGTCTGTGTGATTATCGAAGCTGCTGTTCTGTTCATACATGTGGATTTGACCATAATAGTACATCAAATTGTTTTCCCTTGTGCCATCTGTGCACTGCTGGGCTGGTGCTGGCAACATGTCGCTGGGTCTTTTATGCGTGGCCTCCACTGCCTCCTGGCCTGGGCTGATGGTGTTTGTAGGATGGGGAGTTCTCATGTAGCCCAGCTGCTGGATGGTGCGGAGTCCCCGGGATCTGCTGGCTGGGCTTGGCTCAGGTGGAGGACGAGGCTGGACCATGCCAGGTGGATAAGTCTGCGTGGCTGAGCCCATCATGCTTTGCTGAGGTTCAAAGTTGGTCTGGTTGGAGGTCATGATGGGCTGGTGAAAGGCCTCCTGAGCCATGGGGAAGTTCAGGTGGGTTGGTTGAGATGCGTAGTTCTGCTGGCTTGGTTCATGCATGACCTGGCCCAGCATCGTGCGCTCATTGTTACTGCTGACCATTAAAGAAGGGTCAGTTGCCAAGTCCATTTGCTGAGGGTGAAGGTGGGGTCCGGACTTTGCTGCCATGCTGCTACAAGAAGGAGAGATCTGATTTGAGTTGGCACTGATTGAACTGGGGCTCAGCATTTGATGAGATTGGTTATACCCTGTGCCTGTGTGCAGACCCAGATCAGGGTTCATACCAGGGCCTAGGCTCATTGGCTGCTGCCTCATCTGCATGCAGTTTAGCCTCTGCCCATCCATGCCCACGTTTCTTTGCATAAAGTTCTGCTGTGCTATGTTCATACTGTTCTCTGGAAGCTGCATCTGCTGCTGGCTGTAGTTCTGGTACTGACCAAAGTTCTGCTTCTGCTGGACTACTGCCAAGTTCCCTTGCGAAAACTGCTGCTTTGACTGATTGGACATGATATCAACTGTCCCTGAGCTGACTTCATTCCACTGGACAGGCATGTTATTCTTATTCATGTCTGAGGAAGCATCATAGCTCATGGGACACTCTGCCATCATGGGTCCCAAGTGGCTCATGTTCGCCTCAGCCACTGCCATCCTGCGCTGGCTGGGCAAGGCTGGCTGCAGCTTCCCACTTCCTTGGAAGCTCTGCATCTCATTGCTGTACCCCATGGAAGTGCTCTCGGCCACCGTCCCGTTGCTCTGGGATTTGATGTACTGCACCACGTCATCTGGCAGCATAATGTCATCATCTCCGATGGGCGCCTCTGCTTCCCCAGACATGGCTTCCATGGCGATGTTTTCGCTGATGCTCAGTGGCCTGGGTGAGTAGGTGTGCCGGGGGAGGCTCCCATCTGAGCGACCGTAGCTTTGGAGGCCAAAATTCCTCCTGTCTGCAGGGTGTGGAGGATGGAAAGGGTTCATGCTGTTGGTACTGTTGAAGCGGTGAACTCGCGGCAGGGCCTGGGGCTCTCCAGCAGGTCTCCTCACCGGGTCACTTGCCCGCCTTGTGCAGTTGCCCATCACCTCATGGGGAAACGCTGCAGCTGATGGGTAGCCATAGGTGTTACCATCACTGCAACGCCTGGGGCCTGGTGGGAGGCGGGTGGAGGGCAAGGTGGGGTCTGGTCCATCCATAAGTGAGATCCTGTTCTTCAGTGTCATCCTCTCCATGTTGGGCAGAGGAGTTGGAGGAGGGCCCCCTGTGGCAGCAGCATACTTGGCTTTCAGCCTGTAGTGCTGAGCTGGGGTGAGGTTCAGCAGACCCGGCATCCCACTGCACTGGCTCGCCTCGCTCGAGCGACGGGAGGCATCCGTCGAAATCGGGTCGTAGGAGTCGGCAGAGCTCGTGTTATTGGGACGGTGCCCGAGCTGTGAAGCCTCACTGGAACGGCGGCTGGAGAAGTATGGGGAGATCCCGGATGATCTGCGGCTGACGGTGTAGGCAGAGCTGATGGTGCTTGTTGTACTATCACGGCGCTCGTTGAGTTGGTTCAACATTGTAACCTCATTGACAGACAGCTCCATTATTCTGGGGTTTGGAAGAGTAGCAGAAGAGCCACCACTGTTTTCTAGAATAGAGCCTGGGAGAAAGGTTGCAGAGAATGAGAAAGTTTAGTTAGCTGAGTAATCACTTAGGAGTGGTCTTGGTGCCACAATCCGTACACGCAAAGCTACCTCCAAATATTTTAAGGGAATGTTAGAGAATTTCATTTGCTGACAGTGAATTCAAAGATTTATCTCCAGCTCTGTGTCCATGCGCAGAGAGCAAGACTGCTGAGGAGAGAAGGCTGCCTGCTCTAATGTTCTTGCAATCTGTACCCCACTGATGCTCACTCAACTGCATGAACTCCTCTTAGCAGCAAAAAAGTAGGACTGTTGTGAAGAGTGCCAGGGAGACAGCACTCTCTGCTGCTCAAATACACAACAATTGGGAATAGAAGGCTGAGAGCCCAAAAGTTGGCACTGAAAGGCTTTTGCCAGAGTAAACCAAGATGATCAAATATACTAAACCCTGAGGTTTAGCATAACCCAAGCCCTGTCCCTTGGGACTTCTTGGCAAATTAGAGGAGCACTGGAAGTGTCCTAAAGGTGCCTTTATCAGAAATTCCCAGTCAGCAGGAAACAAGCATATGAAGCTGTAAGCAATAGCCAGGAGTTCTCAAAGTGACAGAAGGTATGTCAGAGCCAGGTCAAGGATGACGAACGTGTCTAAAATGTTGCTGTGCTCCAACAAACCCTCTGGAAGAATTTCCTTGGGGAATTGTTACTGAGTAAACAAACCCAAGCAGTCTTTTGACTGCCACTGAAACAGTGAAGACAGCTGTGGCTGGGCCCTGAGCAAGTGCAGGAACAAGCACACCAACACCTCTGCTTCCTTTCTAGCTCTGTAGCACTGAGCATCCGTGTTTTTGTTGCACACCACCAGACAGCTGTGTTTACACCTAAGCTCTCCATTTCACCTGACATCTCTACCCAGCAAGGCCTGACTCAAAGGCAACAATCCTCCCCAGGACAGACTCCTTGTTATGAAACCAAAGTGAAACGTGGAGGGTACCTAAAAGACATGGCCCAGGCCAGTAGCTTACCATTTCCTGAGATGGGAGGCAGCTTGATGTTTCTGGATTGTGGAGCTGGGTTCACCCATGAGCAGGAATCCTTAACTGTCTTGAGTTTCTCTTTCTTGAGCTGTTCTAGTCGTTGCATCGTCGTCATGTGTTTCCTTAGCTGCAGGCTGACTGTCGAATTACCAGATGAGACTGTTGAGTCCACAACAGGAGCGTTGTCATCCAACGCTGTCAGATCTCCCAGACTTCCCCCGCTGTGCATGTTCATTTCTACTCCACTGTCATTGTTGTTGGTGCTGCCAAGGGGTGATGGCTCACTGCTGCATGATGACTGGCCACCAGGGCTGGACTGACACATCTTGGGGAAGGAAGAGAGGAGGAGTTGGGCAGGTGGAAATATGGATGGAAAGAAACCAGGAGCCCCATAACCCCAGCAGGCTCCACATCTTTGGCCCTATCCCTGATTCTCCCCTCTCTTGCTACCAGTCCCTGCTGCAGGATCTCAGCTCTACCAGGGGGTAGGACACTTCACTTAGTTAGGGGAGGGGGACAGGGCAGTGCCCCACAGCTGGAAAAACTATGGTGGGTCTAACTGGAGGATGGAGAGAAACCAGACGATGTTCCTCCAAAAGATCAGGTACAGATGCTTCTCAAAGAAAAGCAGCATGTTACCTTGTTGTGCAAGGCATATTGCAGCAAGCACTGACTTATCTAATATAGGATCAAGGCCTAGGTACTTCAGACACAACGCATCTGTCTTTAAAACACCCTAACATATAATTAGGTTAGCTGACAAACTTCCCAGCCAGATAAAAACCTGGTTCACTGTTTGCTAACTCCCACTTGCAGATAAGGCAGATAAGCACCATAAATATTTATTTTATTTACATTAGAAATTGCATTTCACACTGAGTAGTTTATTTGCAGCAGACACTAAATGGTCTGAACTTGCTCTGGGGTAGCTGTTGCTGCTACCAGACAGGATGCCCGGCTTCTCTGCTCCAGGCTCCTGCTCCAGCATCTGTCAGAAAATGGGAGAGCTGGAAAGGCAACCAACTTTGCCCCAGGCCAAGGTGGGAGTGCAGGGTGATGCAGTAGTTTAGTTTGCTCTGTAGCAGCCCTGGTGGGCAGAGCTGGCTGGCTCTGATGGCCTCATTGCCCCTCCATTGGGACGAGAGAGATTACAATCCTAGGATTTAATAGCAAATTGTAGTGCTGGGAGAAAGGTAGCAAGGGAAATCCTTGGGCACTGTGTCCTCCCCATTTCTGCACTCCAGCAAATAACCCCTCACCCCCCCTCACTCTGCGCATCTCTTACTCTGCCCCGTGGGGTTTAGCTGAAGAAAGGAGGTTTGAAAACCATGCTTTAGGCAGTTATTTTAAGACAAAGGATTTCTTTGCTCACCTTAGTACCGACTGTCCTTAGGAAGGTAGAGTAAGGAAGGGTAAGTGGGAATAAAGAACAGGTTGTTAGGACAAAGACAGCATTAACAGAAAGGACTATGTTAGTAGAAGGAGGAAGAGGGGAGTGCAGAATACAACACAGATTTCCAAAATCTCCCCCTCTCCCATACCCCATCTTTCCTGCCTTCTCACTTTGGGGGCCCATATAAAAAGTCCTAGGAGAGATTATCCACTTGTCTTCCTGAGTTTGGGATAAGACCCAATGATGAGTCAAAACAAAGGGCTTTGGAGTGATGGGAACCAGTGGAGCACCTCACCCCTCCCACCACCTTGACCTTAACCAGGAAACAGGAGCTGGATGTCAGCCCACGAGTTCATATGCTCCCTGTTAGATGTGCACAATTGAAGCACACAGTGCTGGATGGGGAGAGCAGAGGGGAACGTCCAGTCCATGGCCCTGCCACCAGTGAGATGGCTTGGCTGCAACCCTGGGAGTGAGAAGCCTTAGGAAAACAACCCCACACCTTTGGGAGAAATGTGGTGGGAAGCAGTAATTGTGTCCATGTTTTCATAGAAAAAAAAAGCCATAACACAAGGAGGATGAGTATTGGAGAGAGGTCATTCTGTCCAGTGGTTCTCACACTCAGTTTTAGTAACCCAATACAGAGCCTCATCACAGTAAAACTGTTCCTTTAGTCAATTAGAGACATTTTGGATGTGAAAATCCTCAGTTCCTTTCTAACTGAAATGTATTGTTCATCAGTACTTTTTCCAACAACACATCCCTTAACCTTTTTTAGAAAATCTTTGTATCTCCAGGGCATGTTGTTTCACAGGAACAATAATCTTGAAGCCTGGATTCAAATCAAGAAAATATGTATTTTGGAGCTCAAAGGCCTTTCAGCTCTAGTGAGAACTCCTAGGACCGTGTGAACCTTCTCCTTTGTAGGTGAAGATCTTTTCTGCTGTGCACAGCCTATACCCTTCCCCCACTCCGAGCTGGTCAGCAGACCAGAACTTTGGGTACAAAGGTGAAGAGAAACACCAAAAGGCAAAAGGGACCCATGTGTTGCAATGCTCCACCTCCTCCATCAGCATCCAACTACATTTTTCTGTGGCAGATGGGAATGGTGTGTTGAACTCATGTATTCCTGAGCAATCTTCTCCAGCCAGCCTTGCTTGAGCAGGGAGGACTAAATGATCTCAAGAGGTCAGCCCTGGTGATTCTGTCCTTCTGTGTATGATGGACAGGACTGAGGAATTGAACTGGCAATAATAAATAAACAGCTACTTCTATCCCCACTGTCTTCATCAAACAGCCCACTGTGCAGCAGTCTAGAAAGAAAAACACTGAAGGGTGAAGGGAGGAGAAGAAAAGGGGCTGCTTAAGTCAGGACTTCTGCCTCAAGAAATGTTCGTCAATCTGTGCCCTATGGCCACTGCTAAATTTAAATTGGCGAGGCAGGTAAAGCCCATTTGACCACAACACTGAGTTTTACCCACTTTCACTGCACAGGGGGGCCAAGCTCAACACTATGTGTCACCTGTCACCCATGACTATGAGGGTGGGAATTTGTGATGCTAGGTAGGAAGGTGCAACAAGTACTGGACTGTGCCCTGACCTGCAGTTTCACTTCTGGACTTAAACTCTAAGGTGTTGGCAAATGAAGAGCAACTGCCCAGAAAGGTAAATGGCATGCAAACACTTCATGCCCCCATTGCATCAGAAAAAGTAGGGCCTGTGTCATTTCTGCCAAGAGCAACTGCTCTTACCACAGAATTCTCCGTTTTTATTGTTTTGACTTGTAAGCAATCCTCCATGCTCCTTGTGGTGCTGTTGGCCTCTGGGCTCTCCTCTGAAACCTTGCTGCTCTGCTTGGCACTCGCCTCATTGTCCCCATTTTCCTTGAGTGGAGGTGGCCTCGGGTGAACATCGTTGCGCTGCTTCTTCGTGACGTGGGCATCAGGCCCGTGCACTGTCTTGACGTGTTTCCTGAGGGAGCTAGGGTCTGTGTACCTTTTTGTGCAGCCAGGGATTTTACAGACGTAGGGTTTCTGTCAATACAAGAAAATCTTGGGTTATATTTAGAACAAGACCAAATATTCCAGGTAGGGTGCCTGGGCCAAGAAAATACAATGAGCATAGCAGCTGGCAGCAGCAAAATGTGGAGCATCTGCTCCATGGGATTCTGTAAGTCTGAGATTTCTAAGAGGTGATATATGGCCTGCTGCTGATCTGCACAGACATAGCCAGTCACTTGATGTTGGCTAAACTCCTTGTTTTCAGCTTCTGGATTAAAAAACAGCTAAGAATTCACAAAGTACTTTCCTAATATTACTTTCTCATGTATGTGTTTGCTTGGGTGGCCACAGGAATGTTTCCTGATTATGGATGGGAGGGAGGTGATGTAGGGGACTGGCTGTAACACATTCTCTCTGCTAAGGTGGGGTCTACACCAAGAAAATGTCTGAGACCTGGTCTGTAAGCTGGCTGGTGGAATTCCAGCAAAACCAAGCCAAACTGGATTCACCCTACCCAATCTATCATACCACTCCAGCACCTGACACCTTGAAATCTGTTATTGTGCAAAACAAACCACAGGCATGCAGTGTTTTCTTCAGACGATAGCACTCTAGTCCCAAATTCATGAATCATTGATTGCCACAGGAAAACAAGGCTGAAGCCAAGCTTCTGAAAACAGAAGTCAGCAAACAGATACTTTTAACTTCTTCTTTCAACCTTTTTTTTTTTTTTTTTTTTTTTTTTTTTTTTTTTTTATATTGAGTCTTCAATTCCAAAGTGCATTAGTGCTGCAGTTGTTTGAGCTGGTGCTGCTGCACTGGAAGCCCTGAATTCATCCCAAGTTCCGCTTTCAGCCTCACAGACACTCTAAGTATTTTTCTGCCAATGCACTAGGATAGATCCATGAAAAAAAAACCAGATAGATATTTTTTGAAGCCTCCCCAAAATTACCATTCCTATGCTTTTTTAAAAATCTGTTTTGTAATTTCATCCAGAAGCTTAAGTGAAAAAACACAAAGGAGTATATATTCTTCACAAAAGGCCAGCATCATCACATGAAAAACACTGAAAGTCTGTTTTTTATTCAAAAGCATGTTTCCTGACTGATCTTGGCACATCACTTAAACAAACTAAACCCTTGTAACACCCCAATGAGGTAAATATTTAATATATTTTAAAGCTGGGTAAACCAAATCACAAAAAGTTGAATAGTTTATTTATACATCTCATGCAATCTTTTGGATAAGACATTATAGAAAAATTATTGCTGTTAGTAAAACCTATTCTAAAGAACAGAAGTCCCACAGCACATGCTAAAAATCCCTACATATAACAGGTCAAGGATTTTTTATAAAGAGCCTTTGGGCCAAATAATTTTGATTTTTCAGACACCATTCATTAGGGTAACATGATGACTCTTGCTTGGACAGCAGACATTCCACCTAACAAGGTGCAACCATCTCCTTCATCAGTGAGGTAGAGCCATACCTCCCACAATCAAATGGGGCACAACGACTGTTTTGCTGGCATGCCTGGGTTATCCAAATTCTGACATCTAATGCAGAGTTTGCCCTAATGAAGTCAACATTTATCTATCTCAGATACCTCCCTCCTACTCCCATGCACATGGTACATACTCCTTAGGGTCACAGAATTCCCCAGGCACTCAGCAAAACTGAATTTCTACATTTTACCCTCATTTAGCTTGAACTGGAGAAAATGTCACACCAAGCCTTTGGCTGGCTGTGAACTCATGCTGCTCTTCTGTGTATGCATTGGAGAGTGGTCATGGGATAAAAGCCCTTTTCCCAGGAGTAACTTTGAAGGTATCCCCTGAAGGAATTTAAATAGTTACTTGAAGTTTAAAGTGAAATCATCCATGTGACATTCCAACAATCAAACAAAAGCCACTGTAGCACTGTAACCCCAGCCTTGAACTTTGGCATGTTTGGACCATACACCTATGTCCTGTCACACAATGATGGGTACAAATACAGGGGAACTGGAGCTTCCCTCTTACAGGAAACATGGATAACTAACTCTGAAACTGTGGTGCTCCCAAGGAAACACTTCAAGGAGAGGAAAATACTTAGCAGGCAGCTAGGAACCACAATAGATTTAACAATGGGTAATGGGAAATATTCACAGCCACAAACTTCTGCTTTGCATCCATGTGGTTTTTTGAACCAAGGTCTCAGTGTAGTGTGCTAACCCACTGGTCATGGCCACAGCTGGATGCAGGACCCTCACCTGAACCTGCTGCCCAATGCAAAAAGCTTTGCCATGGGGGATGTCATCAGTTGCAGTGGATCATGTTACATGTTCCTCAAAAAGCAGGTATAAAATATATGGCCCAGAGAGCAATTATATGCAGCCTACAGATCTGCCACAAGTCTTGGGACATGCCTGTGTTGCATCAAGGAGTGCAGTTCAGGGGTGAGCATAGTTTCAAACTGTAAGATCATGCAGTGTGATGTAGATCCTGTGGCAAGGCTCAGCCAGTCTTTTACACATCCTCCACTAGTGGATATGATGTTTCTGCCCTTGAGAAGGCTTTTCTATCCTCCATGGGATGCAAGAGCAGAGTATAAAATTCCTATCTGACATCTGAGCCTTTAATTTGTGCTTTTGAGTGCAGCTTGTGCCTAGGGTCAGCATATTAGATGAGGGTCCTCCTTAGAGAAGGAGTTGGATGCTCCTGCCCTACACCTTCTCACACAATGGGAACTACACCTACAATCCCTACACCTTCTCCCAAGGGAGCAGACCTTCAAGTGTGTCCAAGCTCTGTGAAGCTCCTAATCTGGATCACTTGGGAAATCAAACCCATCAAATAAATGACATTTAATACTACAGCCAAAGCTAAAATTCCACAGGCAGGAACATGGGAACCCAGAAGGACTAACAGAAGGGAAACTGGCCTGCCTAGGGATGATCCTGTAAAAGCTCTGGGAATACAAGCCCTCGTGATCTACAGGCAAAAAGTAGCTCATATACTGCTTCAATGTGAACAAACTGGGCAGAGTGAATTTGGAGTTCTCCAGCAGAATCCATGAAACCTACAGAGCTTTGATTATCACTGACTGATATGCGAGAGCTAGAAATACTCCCAACAAGCCCTTTGTAGACACAGCATTGCTTTAAAAAGCTGTCATCCATGACAATTGTGTTCCGTTCTCCAATAGTCTATATTTAACTGTTGCAAATTAGGCTATAGACTGAATTCTCCATGGCTGCAAACACTATTAGAACTTTGGAGTGTTGTTTTTTCTTCCCCTGTCAGCTAATTAGTGGTAATATAAATTTCAATCGTCGGCTGTGGCTGATTGCAACAGACCATCACATGCGTTACAATAAAGGCAATTTCCTCTGCTCCCCAACTACTAATAGTGGGTCTTAATTAGCCAAGGTTAACAAAGCATTGCATTGTGCTCTATCACTGTACATCAAAAGATGGAGGGAGTATTATTTCCAGAGCATCAGGATCCAGGGTAGCTGCTATACTACTGCTAGCCTTCTCCACTGTAACATTAAACACCACATGAACAACTGTACAAAAGTATCTCTGCTATTAAAAATTATAATTTTGGAAAATGCTTACTGAAATTTCCAAAGCCGATTAAAAAGTTTGCATACCCTAACATCTGTTTATGATTTTGAACATGAGTTTCATAAATATAAAACTAATGTGGTCTGGCTTTCCAGCAAAATAAATCCTATTAAAAATAAGAAAACCCTCTCATTACAGTAAGTTTCTTTTTACATGAGTCCAGCATGTAAAGTGTATGTTTATTGTCAGCAAAATTTTAAAAAAAGCCCTCCATTGAGCTGCGGTGAGCCCAGGCTTACCTCATTGGAATGTGTCCTGTTCTGGTGCTTGGCTCTGTCCGAGGCATTGGAAAAGGCTTTATTGCAGCCTTCGTGTTCACAAACATAGGGTTTTTCTCCAGTGTGGGACCTCAGGTGTGTCTTTAAGTTCTCCAGGCGGGAATAAGCTTTGGAGCAACCCTCAAACTAAAAAAAAACCAACCCAAAACACAAGAGGAGTGATTAATTAACCAGAAAAAATTTATTTTCCCCCTGCCTAAACCCTTCTCATCTGTTTCTCATTCTTTCTTTTTTTCTTCCCTTTAAAAGGCTTGTGTTTTAGGGAACAACATCCACTTTGTTGGGAGAATTCGCTTCCCTAAGCAGGCTGAGAGTTTCAGCAGTGAGTCATGCTTAAGGTGCTGCTCCTTGTTGGGTACCCACCTGGCATTTCAACAAGAAACTCTTTTTTCCAGCAGGGTCAAACACCCCTCCACTCTCCTCAGGTTCTCTTAGCCCCTCCTGCCACCCCTCTGCAGCTCAGAAACTGAGGCCCTCTCCTTCCCACTTAGAGAACTGACAGCTTCTTGACAGCTTGACCAGCCTTGTGACTTCACCAGCATCAGTGCTGGAAAGGCCAGGCCATTCTTTAACACATAAGCAGAAATCTAGCAAGCTTTGAAGTTTCCCAAATTACAGCTTCAGTCTACTCTCGGAGGATGCTGTGGTCAGGCTGTCTGACATTACCAGTTTAAAAACAAGACTCTCAATCTTGAAGACAGATGGATTTTTGGATGACAAAATGGGCCAGGAACCTTCCTTCTGGAAGGAAACCAGCTGCCCACACAACGAGAAGGAGCAGCTTGGGAGATATGGTGAGGCTGCTGGTGATGTAAATCCTGCCACCCTGCACTTTGGCTGGGCTGGAGGCTTCTCCCTGCACCTGCCCTGTCTGCAGCATGGCAGGATTTCACCTCAGACCAAGGAGGCTCTCTTACATGCTCTTTGATGAAAGAAGTGGGAATTGAGGAACACTGGAAGAGGTTTTAAGAAATGCCAGGCTCCCTTCCAAATTCTAGTTTTAGCACTTACGCTGCACTGGCTGTTCAGCTGGGAGCATTGAAAAGCCCATGCTGCACTTCCTCAGCAAGCACCTTAAAACACACTTTAAATTTCAACAAGAAGGCTCTCCTGTTGTAATGTATGGAAGCTGCAAGGTGTTGTATTTTAGTCTGATCACTTAAACATGTCTACAGATTCAGTCCAGATGTGACAGAACTTCACATTGGTATGTTTGAATCCTGTCCAGGGAAGAACCTGGTGTCATAGCAGGACATGTTGTGTCACAGTTCAGTGTCTGATTTCCCTGTAGGCAGCTGAGTGGTCCTACACATCCACAGGTCTGGCCTTTTTGGGCAAAGGCCAAAAGCATTTGCTTGCAAGAGCAATGGTACCTGTCTCCTTGTGCTCCATGGGCACAGGACTCACCTGCACTGCCACAGAATGAGTCAAATATGCAGCCCGTGACACCTGTGAAGCACACAGGCACAGGCTGATCCCATATAACTTCATTGTGCTGGAAAAGAAGTAGGGTTACCTAAGATTACCTTTAAGGTCTAGCATAGGGATGGTGCATGAAAGACAAACTTTCTCTGCTCTCTTGAGCTAGCCAGATCTCTTCAAAGAGAATAGGCACATCCTGCAAGAACTGATTCTTTCCACAGCTTTGTCAGGGTAGGATGAATCCTGTTCCTCAGACAACTTTCATTAGACCATTTGGCTCATAGAACATGCCACAACTTTGAGGTAGCCCAGTACATCCCTTTCTTCTCTTGCCCTGTGCAAACAGTCCTTTACAACTCAAGTAGCTTATGGTTATTGAAATACATCATTCCACTTGCTGGAAAACAAAGGGAACTCAGCATGAGGCAACTCATGTGTTCATTCTGGTTTTGCTGGATACTGACACAAAAATGCAGTTATTATGAGCAAAAGTACTGAGACCACATTTTCAATTAGGAGCTTCTCAGAAAAGCAGCCTGTGCATGTTCAAAGCAGTTGCTCACGTGGATTTGATTATGTCAGTGGGAGTTCTGGCTGTCATCTGTTGAAATAATCCTTGACCAAGTCCCAGGCTGCAACTGGGCTCATCTGTAGCTTTATGCACACCACAAACTCCTTGTCTGAAACAAATGGCACTTTGAAAAATGGCTGCCAGACTTGGGCAAGGAATGTTCAGCCACAGAAGGGCCCTGTCTGTGGCGCTGCCATGTATCCCAGGCATTGAGAAACTGATGGTACTCCAGTCCGGGGAGAGCTGCTGAGACATATTGCATGTGGAGGGAGTGAAGTTCTCCAGGAGGAACAGGATGACCTGATATTCACACACAGCTTTGTTGTTGCTTAAACACAGCACAACCAGGGCTTAAAAGAGGCAGGATTGTGCAGTGAGGATTTTTTCTGATCCACTATTGCACTGAAGAAAATGCAGTCCTTGTTGCTTTTTGTCTTCTGTATCCATCTGCCTTCAACAGACGGGCTGGACTTTCCCTCACTGCTCACTTTATAGCACACTGATGATCAATATTCCTTGATACTTTTAAGGAAGATTGGTAAAGCACAAGAACTGGGCAAAGCGTTTTAGAAGATTAAAACAAAGGATGTGGCCCTGTGCCCCAGGGAGCTTATGCTCTAAATTAAATGAACATGGGGCTGGAAGATTGATAAAAGAGTCATGCAGAAAGCAAGTCATACATATCCTAATATTTGTAAGCAGAAGCTGGGGCAGAGCCAGGGAGGGAGCAGGGCTGGAAACAACTAATGGAGCAGAAGAGGAAGATGCGGGAGGAGGGCGCAGACATCTGCTGAACAGAGAGACTCATCCCTGAGACTCTAAAGAGAGGAAAGACATAATGCTGACAGCAGAGGAGGTATGAAAAACTGGCAGGAGGAGAAGGCAGGGAGCAGAGCATATCAAAATACAAGGATGGACCTTAGGAAGGAAAACTCACCAAAGTGTATGTGGGAAGAGATGGTGAAAACCTCTCCTTTCCTTATCAGTTGGCCACAGCCACTAAACTCCACAGATCACTTCTCTCTTGTGTCCTCCCCATCTGGCACCCTGGGCTGCCCCACATCAGCCCGTGGTGCAATGGGAGACCCCATAAGTGAGGGCAGATATGGGCTTTAATATCTTGAGGTTGAGGAGGAGGTGAACCCAGTTC
This sequence comes from Florisuga fusca, assembly GCA_038090715.1. Classification (NCBI taxonomy): domain Eukaryota; kingdom Metazoa; phylum Chordata; class Aves; order Apodiformes; family Trochilidae; genus Florisuga; species Florisuga fusca. Next base: position 12,143,526 of record JAAWXA010000020.1, read on the forward strand.
TCACATGTGCTAGGTGAGCTTGTACCCACAGGGCTGAGGTACAAAATAGCATCCCGTGCTCTTTCTTGGCCAGTGTTTAACATCAGGCACGGTGTTGCTTGCATGCAGAAGGTCTGGGGACCTCAACCTTCTCTTGGGGTTTAAGTACCCATGGGTTGACCTCACCTCTGGATTAAGAGAGCAGAGGCAGGAGTTGTTGGCCCAGCTCCCCAGGCTGGACAGAGGCTTGTGTGCACAGTTGGTTATGTGGGTAAGGAAAACTTGCAGCCCCAGCAGCAGTACTGGGTGATGCTGACTTAGACATGAGGAGGGTTAGGTGGTTCCCCACAGTGTGGGGTTTCTGGATTTCCTTTTTGGATGTAAGCCACTAAATTGGCTGGTTTTCCACCTTAAGTGACTTGTCTCAAGTCACTCTGGATATCTGTGGTGGAGCTGAACGTATTTTTCCTGAGGAAATGCGGTTTCACCCTCTGACATCTTCCTTGACCACTTCCCCTGTCCCCAGGCCAGGGTCTCTAGCCCTGAGGTGGGTGCTGACAGGTACCCTGGGACAGCCCTGCTTAAAGTCATACCTGTTCCTGCACACACCAGACACTGTCCCCTTTACCAAGCTGAGATGCACCCTGTGTCCCTGCCAGCTCACCGTGCACTTGTGTGGCTTCTCTCCCGTGTGCCTTCGCATGTGCACCACCAACATGTACTGAGCCTTGAAGGGCTTCTGCTCCCGGGTGCAGTCCTGCCAGCGACAGACAAACTCCTTCTTCTCCCCATGGATGTGATCGTTGTTGATGTGCTGTTGTGTGGGAGAGAAGGGAGAAGCAGGTCACTCCTGGAAGAGCTGATGCCAGCACCAAAGCACACATGGTGCTGCAGAAGCCAGCTTTTCCCTCCCAAGTGCTTGTGGTCGGGCTTTGCACCTGGGTCCCAGGTGCAGAGATAACACCAGGGACATGGGAGCCAGGCCTGAGGTCTGGTGTGTGCTACAGAAGGTGCACAGCACCCAGGACACTGGGCACTGGGTCCAAAGCAGCTATAAATGGGAGGTTGGCAAAAGCAATGGGGACCCATAGTGCCAGGGAGAAAGGAACCCTCTCGGTGTCTTCCAGGCTGCCTGATGCCACCACTGGGGAGGATGACAGTGTCATTTTTGTCTCTGCTGGACCCTCCTCTGCCCCGTTTATGCAGCTGGGACCCTTTTCTGTGGGGCAGCTAGAGGATGGGGGAGAAGAAAAGGCAAGCCTCATCTGGACACGGTGATCTTAAAGGTCTTTTCCAACCTAAATGATTCCAGGAGTCTGAGCTTGCTTGTGTGCCAGCCCGTCCGCCAGCCCCGAGACACCCACCTGCTGCCCAGCAGGAAATGACAGCATCTGTGAGCTATGCAACAAGGAAAACTCCCCAGCCTCAATTACTGCTAATTACTCAGGTCCCTGAAATCTTGTGCCAGGGTGTTGAAAAGCCATACCCAGAAGGGTCCCTTCATCCACCCTGGGAGGGAGATGAAGTTCGCTTTTTCCCAGCCCAGGGCAGATGAAGCCCGGCCAAAAATAAATAGAGCTGAAGACCAGCCCATTGGCAGCACTGTTCCTGAGGTGGCCTTGTCTCTCTGAATGGGGCCTAGCTGCCAAAAATAATGCCTGTCCTTGCTTCTGTGTTTTCAGAAGACAGTCACTGACAGGAAGTCCTAAAATAAACCACTTTGGATTTGGGTTTTGTTTTTTTGGCACTGCAGTTTTTTTTCCAGTCCCTGCCTTCAATCTCTCTGTCCACGGCCAGGCATATGTGTTGCAGCACAAGATGAGACTTTCTTGGGGTGGTGAGGCAGCACAAGGACACAAAAATGCATTAAAACTGACCTTCATGGTCCCAGCCTAATCCAACCCAAGATTTTGTGTGCCATGGCCCACTCTTGGGGACAGGAACCTGCTGCTTGTGGCAGCAGGTCTACCCAGGGGCAAGAGGAGATGTGTAACACTTAGCTGGTCCCTTGGGCACCACAGGTAAACACTAGGAGCCAAAGCTGTGTTGCTGTGGTCAGGGAAGGTTGGGTTTGGGAGAGGTTTATTAGGGGTTTAAACTCAGCTGCCTATGGTTCTGGTTTTATAACATGGCATTGGTATGAGATTTTAGCTTGAGATGGTGGAAATCTGATTAACTCCCCAGGAGATTCATGGCCATGCTCAACCATATCCAGATGAAACGGGGAAGACTGCATAGGAGTCTGACTTGCAATGAAGGTGGCTCATGACAGTGCTAGGAGCTGGAGGTGCACAGGCTTGCCTGTTTAGTCCTGGTTGTGCTAGAGGAAGACACATTCATGGGAGGGGAACTGTACCCCCTCCTTCAGGCTTATTAACTCACTATCTGAGAAACATCTGCTTCTCATGAACTAGTGAAGGAGCAGTTGGACAACTCACCTCACCTCAGTCATCAAACCTGCACCTGGCCAGAGGTTTTGCTTGGGCTTCTCTCAAATTGAAGGTGACCTTTCAGGCTGGGAGCAGCAGTGATGCTTACAAAAATATGTCCTCACTCCTGCTGCTCCCCATTGACATGCACTTCTCCCACAAGAACATTGCCCTGTGTGTATGGAGAACTGACCCTGTATTCCCAGGTACTTTGCTCTCACATAAACTAGTTTTTCCATGCATGGTGGGGTGCCACCTTCTCAGAAGCTGGACCACGACATCTGTATTTCATTTGCATGTGTATTTTGGGCATCCCAAATCCACAACCCTATGTTGCTAGTAATCATGGTACAGAAGCCTCCATTTTTAAAGCCTTCCAAATTTAGGAAAAATCTTGGACATTCCATCAGATATTTTTCTTTGGGTTTTCTCTGGAAATAAATAGTGCTGAGCTGTCTGGATCTGCCCTGCACTTCGCATAAGAGTTTTTCTTATGTCTGAGAAGGAAACACACAAATAGTGCTGGACAAATGTTAGCCCAGCCCATATAAGAGATCCCAGAAAAGCAATGCCCCATAGCATGCCATGTGCAACTCATTAAGCACCTTATCACTCATTTGGCCCTGGAAACCATTTCCAAATCTGTCTGTAGTCAAGGACATGTTGTACTGAACCAGTGACTTCTGGGAGGGGCAGACAGGTGCTAGCCTTAGGTGGAAGGAAAGCACATGTCCAGAATTATCATTTAGAGAGTGGTCCCTCTGAGCTAAGATAATGTTTCTGTGCAGAGCTTGGGGAAGTGGAGACTAACATCTGCTTGGTGGCATGTAAACTGACTAAGATGCAGGTATATAAAAAAAAGGGTGAGCACAGACACAAGCCCTCAGGAAGAGGGCTCTATGTGAGCTGTATATGGGTGGCTCTTGGAAGGCTTGAAGCCCAGTCTGAAACAAACAGCAAAAGACTGAAGGAAAAGGAGAAGACAGTGGGTCCTGAAACAAAATTCACAGGGATGCTGGGGTTGGTGAGTTCCCAGAAGCTCTGGGCTGGCTTCAAACAAATGGGCTCACACCACAGACCCAAAATGAGGGCTGGGAGGATGCTGGGCTGGGGGCGGGATGGGACTCAGACAAAGATCATGTCTGATTTCATAGGCAATTGCTATGAGTTTGAGGGGTTTGTTGACTCCAGAAGCCAAAGGAAAGTGAATGACGGATTCCCAGGTGAAGCAATACACACAAAAGGTTCTTGGAATTAATTAGAATTGAAAATCTGATTAATGACTTGGTTTGGGGATTCTTCAGAGAGCAGTTTTAACACTCATTTGGAGACATCACTGTGATTATGGAAGCCCTATTTCCCAATTTTTGAAAAAATCAACCCACTTTCTATATTTTAGGCCACGATGGAAACACTGGAACATGTCTCCAAACTCTGCAAATGCTCTATTTTTGTGGAGGAAGAGCTGCACAGGTCAACAACCCCTCAGTGGACTGGCCCCACAGCTCATGTCACAGCAGCATTAAAAGATTTTCATAGCCTGGACAAGGACTAAGAACAGTATGGATGATCCCTGACCCACGGCTGGGGTAGCTGCACAGGGAGGCTCAGTGAATATGACCAGCAAAGAGGGAAGGTGCCCTTTCCCATTTTCTGATCAGGTCCTCTGCACAGGCCTCTGTCATTGGGTCATGAACAAGGGAAACAGAAACTGCAGCCTCAGCAGCTGAGAAGAGAGAAACATCAAATAATCTATGAGAGCCTTCTTGCAGCTGAACTCCTCAGGGATCAGCGACCTGCTTTGGCAGTGTTTACACACCGTATCTCTGATTTGCACCTTTAGTAGCTCCCAGAGTGAGCTCTGGCTGTACAGCAGCTAGTGATAAAAAATGAAGACACAGAAACCCAAATTTATCGCTGGGGTTTCCTCCCAACCATTACTCACATGGACGAGCTGCTCTTGAGTGTCATATTCCTTTGTGCACCCTTCCCAGTGACAGTTTGTCTCATAAATAACCTCAGGCTCCTGTTTACATTCATCCTTATCTAGATCTTCTTTCAGGTCTGTCAGATGCTCCTGCAACACACAACGGTGAATTGTATAAGGTGAAATTCTTTCATCTGAATTCCTCCATCACTCACAGATCACAGAGCAGGTACCAACTGATCACAAAACCGTGCTCGTTGTGGCAACATTACATCCTCAATTACTGTGAAATAGTGAGTTTTGGTAGAAATGGATCAGAGGTAATGAATGACAAGACACAAATACCCCACAGCCATCATCACAGCAGTGCCTAGCTGCAGCCAGGTGGTGGGCAGTCACGGGATAGGATGGAGAAAGGAAAAGGCTGGAGTTTGACTGCTGTGCTCTTTGATGGAGTAAAACTGCTGATCTGGGAGGAGTGAGGAAATACGAGCATGAAGAAACCACTGAGCAGTCAGAGCCCAGTGGTCAGTACCCTCACCTGACATGGGTTGGGGAGGAGAGATCCTGTTTTCCTAATTTTTCTGTAGATGGGAAAATTATACCTAGTGCTTACCCAAAGATTCACACCTACAGAATGCTCTACAGGGACAAAGTGGTGAGCCCCCAGAGCACTCCTCTGAGATAGGGAGATTTGGGAAGCTTGAGCAAGACCCAGTGCTGAGAGGGCTGCAGAGCAGAGCTCCAGGCGCTCTGGACTCATTAATTTTACTTTAATGCTGGGCACGCTGTGAGCTCTCTCCTTAACTTCTGTGTCTAGCCAGCTCCTCAGTGCTAAATGAAGCACAGAAGATTTCTGTTATGGCTGCTGTATTAAAGCATTGACATCTCCACAATAGTGTAACACACAACATAATTAATACAATTCAGAGGTAAGGACAGCCATTGGCTCTGGGCACGTCAGATACTTGCACTACAGACAAGGCAATCAGTAGCCAGTATTGGCTCGTCCCAAATTGTTTCTGACCTACCCAAATGGACCTATCTGGATGCCATTTCCTTCCCCACCAACACCTTCCCAATGCCCACCAAAGGGCTGCAATGATTAATGACTTAATGGCACTATATGGCTTGAAAAATGAGATGTACTGTAGAAGAGTTTAAAAATTTTCACTAACTAACTCATGACATGCATGCCAGCTGTGACTTTTCAGTTCAAAAATTTAGATACAGAGAGAAAGATTTGTTTTAATTAGCTACTAATTAAAAAAATATTTTAAGGTGGCTGTTAGAACAGGAAAGAGTAGTAATTTACAGAAATTATTATGGACATTCAAACTACTATTAGAGCTCAGAGCAATAATCTCAGAAAGTTAAAACAGCAACTCCTTTTTCCTGCAATTCATATTTGGTTGTGCTGTAAAGATTTTTTTTTTGTTGAAAAATTTCTCTCCATGCAAAGTATGGTGTCTGGAAAAGTGAAATTTCTACTAAGAATCTTTTTAGATTTTCTGTTGGAAAATAGATTATAAATAATTTCATTTTGTTGAAGAGGACTGCCTTGATTAATTTCTGGCTAGTTCAATGTTAATCTGAATCAGTACTGGAGCTATTGTGGTATTGCAAGAGCACAGTAACTCAGGTTCCTCATGCTTGCTCCACTGTGTCCCACAAATCTTGTCTGGATTGCATTTTTTATAGCACAAGCCATCATGGGAGATACTGTCTGGCCAAGGATTTTAAACATTCAAACCACAACTCACATGAGGGGTTTCCAGTACAGCATTTCCAAAACAAAACACACGCATGCTTTTTTTGTGATGGCTGAGCTTCATGCTCTGCAAAAAAATTACCAGTCAATAATTAATTGACTGTAACTCAACTTTTCAGCACTGTCTCCTGCAGGACAGGAATTCTAAATTTAACAAGTTGCTGTTGCTTAGACCCAGGGAAGGGGAGACACCCATTATGTTCAGTCTTATAACCTGTTCTCCTGGCCAAGAATGGGCTGGCTCTTACAAATTCCCAGTAATTTCCCAGTCACTGCTGAAATGCGGCAAGACATGAAGCCTACATTTCCTTTGGGGTATTACCTCACAGGTCTCCTCAATAAGAACTATTGGACGACCAATGTGCATTTTCTTTCTCCTAATTTCCCTTTGCTATTCTAATCAAGCCTCCTTGCACCATTTTAAATTATTCTCCCCTTTCTTTCAAGTGCCTATGTCACATAAACTGGAGAGGATGAATAGCTGGGACAGGGCTGCAGGGGTGAGCCAGGCTGATGCTGCCCAAGAAGTCCCTACTATTGGGTGCACACCTCTTCAAATCAGAGCAGAGAAAGCAATTGAGCAGGTAACTATCTGTCCCACACCCCTTCTGTTACAGATGCTTTCAGAATGCAGGTGATGGCTTTCAAATCTTTTTTTCATTTGCAGCAAGAAATAAACACGTGCCCTGTTAGCCAGGGTGGTGGCCAGATGGGTTTTTCAGGGCATGTGCCTTAGCAGCAGCATGTAGATCTACTCCTAAACTCAAAGCTCCAGAGAGATGCCTCTTTGCTCTAATCATGCTGACTACAGCATGTTTATCTTTCCCTGATATGCTATCTTCATCAATTTTACCAGCCCCCTGATGACTGCACACGTTGCTGTCCCCATGCATCATGCTGAGACCTGCTCCTGAACCAGGGCAGAAAGAGAAATTTGTCATCAACTCTTCCATTCACTTGACAATAACACAGCCTAATATTTCATGAAAATGAAGTGCCCAGAGCACTCCTGATAGTTTACAGTTGTGATAAAGGATGGTCAGATGGATACTGTCAGCCATTAAATAGTTTGCAATCATAGAGTTCTGGAAAGAAAGTAAAGGCCTCTGGGCCTTTCTTGGTGTCAAATGTTGTGTCACCAATGTAAAGAATGTTTCTAGGAGCAATTCCTTGTTGAATCAAGAAGTCATCGGGTTTTTTGCGAGCTTTCTACCTACATGTAAGCTTCCCCTTAATCTATGTTTTCTCTGAGACACTAACACTGCTTTCTTTGCAGCATGGGCAACTCAGGCAAAATTTTTAAAGTTATCTCTCTCAAAATACTCCTTCCCTCCTCTTCTATGCAAGCACAGCAACAGCAAACTGAGCCCCAAGCATCCATCAAAAGCTTCACTCAGTCACTGCAGCTCTGCCCTGTGCCTTGCTGGGCTTCCTGCTGCAAGAAACACCTGCCTGCTGGGCAGACCTTGGTGCAGCAAACGGTGCCAGGAGTATCATTCCCAAGGACAACAATACCCAGCAGCTCTCTGCCTCTCCCCACAACACATCTTGCACCCAGAAAGTTACCTGAGTAGTGGGGGATGCTGGGGGCAAGCCCTCGACTTCAGTCTTGACTTTGCTGCGCTTGTTAATGACTGGATTGACTGTGCTGCTCACAGCTGACTCGCTGTTCTGCTTGCTCTAGGAAAGAAAACCAGACAAGATATGGCACCAGGGTTTGGGATGAGAGACTGACTGCAGCCCACCTCATCATTAAAAGTTAAATTTAAAAAAAAATCAATAAAGGCTGAACTTCAGGAGTAGCTGGAGACAACAAGGTACTGGCCTGCTGGCCTGGGTTTGATGTGAAAACTACCCCATGTGTGGTTTGTGCAGGTCAGAGATGGAAGAGAGGAAAGAGTTGAGGACAGTGTCAGCTGCTTCATGGCCTCTCCACTGCTTCTCCATTTTAGAGTGATCCAGTCCCTGTCAAAGCCCTCAAAACCTTAAGCAACCCCCACCCAAGCCATGAATTCATTTCTCAATGCGATGAAATGATTTGTTGAGAAAACAAATTCCTGGGGAGAGCGGGGGGCTCTTGTTACATGCAAGAGCTCTGGTGTGCTGGATGCGTGAAAGGCTATGTGTATATTTTGCTAAGCTCTTGAAAAATGAGAGCAACTTTAGGAGAAAAACCATCCCATTGAATGTGCATAAAATAGGAACATTAACATTTTAAATACACTCTTGCTAATTGCCCAAGATTGGTCCTGCAAGTTATTAAACAGAGGCATAACTCCTGCCAGCCACATAATTTTAGTAGCCAGTTTGTGAGAAGAAAACAAAACCAATCAATCAAATAACCTTCAATAACAAACAGAGTTTGCGTTGCAGCAGCCATGAGAAATCCTAAAACAATAAACCAGTCTGAAAAGTTCAGTATGATACAACTAAAACAACAATTTGAAATGGGTGTGAAATGAGGTGAAATAAGTCTTTGGGGAGAAAAGCAGCTACAATTTAAACTTCCAAGGAACAAAAATGGGAAGGAAAAATGATTAAAAATGTGCTAGAGATACTCACTAAACCTGTGTATGTGGAGGGCTTGTGCACACACGCATCTGCCTGTGTGAGCACACAGGTACTTGCAAGGACACATTTGAGGTGTGGGATTTCAAACACAGCATGGCCTTCCTAGTTTTCAAAATCTGTCCCCCTGTTTTGCAAACCTTAACTGTAAAAATCAACATCAAAGATACCCTGAAAGAGAAAGCTATTGAAAATGAAGGAACAGTAAGTAAAATAGCTGGAGGTCCAAGATAAGATGCACTTATTTGTTAAAGAGGAAAGGAACAAGGTGTGTCAAGACCATCAACATGGCTCATGTCAGTAGACAAAAAGGAAGGAGGGATTGGGAAAGGAACTGATGAAGCTTGATTCACAGTGCTCAGTGGCTTATCTGGCAAAACACTCCAGCATGTGCTGAATTGCCTCTATTTCAATAGCCCATAAGTATTCAAGGAGATTTTCTGCCTGAGATGACCCTGCATATCATGTTCAGTGCTTTGATGGATCAAGGCATTTGGTTCCCGCACAAGTAGGTAGATGTGTGTGTACAAGGAATGGAAGTAGGTGCAAAATCTGGTGATAACTAGTGCAGAAACACTCTGCCAGAGAGAAGAAAAAGCAACATGAAGAAAAATCAACATAAAGGAAGAGTGTGAGTTAAAAAAAAGAGTGGGTAAAACTCTCACAGCCACCGTGAAGGGTAGCACTCATCCCGTGGAGAACAGGGTTTCATTTCCCATGCACAGAGAGAGCCAGCATGGCTGTCCCTACCTGGCTGGAGTCGGAGATGCAGTTGCTGTTGCTGCTGATCTGTGCTGGTGGTGGGTTGACGGAGATGACTGCCATGTGCTGCCTTGGGGGGAAGGTTGGGGATGGCTGGATGAGGGGAGGAGTGTGCCCAAAGGCTGAGCTCAGGCTTCTCTGCTGGGTCAGGATCTGCTGGTATGTCACGGGGTTAATGGGGTGGGGGAAGCTGAATGCTGGGCTGCAGACATAGGAGGAAGAAAAACAATGAGAAATTATTTTAAACAATATTTATCACATTGGCTAGGGACTGATCCAAGTTTGGCTTCCTGCAGGCTCCAGGAGAGGGGCTGCAGTGCCCCAGTTAGTCTACTTCAATGTCAGGATAAGCCTGACAGCCTGCTTTACTGCACAGACAGGATTTGTCTCGTGTGTGCCTCAGCAAACATGTGAAGCGTTTTGACTTATGTATCAGACCGACAGTAGTGTTTTTGATTCCTGTGTTTAAAAACAGCTAAAGCTTTGGCAGAGAGTGCAGAAAAGGATAGGATAGGAGCTGGACACATCTGGCTTTGCAGTCCCTGAGGCACCTGGGTTTTTGCAGGCAGACCTATTCTGCAGACTGCCAACCCTGGGGTTATGCTACCCTGGGTATAAAAAACCATCACCATCTGGCACAGATCACAGCCTGGATGAATAACTGTACCTGTAACCATGCAATTTACTCTGCATTCAGGTGAGGGGAGTGCTGGCTCAGGGGACTGCTCAAGGATATCACCCTTCATATGTAGGTCACTGGTTCAGCTCCAGTCTAGGTCAGCAACAACCAGAGACACCACCAGCTCCTGGCTGCTTTGGCATGATCTTGGGCAACAGGTCTGAGCCAGGATGCAGCAGCTGACAGCATTAAATTGAAACTCTGCTTTTGGGAAGAAGGGGTTCACTTCCAGGTGCAGATCCCCTTGGAAGAGATGGAGAAGCACAGGAGGTGCTCTGCTCCCGGTAATCTAGGCAGCTAATGCACGAACCATAGACTCTCAGCCTCAGAACTGATAATTTGCCACCTTTAATAGGTGGCTGCCCTGAACCTCATGGCATTTCCTCTAACATCACTTAACTGCCCACAGGATGAGTGCTCAGAGAACAGGGCCATAATTAGCAACACACTTCATTTCTAATTTTGCTTTTAGAGAAAATACTTGTTGCTGGTGGTGATACAATCAGTATTTCTGTTCCAAACCAGTTAATAACAACTTGACCAAAAGAATCACTAAAAAAATCACTACAGTGTATAAAGAGCTCTGGGAGCTAAATACTAGCAGCAGCAAATGAGGTGTGATAGAAGGGGGCTGCACAGCTTTGTTATGTCCAAGTTCAAAAAGTCCAAAAATGAATTTCTGAAGTGCTACTAGGATCTGGGTCTGAGTGGGTGAGAAAGGATTTCATTCCTGTCACTAAGACATTGTTAATATAATAACAAAAAAGTCTTTTCACCCTCCATTTATAGATAACCTGTTATATATGCAACCCATTGTATAGTTCCTGACATCAAGTAAGATACACCTTACTAAGATATTCCAATATATAAGATACTCCAAGTATGTTGAGTTTGAGAAAACAGATGACAAAACTGGAAAAATATTATTACCAGAAAGAGAGTTGCTATTTTTTAAAGCTAGCATTATGTTTAACTTTAAATAAAACTGATGTTAAAGTTACTAATGGCAATGTCTCTGTTTTCCCCCACAAATTTTAGAAGTGCACGATCTTTATAAATCCTTGCTTTGCAACATCAGTGATAATTAGAACCAACATTTTTTACAGTTAATCATAATAAGAATAATAACATTGTGAAACACGGGTGAAGCAATCACGGCAGGAATTGACAACAGTGAGCTGCCTAGTGTAAGTGCTTTTTAATTAAGGTTTGAGCAAAACTTTACTCAAGGGCTTATACTTGTTTCAAATATGTTTTTAGAATTAGGCTCTTAAATCTGCCCAGGCAACATTTTTTTATAAATGTGGACCAATAATTTGGAGACTACTTTAGGGCAATCTCTTAAATCAGGAGGTTTCTTAATCAGTCCAACTGCTCACAATGATCATTTTTTTAGATTAATTTATTCTCCATTTCTGCTTGCAGGGAGGCATTGTCATCCTGTAATTACTGGAAATCTGGTAACCAATAATCCCAATCCAGTCAACCCCCTCCCTCTATATGCCACAAGCCCCTCCACATGCAAAACTGCATGGGGGCTTTAATTTAGTACATTGCACAGCCTCAATGCACAAAAACAGGGGCTGTGAGGAATGGAAGGTCTCCCTTCCCGAAGGATCATCCCTCCTTTTGGAGGGATGGTTATGGAGCCAGTCCCAGAGCTTTACCTGATTGTCCCGGCAGACAAATGGCCATAGGAGCCACTTGCCGCTGAGCTGCTCCTGGAGTTGTTGATATATGCCACGAGAGAGTTTGGGGAGGTCCTGATCATCGTCTGGAGGTCAATGCTGGCATCAGACAGTGGGGAGATAGACAGGGCTCGTTTTCGGCTTAATCTCGGAGTCACCCGTGGGCTTGAAAACCGGGACACTGTAGGGAAGCAAGATTTTGTCAGATAAAACCAGCAGGCTGATCCCTTTCTGCTGGGGGAGGTGGGAGATGCTGAGACCTGCAGCACTCGTGACTGCTGTGGGATGTTCAGGAGCCAGCAGCAGCACGGGGACCACCTGCACTTTGACAGAAGGTTTCCTCTCTGCTGGACACTGCGTGGCAGGGACCCCGCAGCAGAGCAAACACTCGCTTGCTTCGCCCTCCTCGGGGGGTAAACAGAGGCCTGTCCATCACCCTCATTCATGGGCACTAAATTAACTTTAGTTTAAAAGGGAAAAGGTTTCCATGAGTGCAGCCATCCCCGATGACTTGGTGGCAGGAGCAGAGGGCCAGATGAGCAGCACGTCTGAGCTGGGGTGACCCTTGGAAATGGTGCATCTGCTGGTGTGCGGAGGGAGCGGAAACCAAACGAGAGTGAGCACAATGCTGAACATCCAATTAACGAAGGAGGCGAGGCTCCAGGAGCCCCAAAAGTAAATTAAGAGTTTTAAGAAAACCAATTTGGCAGCTCAGGCACAAAGTTCAAGCTCTCCCCCTCCAAGGGGACCTGCCAATGCCTGGACCCTATTAGCAATTGTCAATCATTAGGGCATGAAGTAATTTCCAACCCTGCCAGTCCTGTTTATGGAGCTGCAATACATGGCAAGTTACTACCGTGGATGCTTTTGGCCTCCCCTAACATTGCTGCACTGCTAACTGGAACAACTGACTTCATCCTGAGGAAATTTTGCCCAGGCCTGACCCACCTGCAAATCTCTGGCATTGCACAGATGGGAACTGGGGAAGGGGAACATCACAACATTCCCCAGTACCAGAATACCAAATCCAAAGCCTGACCAAGCTCTAGATCCGCCTGTAATGGCTCATCTTTCCAAAGCAATAAGAGTAGCATTTAGGTCACTTCTTTTTTGAAAGGAAAAAAAAAATCCCACAGGTAACATATGCCATTTAGCTATAGAGTTTGGCTGGTAATCCCCACAACACACCCATAGGTGCAGGAGGGCTCATCTTCTCCAGTTCCTTCCCTCAATGAGTACAGCACTGTATTTACTACCTGTATTTTCAGCAGCAGTCTCCCCAGGAAGCCTGCTGTGTGTATATACTATTAAACACTGTGAATAAAACAATAACCTGCTCAAATAGGCAATATGAGTTATTTTCCTCTCACTGGATGGAGGGACTGATTTTGGTTGTGTATCACCAAATACAAGCCCAGCACTTTGAAAGAATATAAACTTTCCATCCTGATGACAGTGCTAGGCTGTGAGAGAGTAAATGGGGATGTACAAGGAGGTAAAATAGATCCTGACATCATGATGAAATAGTTCCTTGATCTGTGTTGGATCACAGAAGTTTGCATCAACATTGCCCTGAGACCAGTGGCTGGGTGGCAGGTCTCCCAGTCTCCTCATGACTCACCCATGCACCAAGTGGCTTTGTCATTACCAAACTTGAATGCTGTGTAAGCAGTGGGGTTTAGTACCACCATCCCTTTATTACCAATAATGTACCACATTGCACAAGGTAAATGACTTGTCCAAGGCCCCACTGGAAGTCCAAGGCAAATTCTTGAACGAAGCACTCTTATGACTTTTGTCCCATACTTAAGAAGCTTCAAGAGTTGCTATGTGCCATGCAGATAATCTAAGAATTTTTTTTCTAAAAACAAGGTTGCTGCACATCTGCTGAGTGTGTTCTTCCTAGAGTATTTTTAATAACCAAATTTTGCAGCCCCAAGGGGCAGGGAGAAGCTTGAAACATGACTCAAGGATCAGATATCAAACAGAAAGAACACACAGGTCCATAAAAATCACCTCCTGAGTGTTAAAGCTGACCCATGATTTGGAGAGACTAGAATCAAACTTTCCTAAAACTTGTGTCTGGCAATTTCCAGCCTAGCTCTGCCATGGTGAGTGGCACTTCCCTGGGGAGCTGGAAAAGGAGCAGAAGGAGCAGCCATGTGTAGAGGCACTATAGATGCAAAACCAAACCAACCAAACAAAATCCCCTCAGCAAAGGCTGGCCCTGCCTAAAGACTTAAGTGGAGCACTCCCAGACTTCACACTTGGTTCATGAAATTTGGGCCCTGGCCTGAGCAACATGTCCTACATGTGTCTAGAGCACAGTGGTCAAACCTGCACTCTGTATGCAACATATTCATGTATTGATCTGAAGTAAGCTTCCTCCCTGTCTTTTACTATTTTTTTTTCCTTTTATTTTCTTTTTTTTCCTTGTGACTATAAAGCATCTTGATGCAATACATGGGCTGTGACCTGGGTGCTGTTCCCAGTCCTCCCCAGACATATCTCCTTGAGTAAGTTACTTCTTTCTGTGTCCCTGTTTCCCAGTGTCATCTATTTAGATAAGCTCCTTTAGATAGGCTTTGTGTTTTATTCATCAAGTATTGCACCCAGTGTGATGGGGCTCCATCTCAGCCGAGTTGTCAGTGTTTCTGTCCCACAAATAATATGAATCTTTCCAGATATAGATATTGTTTTCTGCATTTGCATTTCCACAGTCTCCTCCTTCCATAACAGAAGGAAGCAGGCCAGATTTGACAGTCATATTTATCTCTGTTACTTCTACACCTCAAGGGAGATCTGTTTATTAATGTGCCACTTCCCTTGATAAATTACTAAATAGAAAGAAAAGCCTTGTACTCATTTCTCGCTGTTCCTTCCCATGATTTATGTCCACAGTGCTGCTTCAGCCATTGGTTGCCATTAATTTGCTGAGGAAAGAAGTCCTGATGTCTTGATGCCTGGGTTTTTGCAGGGTACCCAACATGGCAACTCCTCCCGCACTGTACACAAGGATTTCACTTTTTCTCCTGAGTAAAAGTCTGCTGGAAGCTGTTGGATTTGCAAACTGGCCTGGGACTTCTTCAGCCCAAAACCAGTGATGTGCATTGCATTACTGTCCACTCTAATTTAGATCTTGCCAGTACTGTCTGCTATCTGAACAGTTTGAAAGCAGATCCAATAGGTTCAGCTGATACTTTACACAGAAGACTCTTAAATGTTCTGGGCTTCCAGGGAAAGCTGTGACCTAAAATTGTGCTATGGATTAAAAATTCTTCTTTTCTCAATGACAGCCTGCCCAAGGTACCCAGGAAGGGAAGCATCTGGGAAACAGAAAAAGAGTTCAACCAAATGAAGAAATGCTCACTAGTGCATTTGGAAAGAGGGAATCTTTTCAAAATTATTATTCAAAAGCAGATTAGCAGCACTGAAATAATCTTTAATAATAAATTTGGCCTGACCTGATCCCCTATTCTCAGGACACTGAACATGAATGTAAAATGATACCAGGCAGCTACAAAGATAAGAATTAGTATGGCTGTATACATAGCAAGGTGTTCAATACAGGCTGACTGCCAGCCACTCAAATACATAAGAAAAATCCTCTATTGCCTGCAGTCCAGTGGTGTTTCAAAGGAAAAACCACATACAACTTCTTCAGCAGTGGATGTGCCCAGAGAAGTAAATGACAGAGGGATCCATTTTTCAGACACCAAGACAGAGAGCCTCAGGAGGATTTATCACTAGCAGTCTCCCTCTCATCTCCCCTTCAAAAATGCTGACTTATCAAAATGAACAGGTTAGTTTTAAGACTTTTTTTGATGATTGAAAAATACATTTGTGGAAGAGTTTCTAAACTGTCAGAGTATTCCCTTCAACACTCTTGAAAAAAAATTGGTATGTTGTTCTAAAATAGTTTTGCTGACAAACATACAGTCTTCATCGCATAAAATAAATCTGAAATGGTCACACACTGAAATAAAGAAAATAAAATATTTTTAAATTACTTCCACTTATCTGCCAGAGTTTCCATTTTTTAAATTAATTTATCTTTGCCTCTACCTCAGATGGAGACCTTTTCTATTTTCAGTTTCTTTCCCTTGAATACTTCTGAGAGATGGGAAAACTCCTTCTCACATAGATCCAGAGAGTACTGATGGGCCAAAGCCCACAAGCTGAACAAGACAACTCCATGAGGTACTCTGTACTGTGCTCTCCTTTGGTGTTTAATAGTATTTCCAGCCAAGTACATTTACAGCTTGCTCAGGATGGGTGTTCTTGGGTGGTAGCTCTTCCCATATCAAATTGCTCTGCTGCTTCTCTACTCTCATCTTGAGTAAACACCTATTAAAGCTGGCAGATGCTTTCCATTGATTGCCATAGACCTTGGAACATGAACTAAATATGAATTTAAAACCTTACAGACATCCCTATTTGAGCTACCTTATCTGTACTTTCAAACAAATTCTTTTCCACTCAGGAAACATGCTGTGTTTACGTGCACATTTTTAGGCATACTAAGAGATTGGGGTTTATTTATTTGGTGTATATTAAAAGAATCAACTCTGAAATGGAAGAAAGTTGATATTATTTTTTGTTTGTTTTTGCAAAAGCCAAAGATACTTTCTTAGAATTCAAAACTTTCAGATTTCAAGTAACAACAAAAAAATCCTTTGGGGTGAAGTAAGATGTGAAATTTTAAGCCAAAAGACTGTCCCCATCTCCTTATACTCTCACAGTTAGGAGGAGATTAAAACTGAAGTGGCGAACAGAAGGGTGAAGTAAAGGCTGAGCCCCAAACTGGGCACTGGTGACAGTGGATGGCAGTCCATGAAAGTCAATAAAAAATTTACCACAGGCCTTTGCCTCCTGCTGCTTCTGGAACTGCAAGTCAATTCCAGATACATTTTATAGTGTTTTAACTAGAGCACACTGGTCACAGTGGTCTGGTGCACACTGTGCATTTCAGGCACAGACTCAGATACACTGGCTGTCATAGGCTCAGCTCCATATGCCAGAGAATAAAAATAACCCATATACTAAAAAAAAACCAAACCAAAAACATTTTAAAACTGCCTAGAATGACTTCTCAGTAGAAAAAGCTTGACTTTACAGCATTTTCTTTTCTGGGTAAGTGCAAGGATAAGTGTACATGCCACAGCTCACAACTAAAAGCCATTTCTCTCCTGCAGGGTTTTAAATATCCTATTTCTAAAATAGCAAAAATATTCAAGGCTGAATTTTTAAGTCACATTGGCCATGCTTGGCAAATGTCCCAGCCTGGTCCTCCATCCCAGAGCTGGGTAGAAAGTCCAAATTTCTTGGTAAAAAGATAAAAATTTCCTTGGCAGTTTCCTGTAGGGTCTATGAATTACCTCATCCATGGGTTGCTCAGAAATTGGGATTGTCTCCCCTAGTTTAGATTTATCCACAACAGGCCAGCAATGAGCCAAAAGACCAGTCTCTCATTTTTACACCTATGTCAGCTTGTGGTCTGACCACGGTGCTGATCTGTATCAGGACAAGAAGCTGGGGGACCCATGTGGGAGGCAGGAGCACCAGTCCCTGTTCCCATCACTCGCCGTGGCTGCTGTCCATCAGAGGGACCCTAGAAGAGATGGGTTTCCTGGAGTGAGAGTTCAGACCTCTATATTGCATTAGAAATAGTGGCAGCAAAGCTCTCCTGAAAGGAAACACCAGGCACTCAGCAGGAGCTCCTTCAGGGCATGGAGATCTCAGACATCTCTTTACAGGCAATCACGTTGCTGTGATCGGGGGAATCTGCCTCCAAACAGCCAGGCCTGTAAGGCACATGTGCTGCAGATGGCTCAGCCCTCTCCTCTCTGAAACACAGCCAGAGACTCTGCTTTCCCTGCATCCCCTGGCCGAGCCGGGGATGAGTACAGTGTTATCAAACAGGTCCCTCTCCCTGGACGCTCACCAAGAAAACTCCACTCAAAGTGTACAGAAATAGCCCCTGAGCTCTGTTGGCAGATGAAATCCAAGGGCAGCATAAAAACACTGGATGATCCCTTAATCAATAAGCAGCAGCAATAAACTACAAACACTCTTTACATAACCAATTTCTTATTCTCCTCTCCCCTTCTGCAGGAGCAACACACGTCTTAGACTGCAGCAGATGCTGGACATTTGTTCTGGCACCAGAGGCTGTCCTGGGACCCTTCTTTCTTCCCTCCCCTGGGCCTGGTCAACTTTACAGTTCAAGGAATACTAATGCTTCCCTCAAATCCTTGCTGAAAGACAAGGCTGCATTCTTCTACTCCCAATCCACAAGGTAACTGTTTAGACGACCCAACTTGCATATGTAAATTGAATTCTTTAGAAACCAGAGTCCAGCAGGATTCCAGGCACAGGGCTTATGGGATGCTCTGGGACTTTTTCCTCTCTTCTGCACATACTTTTCTGGGGAGGAAAACAGCACTGCTGGCTAGAAATGGGTGGGAAAAAATTTCCCATTCTCTGAACCTTTTCTGAGATTTCAGCAAGTTTCCATTCTGTGCTGGGACAAAGAAAACAACAGCAAAAAAGATCTTTCAGAGTTTTTAAGGAAGTGACTGCAGGGTGTGCCGTCTGCCTGGAGTAGCCAACAGCTGTCTTGTTTGGGAAGTCATCTTCAATCCAACATAACCAGCCTACAAACCCTAAGCTGCTGGCCCCTCAAGCCCCAGAAGAGGCATTTATTTCCCAGTCAGACCACGAGGCTGGGCTCTCTCTGTCCATCCTGATGGAGCATAAACCTGCTGGAGAAGAGTCCTGAACTCACCTCTCACAGACACGTGCCTGCTGACTGCAGTAACCAGGCTGAACTGCCGGCCCTGCTCCTTAGCCCCATGGATATTAAATCATTTACTTGAAGTAGAAAGACTTCAATGACACTGACTGAAAGAGGTCACTGAAGCTGAATCACTGTTTGACTTGGGAGAAAAAAGTCCTGCTTGATTATTTGCCCACACTCCAGGCAACTGTGCCAGCTGCTGCCAGGTTGGCTCTCCTGTGCTGAGCAAAGTCTTCTCCCAGTTAAACCACTGGTCATGACCAAGATACTCATGACTGCCATGCACCAGGAACAAGAAACAGGGCAGGGATCCCCCTCTAACTCCATAGCTGGATGAAATCCCACAATAGCACCGCAGTGTCATCCTGGCTGTTGGTAACTGTAAGGTTGCACAAACACACCTATGCAGCCCTCCTGATCTGAGTGACTACCTCTGTGCAGTGCTGCTTGGACCTAAGTGGGACTCAAGACCTTTTTCAAGACCCTATTTCAGGACTCTCTATGCACAACCCCTTCACACTTTCGACAATTTGCAAAAAGAAGTGATGGATTTAAAGATGACCTCTACTTTTCCCCCTGGCCATGAGAGGTCTGAAGGTCGAGGTCTTCTTCCCATAGTGCTCACTGCTGGTTTGATGTCCTTCCTCATTGGGGTTTCTGGTGATGAAAGAGCTTTACTATGTACAGTACGTTGAGATCTTCTGATGTACAGGGCTATAACAGTACAAGCATCAAGTCAGTCTGGATATGCTCCTCTTGACAGCAAATGACACCTCCTTAAGGGCTGCGGGTAATCACAGGAGCCCTTATGCTTAGGAAAAAAAAGTTGAAAAAAAAACATGCTCAGGAAGTTGTAGTCATCTCCAAGTTCACCTGTGCTCCCCACCAATCTTTACTGTACCAGGGATGCTCTTGTGCAACCACTCTGTCACATGGAATAATCTACCATGTGGCACCCACTTCTAGAATAGAAATGCAAAAGATTTTTTTGATCTGGTGAATAGATCCTGTAAATTAGTCTCAGAAGTGTCCCACCAACAGGGTTGTGACACTGGGAAGCAATTAACTTTTAATTTGAAAAAGTAGACTTTCCAGAAAATGGATTTAGGCCCTATTCATACTCTACCCTTGGATTTAAAATCCCTGTTTGGATGACAGGATGAAATGTGACAGCTTCCTGAAGGGTTATCCAGTCTCCAGTACCTCTGGCTCAAAGACCCCAGGAATCTGGTGCATAAAACTTAAATTTGGTCTACTTAAGTGGCTTAACGACTTCTAGATTCTAAAGAGGAGAAACTCTGGGGCCCCTAACTCAACAGACCTGACACATGGTCAGTATAAACAAGCTTCAGCTGATGCTGATGCCCCAGGCAGTGGGATGGAAAACCACCAACAAAAACAGAGGCCTTGATAAATTCTCCAAGAAATACACTGACATCTATTAGAAGGCCCCAGATATGTGTCTGTGGAAGAACTACCATGCCCTGTGTCTAGGGCTCCCATGGACCTGCAGATGTTTAAAGGTGATGTGATACTGAATAGGACAGTTTCTCATCTGCTTCTTTTGAAGGTGACAGTGTTATCATAGATGTATGATAATGCTGTGAGGTGTCTGTGGTTTGACAGGAGCTACCTGCTTTTTCCGCAAACCAATTCTTGTAAAAATCTTGTGTTTTGGGGCTCTCTGGGAAGAAATGGGCACTTTGTGTGAAAGATGCTGTGAGGTGGTGACTCACTGAGGGTTTATGCATGCTACTGATATTCTTGTCTCCAAAAAGCACCATAAGAGGATGCTTTATTAAATGAGCTGTTCAAATATTTACTTAGTCCCCACTGATTTCAATTTTTGAAATAACTTTCTAAAAAGAGAAAGAGACTGTTTCCTTAGACAGTGTTTCAGAGCCATCCATTTTAGTCTCTGCCTTGGTAATGCACAATTCTCTCTTCTCTCCAGCTGATGCATAAACCTGAACACAGAGACTAGAGGTTGCCTGCTGCTCCTTTTAATATTATTAAAAAGTAGCCTTCAGGTGTCTTAGGTCATATCCTCATGATGTCTGAAGATTTTCATCTTACTCAGAGCATGTGAAGGCCCAGAAAATGCTTTCCAGTTACTAATCAACAAAGCTTCACTAAAAGATCAAAATAAATGCTTGGCAAGCCCTCGTTCTCCAGCAAGTAATGATTATGAGCTTGGCTGCATGAAACCAAGACCTTTGACAAGTGATTTACTCTTTAGATGTTTTCAGGGGAAGGCAAGCAGGAAGGCAGTCTTCTTCCAAGGGGAGTATCTCAGACAACTTCAGATAAAGACTGACCTTCAGCAAACCAGAGGATGGGCATCTTGGTGGACTGAGAGTCAGCCCATGCTAGAATGAAAACAGCTGTGTTTGCTTCCCTTACTGGCTGTGTATCTGGCAGTCCAGTGAGGCACTGCTGGTCAGAGATGGACTAATAAGGAGTCAAGGAGGAAGGCGTCTTGTTCATGAGCCCAAGGAACACTTGGCAGGGTTGGTTTGCACCCATCTGCTATAACCAGAGACATTAACCCTTTGGAGGGAACGCAGAGCAGTCATACTGACCAGCTGCTTTGTAGCAGAGAAGCTTGGAATATATTTTAGATATTTGAGGCAGAATGGTACCCAAGAGCACATGCTCTCCTTTTCAGACTAGAATCCAGCTTCCTGATCAATCTAAGAACAGGCAGCAGAAAATGACTATTCAGGTAAAACTTCCTCAACAGCTGCAGATGAAAAATTCTTTTTTTCTGTTAGAAATACCTATAAGCCCCTATTGCTGAACAGCCAGAGCAGCTTTTATCATTCTAAACCAGTCATGTTATGAAGCAGCAAGACCGCAAAGTCTTTCATCTTAAAAGCTCAACAACAGAAACTTTGAAGCGGTAATGAAATGATGGAGATCTCCTCACGAAAATCATAATGGTCCACAGATAAATCTGAAGGCAGCACAGGAAACAGGACTGGTATCTGAAAGTTGAGCCAAGACTTCTCTTTCTAAGAGCAGAAATAATCTCCAAACTATCCTATGTAATATCTACACAATCCCAGTTCAGAGAAGTTGTGGCATGAAGTGAAAGGAAAGAAAGTTCTAATACCTCTAAAAAATATTCAGAGCTACATAGATTTTACCCATCTCAGTAGGGCAGTGCTCAGGTTGTAGGGGTGACTTGGTGCTCCAGTGCTTAATATGACTTTATTTCTCTTTCATTAGCCATGAGACAGAAGTTTCTGGGCTTATAATGTCTGATACTAGCATAAATACCACATTCCTACAATTTTTTTCTCCCACAAAGTAGTAACATATCTTTTCCATCATGGCTCCCCGTTACCATATTGTTTGTCCCAACTGAAAGGTCCCAACCAAGATGAG
Source organism: Florisuga fusca (assembly GCA_038090715.1). NCBI lineage: Eukaryota > Metazoa > Chordata > Aves > Apodiformes > Trochilidae > Florisuga > Florisuga fusca. The sequence continues at coordinate 12,165,518 of JAAWXA010000020.1, forward strand.
GATTCCATTGTGTTGAGCACAGCTATGCATTGAAATGGCCAACCTTTGCCCCAGGCATCAGCCAGGCTAAACTTGGGCTCAGACAGGGTAGGATTAGGAGCTAAGGCTAGAGCTTGCCAAGAGGGACGGTGTAGTTACCCCAGACCAAGGCAGAGGGATGGCAGAAATGCCCTGCCTGTTGGACCAGACAATCTCCTACCCATGCAGCAGACACACCATCTCCCAGAGAAGCCACAAGGTGACCTTTTAAGTAAAAAATTATAGTGTAGCACCAGTGGGTTTCAGGAAGGCAGAGGGACAACATACAGCAACCTTCACCCAGAGGACAGCCCCATCCATCTCTTCCAAAATTTCAGCCAGGCTGGGGAGGACCCAGACCACTACTCACCATCAACAGGGCTGAGGTAATCGTGGAGGTGGGCTGTGCTGGCTGCTCCTCCACTCTGCATCAGGAGGTCCCCGTAGGGGTTCGGGTGGCCGGCCATCAGCGTCATTTGGTGATAGTAGTCGGTAGGGTTGGCTCCTGGTGGTGGTGGAGGCAGCCCAAAGAGACCTCGCTCCTTCAGGTGCTCGTGAGCCACTGCCGGAGATGCGGGTGAGGAGAAAAACATGGGGAGAAGGTTCCCACCGCAAAGTTAGACCTTGTGCAGATTCTGGGGCCCCGTCTCCCCCTGTGCCCCCCGCCAGCCCCAGCGCACGGCTCGGCGCTGGGCTCTGGTGACGTGTGCTTGGGCGTGCTTCTGCGGACAAAAGAAACTAAGCTGGGGCCTCTGCATTCCTCCATTTCCGCAAATTTATAAACAATCTCTCGTTCTCCCTTCTAATAATCCTCCCGTTCGGACGCAGCCGGCACCCCAGGGAGGGGGGAGAGGGCCCAGCCCGCCAGCAGCAGTAACCCTGTCAGCATTAACATCCCTGCCTATTAGGAAGGAAAGACAAATGCAGCCCAGTTCCCGATAGCAGTGCAAGGAAATTAAAGCCAAGGCCTAATGCATAGAGCTAGGTTTAGTGTCTGGCAGCATAAAACCATTTTGGCTGCCAAAGCCAATTATGCTCACTTTCTCCCAGCTGTAATTTTTCAAACCTGCCTCCCCGCCCGCTTGCCCCATTAACTTATTTACCACCGCCTTAAGAAAGAATAAAAGGAAAAGAAAAGCAACCCAAAAAACAATGTTTTTTTTTTTCATAGCAGATAATGAAACTGGATGCGAAAGGGTAGGATGATGACGCATGTCAGCCATTGGACCTCTCCACAGTGGGTGGCTGGGAGTTCAGATGACGTTTTAGGGGAGGGAAGAAGACACATGCATCTCCCCCTCACCCTAGTGATGGTTTTTAGACATAGAAGATGGGTTTATGGTGCAGGCGCTAAGCTGGGGGCCTTGTGGCTCTCTGGTGTTCTTTGCTTTTAAGCAGAGAAGGGCTGCTTGCTCCCACAGCAGCTTGGGATCCAGGAGATGCTGGGGTCTACTGGGTGTGCAGAGAGCGGGTCCCCAAACCCCAGTGCTCTCTGGGCACTGAGCCAGCTGCCTGAAATCATGTAGTGAAGCACTTCTGATGAAGCAAGTCACAATTTGCATCTTTCCTAGTGAAAGCAAAGTTGCATATTTTCTCCTTTCCCTGCTTGGATATTTTCTCCCCAACACAGGATCTGCCTACCATCACCTTCTCCCAAAAGCTTCTGCAGGGAAACTCAGGAGTAAGGAGGAAAAAAGGCCCCTCTCCTTCACCCAGGACCCATCCTGTCCAAAGACACAAAACCAACAGTGGGTCACCAGCTGGTGTAGGCTCATCTCTGCAATGTCAGACCTGGCCAGGTTAAGCAGCTGGAGTGACTCTAACTCTCTTTGGGGGAAGCAGAGCTCTTGGTAAAGGCCTAAGAGGGGGGAAGCTCATAAGAGAACCAAGCGTGCTGCAGAAAGAAACGTATTTTAAGCAAAATATTTATAATATGATCCAGAGGTAACAGCTATTCTCACGCTCTGCTTTCTCAGTGCAATGATGCAAAACAAATGTGTAGTTAAAGGGGAGGGGAAAAAAAAAAAAAGAAAAAGGCAGCTCTCCCACTTCAGAGGGCAGCTGCAGAGCCTTTGCAGCTGTAAATCCCTGGGTTTTAGGGAACTTCAGTTCTGGCGAGCTACAAAATCTCTGCAGTACCAGTAGCACAGGGCCTTACCGTCGGCAGGGCTGAGGCCCCTGGCAGCAGAGATGACGGAGAGCGTGGGGCTGCCGTGGACAGAGCGGAGGTAATGCTCCATGTGGGGAGCCACGTAGGGGTGTGGTGGGCTGAAGGGAGACTCGCTGGGCCCAGCTGGGTGCGGAGACAGACGGATGAGAGAGATGTCAGAGATGACGGGGCTGCCGCTCAGAGGAGGAGGCCTGGGAAGGAAACAGAGACACACTGTCACTCACAGCCTCCCCAGGGCAAGGCATGGCTCCCCTCTGCCCTTCTCCCTCCTATCCAATCACCTTTGTGCATGAGGGAGGAGGCTGAGCACATGGTGGACCATACGGAGAGCCTGAAGCCAGCTCAAGAACTGCAAGGTGGTCTTGAAGATGGGCATCAGCTGCTGCAGGCACCCCCTGCATATTCAGGAGGTGTGGAGCATGCCCCGTGCTAGAAATCCCACCCCGTCTCCTCACACGGCGAGCCTGGCTACACAAACACATTTGAGGTGAAACCAGGGTTTGCAAACTTCTCACTGCCCCTGGGTATCCAGGTGTTTTGTGCTGCCATGTGCAGACCAAGTCCCAGACAGGGCTGCCTATGAAAAGATGCAAAAGGAGCGAAGAGTATTTCTGATCTGCAGGCAACGTGCCTTGCTCAGCTCAGAGGATGTGGCTCAACCAGCACCAGCAGAGCAGCCCTCCCTGCCTGCGTCCATCACAGCTTGCACAAACCTCCTTGACAGGTTGGCAGTACAGTTCAGAGGGCAAAAGTTCAGGAGAGGTTTTATTGCATGCTTTCTGGGGGCCACCTCTGTTAAATCCCTCAGGTCTTCCTCAGGCCAAGCGTTACCTGAGAAAAAAATCTGTTAGTGCTGAGGGATTCAGCAGGTAACAAAACAAAAAAAGTCACAGGAATGTTTTGGCACTCCAGCAGTTTTCTCAGGATGAGCAAAGATGGAGGAGAAAGCATGGGGACATCTCTCAAACATGTCTCCTGCTGTACCCTCTACAGCCTCGTAGACAAACTGCAGAGGGTGCAAGGAGGGGACAAAAGTTACACGCTCTGACCTGATAAGCAGAAAATCTGAGATAGACACCACAAAAGGCAGATCTGTCATTAGGCAAAACAAAAGAGCAAAATCTGTTTTGCATTAGCTCTCTCTGTACTCACAGACCTCTGGAAGCAGAGTTAGTGTTGAAATGCAGGTCACAGTAGGGACAGTGTTCATCCCTTGCTGGGTGCTTTGACAAAGCTGAGGGAGATAGATGTGCCCGCCCATGGGGCTGCACCCCAAGCACAGGACACCACAGGGATTTAGAGCTTCAGAGGTCAGGGATCTGGTACACGGTCTCAGCTAAGGGATGGCATTACAAAGGTTCTTCCCTAAGAATATCTAAATATGCCATTAGAGAGTGCATATAAGTTCTCTCTCTTCATGAACAGACAACCACAAACACGAGGGTCTGAGCAGTTCAGACACGCCACCTGCACCTCAGGATCTTGGTCCCACCCTGCCTTATCAACAGTTCAGGTGCATTTTAATTTATTTGTAATACTTGCATATCAACAAAGCCACACAGAAATGTAATATAAGCTTTGCAGACTTATTCAGCAGTTTACAAGCATGTTTGTCTTTGTTTGATCTTCTGCTTGTTTCTCTGTCTTTCTGATAAATTAGGAAACCTTGTGGCTTTTTGAACACCTTCTGCTGATGGGTAGTAAATTAAATGCCTTTTAAAATATTTATAGTTCAAAGTACTTTCCTGTAGCAATACACTCTGTGGCTCAGCAGTGTGAAATACAAGGCAGTGAAAATCTATCAGATATTAAGGACTCGTGGAGGTGCTGCCACTGACACGCACACGCATGCTCTTGTCAGACCGGGACTGGGATTTTGCTCAAGGAACACCCACCAGCCTCGAGCCCACTTTTTTTTTTTTTTTTTTTTTTTTTTTTTTAGGTCACTGGAAGACAAACTTATGATGGCACGGCTATTTCAGACCTCATAACCTCCCAGCCTACATCTCTAGGGCATTTTGTGACCAAGATTATGGGGCGACCAAAGTCCCCCTGAGAGCCACCCTCTGGTGCCTCTTGCCACGACGTCAGCCGCGGCGGTGGTGATCTTGGGAAAGTTGGAGCCGAGGCCGCCAGGGTTGGTTTCTGTTGAGGCTGCTAATAAAGACGGCTGAGCACGGAGCCGACCAATTTATTTCTGCCGGGGAGGAGGGAGAAGTGAATCAAAGTCTCTTTCCAGATTTAGTTTCAATTCATTTCTAATAATCTCCACCGCCTCATCTGGAAAAAATGAAACAGGATTTTTAAAAAAATGATGTCATTAAGAAAACATCTGACTAATTTTTCTTCTGACGAAGACTTAATATAAGTGAGGGGGGATGTAAATTAAAAGCAGCCCCAATCTTCCCTGGGCCACAGAGCCTACCTTAATACATAAGCCATGAAAGAACTTTTCTTACATATACAATAAGTTCCCTCTTTCATCAGTACTCACAGCTTCTCCCAAAAGGGTTGTGAACTTCTTTGATGCAGGCTTGAAACTATGTATTACCAGGTTTATGAGTCTTCGGAGCCTCCGCTGATCAAACTGTGAGGCCAACATCTAAAATGTGTGTAACAATATGAAGGGTTTGCTGTTCCACTTTCTCTGTGCTAAATTGGGCTGAAATGCTGGAGTTCCTCACAACAGGAAAACTCCACCCTGGCAAAAAAGGTAACGCTGAGGAAAAGATGAAGTATTCACCCCAAATGCGTGCAGCTGGAGGCCAAGGCAGTGTTGCAACATGTGGCTGGTTGTGTGTGGAAATACTAGGATGGAGAGGAGTCTTCTCCTCAGTGCTCTGCTTAAAGCATCTACACATTTCTCCCTCTGTGGACTCTGCCAGACATATTTCCAACCAGGTCTGGCTCCTGAGAGCCCTCCCAGGCAGGCATCACCTCTCACAGTTGTACGCCTACAGTTCCAGCAAAGCACCATCTCAAGGCACAACATGTCCCAAAACAATGTGGCTTCCAGTTCCTGCATGACAGGAATGGCTTGTTCATCCAGGGGGATCCTCTGCTTCTAACTGCCCAGAAGTTTGATTTCCCCCCATTTCTACCAGTTGTGCCACTGGCATTACCTTTACCGAATCCCCAAGTCCCAGATTGTGCAGTCATATTGGCACTCTGAAAATACACAGTGAGAGGCGGGGGTAGCCTCATGGGTCTGCTCCTAGACTGGCAAAGGGACAGCACTCAGCTGCTGTTTTTTACAGGCAGTGGCCTAAATGGGGAAGCCATGAATTGATGCTGGGGGAGGTCACTTCTGCTCCCAGGCCCAGCTCACCTGGGAGCAAACAGGACTCCCCATCCCTTGAAGACCACAGTGGGACCATCTTTAGCTTGGTATGGTAAGCCAGTCCATGCAATGGTGCAACAGTGCCAGAGCTAGTTCTTGGTGTATCTGTAGAGCTCCTCGCCCAGATACTGGCTACCTGTACATAACTCCCTGCTCCCTCCCTGGATTCCACTGATAGCACAAGGAAAAAACCCCAGAGCCTGGGGGAACACTTCTGCAGAAGCCACACTGTAAAAATCTCACTGTCTGCAACAGGATGAGGGATTTCACCTGACCACATGTATTTCTGAAGAAACTGGAATTCTGGTTTCCAAATAGGCTAAGGGAATTGGGTGTCCAAACGCCATTAAATTTAATGGCAGCCAGAGGCCTCTTTTCCCCATGGCTCCATCAAGAAGCCCAAGCTCTATAATTAATGCTTAGGACTTGTAGAGCAATTTGCATCTCTGACGAAGCATGGGAGCCTGGATTCATTTCTTCCCTGCCCAGGAGAGGCTCTCCCCCACTCTAGGGTAGACATTACCTGACCCCATCTATGAGCTGCTGGGCCTTATGGTGATGCTGGGGCATGCACACTGCTGGAGGGTCTACAGACCAGGTCTTTACTGGTGCAGTGTGTAACCACCCTCAGAAAGCAGAAATCCTTACACCATTTACCTGCCTCCTGCTGCCTGCAGAGCAGGACTGTGCAGCAGCAGGAACACAGAGCAGTGGAGGAGCATGACCAACACAACAAGAGCTACCAGCATCCAAGATGTGACACACACTGCCAGTGGGGTAACTAGGAGATTTTCAGTTGTTTCCCAGGGGCTTATCACTCCTTGACTGTCCTTCACTGGAGAAAAGATCTGCTCAACTTTCCAGCTGCCTGGGTTTTGCTGAAAGGAGCAACAGCTTGGCTGAAGCTCTGCAGTCTCATCCCAAGGGCTGGGGAAACAGGCTGGTAGTTTTTCTTTGGAAAGTAGGGCAAAAAAAAAAAAATAAAAATCAGCCTTTGGTTTTCAATAAGGTGGACCAGCATGTCCATGCCTGTGCTTGGAGCCCTGCAGGTGCTTGTCCCTGATGCTGCTGCTTCCAGGAGCTGTGTGTGTGTGCTGCTCTTGCTGCACTGGAGCTGGACACAGCACTGAGAAAGGGTCCTTGTGGTCCTATGGCAGAGGAGGACGTCCTAAGAGCTCTGAAGAGCTGTGCTGGTCTCCTGACAAAGGAAACCCCTCAAGGACTGGCAAAACCAGTGCTGACTGTAACAAACAAGGGTGTGGGGGGTGACTTTTTCTCCTCCTGCTGTCATGCACAAGGAATCAAGAAGTCTTGTGTGGTGGAGATGAGGCACTATCTCTCTGCTGCTGGATGGAGGTTTGGAGACTGCAAGAAGCACCCAGCAAAGAATGCCATAGTTACAGAAGTTGCACGTTTCTGAAACAATCTCAGTCAGTTAAATAAGATCCAGAAAAATGGGGACAATTAACCAGCACTAATGTCCCATGACTCATCTAAATTAACACTTACATGCCAAATATATTTGTTCAGAGGAAAACAAAGGGATGAATACTTTCCCATATGCTTAATGGAATATGGACACTTACAGGCAATTGTTCTGCTGTTTCATAAAAAAATTGCATAGCTGCTACACAGAGATGGAAGCTGGGAACAGAGCAGCTCATGGGGAAGGATACAATAGCCTGGTAGAGTTTTGCTATAAGAAAAAAGCTTTAAAGCCAGAAATCCACTCTAAATCCTACATTTTAAAAATCCTTGCTTTTGTTTTTTGTTTTTTGTTGTTTTGTTTTTTTTGGTTTTTTTTTTTTTAATAAATCTTCCTGGCATGGTTTTTGCAAGTCCTGTGTACCTAGAACACTACCCAAAGTCTGGATGAGATGGAGGGGAGCCATGTGGATGCCCAAAAAAGGGTCTGCGCTTTGAGGCAGACATTCTTCATCAGGCATGCCAAAGCTGTATCCAGCGGGAAACCTAAAATGCCCCAGGATTCATGCTAAAGGATTCAGTCTAAACAGCTCTCTCCAGCCCCTCCACTTCACCTCTGTTTATTTCTGATTTAAAGTCCCTTACAACAGGAAGGGCGAGAGGTCATGACACTTGTGCGGTACCCTCAGAATCAAACCCCACGAGGTCCCTCAAAACAAGGTATCTTTCAGAGGTCAAACCTGGGCCACAACTATCGAATTCACATGCCATTTGACCATTCACAGAGGTTTCCTCCCTCCCATTTTTTCTGCTAAGAGAACAGAGGATGAGCTGAAGAAGCAGCACGGAGCTGCCTTGCAGCTGCCTCTCCCCCAGCCCCTGCCAGGGGCAGCCCGGTAATGAGACAACAGGGAATCACTCAGGCTTCCCAGATCTCCCAGCACTCCTACAAGTTGATAATTATCCAGTAAGGTGACTTGATGTTCAAATATAGGGCTATCAACTCGAATATGCCAGTTTATGTGTCCTGCTAGGAAGAGATCAGAATGGGAATCCAAGAGACATTACTGCTCACTCCCAGCCCTCCCCTGCTGCTCAATGCAAGTCCTTTTATTTGTTTCCCCGTAGTTTCTCAGATCTAAAATGGGATTGATAGTACATCCGTTCTTTTTTCTGTACCCACAAAGACTAATATTATAGAAAATCAGAGTTACCTTTCCTAATTCAGCAATTAATACTCTCATTTAAAAGGAACTGTGAAGCTGGACAAAATGGCTAAAGCGTCAGTGCAGAAACTTAACAGTGACAGTTTGAGCAGTTTCCATTTTCTCCTTTCCCCTCAAAAATACCTTTGAGGCATGAAAAGCATGGAAAATATATACAAAACCCGACTTTTTAACAGTGAGGGCAAGTTCCCATTAGATGGGTTTATGGAGGGAAGTGGTAAATTCAGCACTGCTTCAAGACTTCATGGCAAAACTTGATGTTTTCCTAAAAGATGAGCTCTAAGTGTACTGCAAAGTCTGGAGTTTTAATAGTAGGAAAGAGTAATTTCTCCACTGTAGAAATTAAAGGGTAGAATCCTATGGCCAGTGTTGCAGATCAGATAACTGTGGCAATTCCATTGGACCTTAACAGGCACAAATCTCTGAATATGAAATGCCTTATTTGTACATTTGTGGTTCAGGCAGTGCTTTGAGAAGGATTTAGGTAAACTATGAAAAATCCCACCTTGCAGCCATTGGCAATTGCAGTTGTCTCAATACCTTTAAAAATCATGCCTTAAAGTCTGATCTTGTACCACTGAAGTAAAAGAAAACTCTGCTGCTGACCAGAACAGCCTCCAATTTATTGATTCCTGTTTTCCATCTGCACCATGGAAACAGTGCTGTAATCTAAGGTGGGTGCCATTTCTTAATACAATTTTTTCCATCCCTTAGAAAAACATATTCAAGACTTAATGCAACTTCTAGTGTATGAGGTCAATTTAATATATTTGCTCCAGGTGAGAAAAAGGATTTTTTTGTTTCCAAAATAAAGAAAAGCTAAACTACTTTGATTTTCCTTTTCAAAAGGCCATTCCATTTTCAAACACACCTGACTTCAATCCTTAAGTTAAAATATCTAAAAGCAAGAACAAATGGAACAAGAGATTTAAATTAACCTAATATAAGACTGTTAATATTTTTTTCAATTAAATCAAATGTATTTTAGTTTAGAGATCAAAAATTTTTTCCCATCTCAGGTCCACAAAAAAATTAACCATGTTCTTAAGCTTACAAGTTGTTAGCAGCACCATTTGGACTGAGGGAATGTATGAGCCTAATCTGAGGAATAGGTTCTCAAATTAGAAACTCTCCCAACTACATATGGTTTCTTATTGCTTTTATGCCGCATTTACCACAATGCAGGTCTAGTTTTGGCTGACACTTGTAGGCACAACTGCAACACAATAACAACAACATTATCAATATTCGCTTTTAAAATGGAAAAAATATGCACATTTTTAGTAAGTAAGGTTGCCCTCCGTTATACAACTCACAAGAAGCAAGACATCAAAGGTAGAAATTAGAGCTGATACGGGACCTTCAAATCCAAATGAAATTAGTGTCTGGAGGAGAGATCTTTGATTCAAGCTTAATAGTGGTGATTTTTTCTTGGGTTGTTTTATACTTAATCAGCCACACAGCCCACTGTGCAGACATATGTTCCCAAAGCACATCAAAGCAAGTAAACATTCTGTTTCAGATCCTAATATCCTTTTTTTATCCAATTATCTTACTTACATGATCTTTTAATTTAAGTTCTGAAAGCCCACCTTGTCACACAAGATTTTCTTTAGTGACAGAGGTAGCAGGATGACCAGCTCAGCTCTTGTGAGATACCTGCCAAAATCCCCCACACAATGAATAAATCAAAGAGCAGCAGATGAGTCTCTAAGATAGTTTCTTGTGAGATTAATGATGAAAGCCTTTAGAGAAGAAGCATATTCTAAGAAAGGGAACTTCAAGGAAGGTAGCTGAGGGGGAGAGAGGGAAGGAGAGTGAGAGAAAAAGCATAGAAGAAAACATGGACAAAAGTGCAAGAGCCAATGAAAGTAGTTCACAGAGAGACTGAAGGAGCATCACAAACCTGGAGACATATGAGCTTCAAGTTGAAGCCACCAGTCATGAGAACTTGATTCCAGTCATCACTAAGTTCAAGAGCTGGGATGTCAAATGCTGTGGGCTCAAGATAGGGACTGGATGAGGGCTGAGCAGCAATATTGATAATGAGGGGTGGGGGACAAGCAAGGTGGGAAACACTGGGAAATAAGATGGGAAAAGTGTAGACACAGATCAGATCCTGACGGCAGAGCTGAGCAAAAAGATGAGGGAGATCAGAAAGGATTCTATGCTGGGGAGGACATGTGGGAAATGGGTGTGGGAAAGACCTGTCAGATGTGACTGACATTTCTCTGCACCTGATTGATTTCCCTTGGCACACATGTTGAGGATATTAGCACTTCCAAGCGAATACTTGCCTCATAGCTGTGAAGACAATGAGCTTGGGAAAACAAATGGGAAGTGTACATGTGTGTGGAGGAAATGTGAATTTTTTTTTTGTACTTGACTAGTGTCTTCTTGCTATGCCATGTTTGGGGTGGAGCTTTTCCCCCTTAGAAGAAAATAACATTAAAGTGCTATGGGGAGTGTGTGTGCATGTTAACATTTAAAAGGGTACTCCTATAGTACTTCTGAAAATTCCCTTTTCAAGTTATGCCAGCACTAGTCTGCTGTGGAGAGGGCAAGTCAGTGGCAGCAAACACAGCAGTCAAACTCATGGAAGAGTCACGCAAACCATAGAAAATACTTTTTCATTCATTACACTTTAAATCTGCCTTGGCTCTACACCCATCATATCCCAGAAAACCAAAAAAAGGACCATTCCTCTTCATCATGACTGTAATACAATCAACTGGCTGCACCATTACTCTAACCAATGTTAACTAACAGAGTCAATGTCTGACATCTGTAATTTCATGTTAACAAATTAGGTAGACTCCTGCATTTCCTGGTACCTTGAATACCCAAGAAGCTCATAACTTTTCTTTATATGCAAAATGTCAGGGAAAGGGCAAACAATGTTATGCCAGAAGACCATCGCCAAATCACTTGGTTGGAATGTGCTGTAAATCACGGGGTGAATGGAAAATGAATCTTTGTTTCAGGTCAGCAACTTCCAGCTTTAATGTTGCTGATAATAAGCTCCTTTTCTACTGGGAATGTCCTCTTCCCATAATCCAAGGTCCTTAAATCCTGTAACTAAGCAAGACACCAAGGAAGGAAAACCTACACCCAACTAATTACAAAAAGCCTGAAATGTCCTGCTTGTCTTTTCTGACGTGTAGGGGAAAACCAGCAGTGTTCAGGCTTTAGAGAGATGTGCTTACTCTAAGCAGCAATAAACTGTTGTAACCAACTGAAGGGACCAGAAAACCACGGTTAACAGAGGGGAATAAAGTGGAACAGGAACATGAACAGCAAAGATCTCTACAAAGCCTTTCTAGACACAACAGTCAGAAGAACTCTGTATGTAGGGGTAAAACTGTGATAGCCACACAAGAGACCTGTACAAGCACCACTGGCATGCTGCCTGTGTACCTGCCCCTGCCTCACAGCACAAAGAAGGAAAGACATGAATCCCTATAATAGCACAGCTTTTGGTCGGGGCTGCCTGGGTTTCTGTAGGAATTAATTTTACTGGCATTTGACACATTTTAAACAGCAACAGCACTCACGGTAAGCTCCAAAGGGAAATATTCCTGAACAATATATAATAAATACATTGATTTCTAATAATAACCATCTGCCCTAAATCTTCTTGCTGACAGGTTTAGTTGGACCAAAGGCCCTTTTCACATCTACTTCATGACAGTTCCCATCACTACATAAAGACTTTGAAGTGCCCTAACGTGCAGTAAAATGCAAGATAACCTACCAAACTGTCAATATTTCTTCACTTCTAAAAGGAAATGCTAATGGCACTCAAAGAGCTCAAGATGTAATGTAAGATCTGATCCAGCAGGCTGGCTGATCTAACCATCCTTTCCTTTGCTACAAGTATGCTGAAAAGTAAGCAATTATATAGTGAAAGGCAGAACTAGGTAAAAGTTTTTCACTGATATGACTGCAGGGAGAAAAGCCTTTTTATTCCAAACAAGCTTTTCTCTTGGAAATATCTGGAGTTTTCTGTACAAAATAAGATAATTAACATTTTCCTTCCATTTTCATTTCTTCTTTTTAACCCATCACTTATTTCCTTTCCTTTTTTTTTTTTTTTCTCATTAGAAAGAAAGTGAACCAGAATGAAATTAATGTTTTTGAAATCTGGGCAGAATTCAGCTGGGATTTAATTTTCCATAGGGAAAAGATGAACACAATTCAGAGAAGATTGAATCTCCCCACAGAGGACTGTGATAAACAACTGGCATTTTTCTACCAGCTTTAGTCTGCGAAGACTGAGAAAAGCTCTATAGCAGGAGAAACTAAATGTAATAAACAGAAGCCTGGTTCTGTGGTAAAACCCCAGGACTGCTGACTGAACTGTACAACTCCAACAGACTTCAAAGGAGCCAAGATGCTCCCCCTGCCCCCTAAATCATCAGCTCATGGATAAGGTGTTTTAGATCTCATCATCCCTGTATTGCCTTAGAAGCATTCCTTCTAAAACCCTTTTGCTCCCAGATATTTGGTGTCATTCTCTACAGCTGCTCTCCTGTTATTTTCAGTTTTGCAATGACACAGGAAAGGGTAACACATTTATCAAAGAAGGAATCAGGATCTGCTGTTCTCCAGCTGCTCACTGATGAAAGTTTACACAAGAACTTTTCAACCTGTGGTTTGCAAAATCCTTGGGAATTGCAAAAAAATTCCTTCAGGTGCTGTGAAAGGTAGTAAAAAAACCCTGCAAGCCTCTTGTTATTTGGGCTAAATTCACCATACCATGTTTGACAACCCTGCTGGAAATTTTTTAGGGAGGCCACAGACTGTAATAACTTTTAAACCCCTCATTGACCCTATGCTTCCCAAAATTAATAGAAGTTTCATACAAGACATTCTCATAGTAATCACCGACCACTTCCCCAACTTCTCCAACACCCACTGACATCATCTAGTGCCCATGATTTGGGCATCCTTGCTATTCTGCAGTGGAGGCAACCCTGTCTCCTATGCCAGCAGCACCATGTACCTACGGTGACACCTCCTTCCCACCACCAAGCAAAGGGAGACCTACAGGCCTCGTCTTTCATTCCCTTATCTCATGCAGCTATTCCTTATGCAGACACATTTCTGTATACAAATCCCATTATACTTGACCCTCGGTTCACCCTGTTTCCATTACAACGCTGTAGACTCAACCAGACTTGCTCCAGTGCCAACTCTGTGCTGTCATTCCTTGCGCAGAGTGGTAATAAAGAAATCACTGTTTTAAGCTGACAAAGAACAGATTTCTTACTAAGTAAACACTGATGTTTTGGTAGGGAAATTAAGTTATAAAATTGTGTCTACAAAGGGAGAGCATACAGATGGAGTTTGTTAAGAGGCAGCAATACAGTCAACAGTGGTTAATTCAATTGCCTGCTACTTATCAGATTTTTTTTTTTTCAAAGGCTTATCCAGCATTTGTAAATGCAAATGCAGAAAAATATTTCAAAGGGTTGTTGTCATCTTAGCTGGAGAGTGATGCACACAGTCTCTTGAGGCCAAAGAGGCTGGCCTTGCACATCTGCCGTGGCTGTGTCAGGGTCTAGCAGGCCTGGCACTTGCCCATCTGTCAGGAGAGGGTGGCCCATAATGGCACAGCTCATGACCATGCCACCACCCTTCAGTGACCATCTTCCTCATGGCTGTGCCATGGTCTTGCATCCCCTGGCCACTGCTCTGGCTTGCCTTCATGTCTACGTAGTGACCCACACCGATTTTAGATGCCCCAAACCTCTCCTCAGCTCAGGTAGAATTAGGGCACTAAGCTCCAGTGGATGAAGGTATGAAATTCAGTATCTCCAGTTCCCAGATAAGCCTTAAATGACCCCAGCCTTAGATGTCACATCTAACTCCGAAAAGTGCCAGGCTGATGACTCCAAGTCACTGGAGCTGTGTCTCTCCTAAACACAGCAGTGGCAGAGGCACATTCACTATTTGCTCTCCCTTCCCCAGGGAATCACAGATGGGTTTGGGGTGCTGTCTGAAAAACAGGAATCATCATTTTACATCATCGTGCTGACAGAGGCCCCCCCCAGACATCCTCCTCATGCAACAGTTCTGGTGATGGTCCATACTGATGGACCAGAAGCAGGAAGTTCATCATTCACTCCACACAGCTCAAAAAACATCATTCTTGCACCTCACCAAATACCAGCCTATTCTCCTGTGATGACATCTAAGCAAAGAGGGGAATGAGACCTCCAGCCTGGTTTCTATTTGCTTTGTCAAGCCCTCCAACCATGCAGAGACAAGGAAGAGGTGGCTGCTGCATTCACATGGCCAAATCAGATGTTACAGATATTGCTTTCCAAAACAGCAGCCAAAGTCTGCCTGAGATGATACTCTAGGTAGTCTGAATATAACCTCAGTGAAAGCAGGTATGTTTTGGGGTCAGTTTAAAAGGAACAGAGAGTTGTGGGGTTTTTTTGGAACATTTTATGCATAGGATAAAGTTCACTATAGGATTCAGTGTGTAACATGATGTAAAGTCTCAGGTGAGCCAAAAAGTGTTACCATTGCTTGCCCTTTAAATGATGCACCTAGTCAGTGAAACAACATGTGCCTAGGTTGGAACTATGTAAATACAGCCATTTTATTAGTATAAGGTAAAAATTTAAAACCAATATATTCCTTAAACATTTCTCTGCAGTTTTGGAACTGGCAGACACAAGGTCATTGTCCTGTGGTCTAGAAATGAGAAAATAGAAGTGCTCAGGTACAATGGCTTATTTTACCTGTTTAGACAACACAGCAATGAATAAACCAAACATGGAAATCAAAGCTACACTGAGATCCCAGCAGCAAGGTTTTCCACGGGGCAGCAGCTTTTGAAAGTCCCATCAGTCATCTTTTTGCACCTTCAAGGATGTTTTGCAGCCCAAGCTAATTTCAGTGGGGTGTGTAAGCTCCTACTAGCATTCATTGTGGGAGCAGGTTGCTGATGGGATTTTGGTGTCCAAATACTTCTGGCTCAGAGCTTACTTTGAAAATAGGGTTTAAAGTCCTGCAGTTTGCATGTTTTGGGCTTTTTTTTTTTTTTTAGTTGTATCTGTTGCTTGATTTGCTATATAAAGCAAACAAAGTACCAGTTGAAAATAAAGAGGATTTAAAAAATATTTTATGGTTTAAATAATCCATGGTGTTATTCATAACCAAGAACATTCAACAATCCAGAACTGAACTTTTAATATTAACAATTCCCTTTATGTGTGTCACTTTACAGTGCAAGTGTTAAAGCTGTTCGTAATGTAATGGCAAAATAATTACTCTTACCATGCACTGCAGTACTCACAAAGGCTGGAAGGATTAATACAACCATTCATGCCTGCTATAAAAGAGCTTCTAGCCAATAAAAAAAAGGTACAGTGAGGCACAGGCCATTTTATAAGCTCAGTCATAGAGTATCTGAGGGACAGAGCAAGTGCAGGAAGAGTTGTAAGGACCTATGGGCAGGAGATAAACTTTTAATTACACAAGTCCCACTTGAAAGCTCTCATTCTGTTGTTCAGTGAAGCAGGACAAAAGTTTCATCAGCCAAAAATTAACAACAAATGCAGCTCATGCTATTGTACCCACGGATTTTTACCGGCATGTTTGCCAAGTTCTTGTGATGTCCCCAGTGCTGCCAGACTGCCTGGCTGCACCATCTCTGTCTTCTACCTTCAACCTTCAAGAACAGCTTCTAAAAGCTTCCAGTTTCATTTTAATCAAGGATTTGCGCCGAGACTTTGGAGGCTCCTTCATTTGAAACTCAAATGCAACTGGGGGAGTGTGGACAATGATGCACTGTAGGCAAGGAGATTATCTTTCAGCCTGGCTTTCACCCACTGAGGAAGATAACAGGAAGAAGAGATTAGATTGAGACCTCACACTGGAGAGTCCTTACTGCACTGGAAGTTCATAGATTGCAGCAATTTTGCTGGTGAATGTGTGAACCACAAAATTGCTCTGCCTGGGAGAAAAGCCACCAATGAACAGAGTCCATAGAGTTGGTGTTGGGTTCATGAACGGCAAAGCAATGAAATCAATCACAGCAGCCAGAGTCTGGATGAAGGCCAATTTGGCAATGTAGTCAAAAAACAAAAGAAGGGCTTGGAAACCACTGCACCTAATTCAAGATTTTGTGAGAAAGCCTGATCTGCTCTTCAGGGCAAGGCACTTCAGGGAATTTTCTGTCCCTCAGTTTGTGCCATTTACTCACTGAGTCCCCTTAGGAAAGGTCGGTCACCCAACACGCTGCATCAGTGTGACATACCTGAAGCAATGCAACACCCATGTGCAAACTAAGCCCAAGTAACTGCTCACCATCTGTCCTTATCAGAAATTGTAAAAAAATTCACCAGAAATGCAAAGCCTGCTCAGGAGAGATCAAGCATCAAGAAACCAGGCTGCGAGAATCCTGAGGTCCATCAGCACATCAGGACCTGAATGGAAAGAAGCTACAGCTCACAGTACTCCTACCTTCTTCACATTTGGCAGAAGCCAGATCTTAAACAAACAAACAACTCTTTGAAGGGTTTCTTATTCTTGCGGTAACACTCCTCTCAGCACTGACAGGATTCAAACCAGAGGTGGTCGAGGGAAGTCTGGAGTCATACCAGCTTTAGATCTCACATGCCAAGAGAGGTCAAGACCTAGTCAAGCTTTGGGCAGATGACTTGAAAAAAAAAATCTCAGGACATGGAGGAAGTGGAGTTGGTGGGAGAGTGCATTTCCCTCCAACTCATTAGGCAACGCCCCGTGACAGCTCTCTGGTGAGGAATATGGAGCAGCTGCTGTTCCCAGCTGCTAAAGCCCAAAAATCCAGTGTATTTGTCCTTGGTAAAGATCCTGTGGGATTCTTAGAAAAACATGGATTGTAAAACATCTGACCTTGCTCAATTCCATTTTAGTCTCCTACATTCTGGTCATCTCACTGTTGCATGCCCTGAGGGCTTGGAGTCTGAACTTTCCCGACCTAACCTGAAAATTGGTTTGTTTATTTGTGAATACACAATTTCTTTTTCAAAGATGTCTGGAAAAACTTGCTTGGAAATCTTCCTTTTTTTTTTTTTTTCCCCAAGGGAATGAAGTGATCTGGGGTCTGTTGACAATGATTGTGCTATGCTCTCCTTAGAGACTTCTACTGAAAATAATACACAAACAGGTAATAACTACTGAAGAGTTCAAATGTACCAGATAAAACTTTGCAGATACCTTGCTTTTCATCGGTTCTTGGCATTACTTCTTACAGAAAAGCAGTTCGGCTAGAGGACTAGGAAGAAAGAGTGAAAGTTAGAAACAACTTTTATGCGATTTGTCCCTCGGGACCTGCCTGCAAAATCCTTCCCACTGGCTTTCAGATAATGGAGCAATGTACCCTGACCTAGTTTCTACCACACACAAACTCTCATAACCTGACCCCTATAAGATGCCATCATAAAATGGGTGCCTCATGATAAGGGTAAACCAACAGCAAAAATCTCATTTTGGCTCCTTCCTACTGGAAAACGTTGTTGGCCCCTTGATGATGTCTTCAGACAAGTAGGACCACCACAGTATCTGACCCGACTTGAAGCAGTCCCTCAGACACTGTTGATTCCCTGAAAACTTACTAGGAAGCAAGCACCAGGACAATTTGTCCATATGATAGAGTTGTGACAAGGCTCCTCAAGTTGGCCTAACATTATCCTCAGGATCTCTGTGATGATGCTGGACCCACCACGATCTTATGGAAAAGTAATCAGAGCTGTAGTTCCTCTTCATTAGGCTTTGGCTTCTACTTTGCCAAAATTATCTAAAGAAACATGAAAAAGTGAAGCCCTTCATGAAAACACCAACAAATACTCCATTGCAGTAACAGGTCTGAAGTCAACTGCCAGGTCCATATTGTCACAGGAAAAATCTCTAATATAAACTATTTTTACAGCAGGACTACACAAGCAGGATTTAGTAAACTTTTCTGGTTTATGGCAGGAGATCTTATGGCATAAGATCACCTCTCTCCAGGACAGTATGCAAACATGGATTTAAGTCAATGGACCTAAGCAGCTATTTCTAATCAAGCATACATTTAGGTGTTTTCCTGAATAGGGAGAGATTTAAAAAGCATTTCTGCAACCTTAATCACTTTCTGTATGTCCCTCTGCCTCATCAGCTCATCACTTCTTTTTAAATTTCTTCTATAAACATCTCTTCTCCTTCTTTGCTAATCCCCATTGGACTGATCTCCCTTTCATTTGTTGATTTGATGACTGAATGCATTAACTCCTTCACCACCCTATCTTTCTACACCCTGCTTTTTGTCATAGAAAATGCAGTTTTCTCTAGTAAAATATCGCACTGCACTGGATTTGGGATGAAAGACAGCATATTAAATCAAATGTTTTATCTCAAGGTGAAGACAAATTGTCATAAACAAGAATATGCTTGTAAGAACATTGCCCTAATGCAGCATGAAACTTTTCTATTTTTAATGTATTAACCACAAGCCAGTAGTCCTTCCTTTACCAATGGTAATTTGGGATGTGTGGTTACTCTGTGGGGTTTTAAGAAGCTTTCAGATGAAGCATTCAGTCAGCAGGTAACACATCCTGCATCTGGTTAGCAAATCAAAAGCTGTGTAAGTAGCTCCAAAACCAAGCTAGGAAAGACTCTCATGAAGTGGCAACAGGAGCAATAAGACAAATTCTTCTTTAGGATGCTTTACAGGATCAAAAGGAAAATATTCCAAAGATCCTTACAGGATTTAGGAACACAAAAGTCTTTCCCAGGCACACTTAAACTCATAAAGCTTGATACAACTTCATTTCATACAGCCCAAATGCATTTTTTAGGTATACCTGAGATCACCTCTCAGGTGATCACCTGCACCCAGGTACAATTGTAACTAATTTGGGTATGTGTGTGCAGGGTAGAGAGAGGTGGAGGAAAGAGATAAAATGAACTGCAGCAGGAAGAAATACCTTTGCTATGAGGAGGCTCCACCGCTGCAAAAGAAACACTAAGGCACCACTGCACCCACAGAAAGGGCAGGAGGTGGTGGTGGAGCTCAGCTCTCACATTTAATCTAGCAGCAGGCACTCAGCAACAGTGAGACTATGGTACAGGTCCTTCTGCTGCTCAGGGGGTGGGAAAGGATAGCTCCTACCATGTTGTAAGGTGTTGCCTGCTCCAAGTATCAGTTAAAAAAAAAAAAAAAAAAAAATCATCAAAAGGCTTGCAGGCTCCTGGTTTCACTATCAGCTACCATCATCAATTA
The DNA here is from genome assembly GCA_038090715.1 of Florisuga fusca. Lineage (NCBI taxonomy): Eukaryota > Metazoa > Chordata > Aves > Apodiformes > Trochilidae > Florisuga > Florisuga fusca. Next base: position 12,184,957 of record JAAWXA010000020.1, read on the forward strand.
CAACAAAACCCAACCCCATATGTGCTAAAAAAGGGAGCACAGGGAATGCAGTAAACTTGTTCTTGAAGTGGAACCTGGCCAACTGATATCAACTTATATGGTTTTTCCATAGCATGTGTTCCCAAGAAATTTGCTTTGTGCATGCTCCTACAACATAGAGAAGACATGGCAGAACACATCAATCCAGGTCATACAACTCCCATAGGACTTGCCTGCTGGACTCCAAGCATCCACAAGCCATTAATATGTTTGTGTTTCTTAACTCCCTTCCAGCCATTTTCTTAACTTTTAGAGACTTAACTGCTTTACTAGGACTGGGTTTGGGGTCCTGAATTTCAGTGAAGGTTGAGGGAGTTAACATTACCTGGGACACCACACGTGTGAAAACCCTGCAGTGCCTCCCCATTACCAGAGTTGACAAGCCAGACCTAAGGGTCAACATTATGTTGAAATCCACAACACAGTCTTTCAAAATAGCATTGTTAGCTATGCCCAGTACAGTGGGATTTACGATCTGAAATTAGAGAGGCACTTTTTAAAATTTGACCCTTGAGTAATACTCTGAACTTTAGGTCTGCTAGTTGTCTATTTAATATCAATGGTGAAACATAAAAAAGCAAGCATGAAAAGCCTCTAAGGCAGAAAAATTCTGTAAAATCACAAATTCTCAAAACGGTCTGGCACACAGAAGAAAAACATACATGGTTTAGTGTCAAAGCCAGGAATCTAGAAAGCCCACTTATACACCCACGTTTCCACAGGAGTGATCTGCAGATCTGAGATTTGCCAGAGTAACAGCACCCAGCTCTGTCCTTTGGTTTGTGCAGATGTGTGTGCATGGTGTTAGCTGCAGGCAAAGTATCCAAATCCACACTTCTGCCAAGTAGGGTCCTTTTTTTTATTAGGTTGCAGTGTGTTGTGTTTTGTTTTTTTTTTTTCTAACTTTCCCCCCAGCCATCTGGGTGGTCTGAGAATCAGACCCAAAATACCTAGGATCCCTCGAACCACATGTTCTAATCCCAGCAGAGTTGACTCAGTCCTTCATCCTTCCAGGGTAAATTGACTTCTCTGCTCTTTGCTGCGTGGGGGGAACTTCTGGATGAGATTTTAAAATTTCCGCTGTGTATGGACATTAGAAATCCTGCATTTTTCTTCCAGTATCACAAGCCAGCACTCCTGCCATTAGTTGTTGTCTCTCAGTACCTTGCGTTATTCGCTTCCCATGGCCTCTGGTAGCTGGAAACCCAGATTAATCAACACCTGAAAAGTGATGTGCTGCAGCCTTCATTTCACAAGCCAATGGAATGGATGGGTTTTGTCCATTTATCTCCACACACAGTGGAAAGATTTCAGAGGAACACAGCAAAAATGAGGAGCCCGAGCAGATTAATATTTGAGTATCTGTAGCAGGCTGCAGCCTGGCCAGTTCATTAGTGCAGGGAGGAAGGATATGACAACATGCAGCAAGTATCTGGAGGGACATGTTGCATGAGGAGGTGGGCTAGGAGCAGAAGGGTGAATAAGAGGAGGTGGACTGGGAAGGCGAACTGCATGAATACATTTTTATACTTGAGAAAGGATTTGCTACAGGATAGAATAAAAGCTCAGACAGGAGATACAGGACCAGAATGTGGGAACCCTCCCACCAAGAGAAGTGCTACACAAGAGCAAAACACTGCAACAGGTCTCGTCTTTTGTCCTCATGGCTGTATGAAGCTGGTGAGAGGTGAAACACCATCTAGAGAGGGGATTTATTTAGGATTAAGAAAAAAGAGAGGCCAGGAGGGGCAGCGCTTCACATTTAGCTGAAAGAAAACTTGGAAAACAAATTTGTAACACTGGAGTTTAAAAGGGCAGGAGATTGCCACTGAACATTTATCCATTTTCACAGGATCCTGAAAGCAAGGGAGAATGAACAATACCACTTAGACACTTTCTGAAAGACCTGCACCCTCTGTTTAGAAACTCTTTAGAAAGCAGCAGGAGAATAGAGTTTAAATAATTTTTTTCTTAAAGTATAAGCTTAACAGCGGATAAGGTAGAAGCATGAAGTCACTTTTAATCTACTATGAAGTGAGGTAAGCAAAGGGATTATCACTTAAGACTCGCTGACATGGAGCTCTGAGAGTGACATTTAAAAGCAATGGTGGATTACAGAGTGACATCATATTAAACGAACACATGCCAGAGGTTTACATAAAAGACCGCAGAGATCAGGCTCTTGTTCTCAATACTTAAACCTCCAAGCTGTTTTTACCCTTCTGGAGGTGATTAGGCTAAACTAGACTGCAGTTTTTCATTCAGGGGGTTGTGGTGTCACAGCAACAGCAGCTCGGTGGCCCAGATTTTCACTGAGTGCTGATGGGCATGACAACATCTGAGCTCACAGAGACCCCTCACTCCAGTGAGATGCCACCAGCATTCAGCAACTGAAGTTCCAGCCCAAATTTTTTAAAGTCTGACCAGTGTCTTACTGCACAGATTGGTGACTCTGAAACCATGAAACTTCAGGCCCTCTGCACCTCAGGTTTGAGTTTTTCAGAGTATTGTGAAGGTTATTTAACTAACCACACATGATGTCCTCCATTTAAGGAGAAGCATATCTGTGCAAATCTGTCTCATAGTGGAAAATGCTTGAAAATTGTTAGCAAGATTCCAAAGAAAAAGCTGTAGGGCTCGGTGTTTGGTTGGTTGGTTTTGTTTTGTTTTTTCCCAACAGAATAGTTTATCAGATTGGAAAAACCTACAGAAGCATTCTAGCCCTGATGAGTGTTTCAGATTATGTCTGCCCCATTTTCAGAAGACCTGATCAGCCTGTCCTCCCACTAGGACAGATGTTGAGCATGTACATACTAAGTCCCTGCACAAGTAGGCAGTGCTGTGCACTTCCTTCCTAATGCCTGAAAACAAGCCACAAGCCCCTTCTGGGGAGCTGAACTATCCACAATCCACCTGACTTTTCTCAGCTCTCAAAACATCAGGAGGGTGAGTAGCACTGTAACAGAGGTGAGAAAACAAAAGCAGAAATCAAATCAAAATTGTTTTTCCAGCTTCCAAAGCAGGACAGCAGCAACCCAATATTTAATCTATGGTCTCCTGGAGACAGATCAAGTGACCATCAAATATTAATTCTGATAGTTTTACAGTGAGATTGGTATTGATAGTTCCCCAAATCACCTCCTGTAGGTTACCAAAGAGCCACCTAAAATTAACAAACTCCTGCTAATTACAGACCATGGAGAGGTTTAAACCAGTCTTCCGAAGGGGATCAGCCTCTGCAAACTATTGCTTACTCACACATTCTTACTTTCTTATATAAATAAAATAAACATGTGGGAAAGAAGGGGACAGAATAAATTGGATGTGGGAGCCCCCAAACCTGCTTCCCAAAGAGCAGTGGATCTGTTCAGTGAAAGTCGTAAAACTTTGCAAAACCCGTAAGAAGGCCTCTCTGAGCAGCTGTTTGCTTTGACTCCGGAGGGAGCTCGCTGTATCTCCAAAGCAGCACAGTATCATCAATCATGACCTGCCAAAGATTTTCTACTCTGGTAGCAAAGTAAATATGAAAACATGCAGGTTTTATTGGTGTGTATGCTCTGTAGCTCAACCGAGCGGTGTCCTTGCTGCAGGAATGACCGTTACCTGGGGTCCCATCCTAAGCCACCTGATGGGATCAAAGCTGCAGGCTCATGGGAGCTGTGTCCCACAGAAGTTAAAGAATGACATGGTACCCACACCCAGTAACACACACAGGCAACCCAGTGAGCTTGTGATGCAACTGGCTCCCCTCCACCATCAGCTGTGGTCATGAGTCCCCCCGTGTGGAGGGGACAACTCCGGGGCTGCAGGCACAACACAGGGAGCACTGGGGGGAAAGGCCCAGAAGGACTCAGATGGAGCACAGCCAGGGCCATGGGAGTTTTCAGAAAAGTTTGCTGCAAAACTCCAACACCCAACTCCCTTCACTGAGTGTGCTGGAAAAGAGGTTTTCCAAAAGATTTATATCTGACAGAATTCAGGGGGGGGGTGTGTATGATTCTTTTTAAATAGGAACAGCAAAAGACACATCTGTGACAATAGCAAATTCCACCTCTAAAGCAAGACACCACTTTTTTTCTCAAAGCACAGATATAAGATGATGATGATGATTATTATGATTTTTTGTATGGCTAAACAACATATTTTCTCTTAACCCCACTTGGCCTCACTCAGCTGAATCTCATAAAAACAACAAAGAGAAAACCAGCCTGAAACACATATCCAGCATGGAAAATCTTGGGTTCAACATGAAGTTTGGCAGACTTATAAACACTTGAGACATAACCTTTTTATAATGAAAAGTTTAACAGTCACCTTGCTTGCCTGTGAATTACCCTGCACAAACAGCTCGGAAACATTGGAACAGGTCCTGAAAAGGTATTCTGTAATTTTAACATAGTAAAAAGAAAACAAACTTCAACAAGGAGGGGTAATAGGATCAGATAAAGAAAAAAAGTGTAGGCTGAATATCAGGGAAAATCTGTAATATATTAAGATCTCAGGGAAATGGAGGAAGATCTGTGATTAAACCTGATAAAATCCCTACCAGAGGGAAATTAAGGGCAACTAGATGTAATCATGGAGATGGAGTCTTCTCTACATTTAGGTCTTCAGGACAAATTAGTCCTCAGGAAAGCCATGGAATTTGTGACTATCAGCTCAGGGATATTCTTTGCTATTTTTATGTGTTGACAGAAGAGCAAAAACAATATTTTGTTAATAAATAATGTCAGAACTGCATCCTGAAACACCACCAGGATGTCGGTAGAAAAACAAGGCTGCTTTTGTTTGTTACACTGTGTAATGCCTGGTGGGTTTTAACCACAGTTTAGGAGCTACTGTTAAAAAGCTTCTTGCTGAGTCAAGCCTAGGCATGCTGTTTACAAGGGTTAGCCCTGAAGGCTCTTGCATTGGCAGGGACTTTTAAGCTGAGCTAAGGAGTTTTTAGTTATTTTTGTTGTGCTTTAAAAAACCCGAGAAGTTGAGAGTAGCTAAGCACACCTGAAAGCAGGGAGTGGAAGGGAGATATCAGTAATCACCTGCTGCTTCTGCCAGCAGCTCCCCTCTGGAGTCAAGGGCTTGATCTTGCAAAGCTGATGCTGACTCCCCTTGGTTTAAAGTGGGGGGAGTTATCACAGAGACTGGGCCCTGGTGGAGTGAGCTTTTGTGAAGCAGCTCACTAAAATATGAAAAGTCCCTTTTGTTAGAAAAGGGCCTGCTCTGATTTAGGAAGTGAGTTTGGCTCAGCTTTGAACCTGCTGAAACACCTGGCTGATGACTTTTTCTCTGATAAGGCTCATCTATGTTCTGCTTGCAACTAACAGTGGAGAGTGAAATTCTGACAGATTGATAAAAGCTCCCACAGGAAATGCATGTAACACCCACCATTGGTCTTCCACAGAGCCTGGGCCATCCTGTGTTGTGGGAGAGGAAGGATCCCAGGGAAAAACAGTATGTGACTGTGTAAGTTAATGAATTATCTCAGTGGCACAGAGAATTGAATCGGAATCTGCAAATTTATTTTTCTGTAATTTCTTAGATACAAGTGCTGTATTTTGCTACCTTAATATTAAATGATGCTGTGTTATGCTAGATGCAGCTCATAAAATTTATACCTACCAATACAATTTCCTTTATTCACTCTGCTCTAACTCTACAGTCCTGGAAGAGATTTCATCCTGTCCAGTTTCACTCCATTCTGCATTATACCCTTCCCTCGATGTCCACTGAGCTCCAGTCCTGCCTCTCTCTCCATCCTCCAGATAACTACAAGATCACAAGAGTCAAAATCCAGGACAGTGCCTTGAATCCACAATATTCCTGTTTGTTTTCACTGCAGAGAGCTCAAGGGTCAGAGAGACTTTATTTTCCTAGACTAGCCAAACAATGATTGACCTAGACTAGCCCAGCCACGATTTTGCCAAATTTTTCTTAAAGTAAAAAAAAAAAAAAAGAAGCAGCTGTCGAGAAAGGATAGAATGATAGCACTCGGTAAAATGAGCAGAGGTTGTACAGAAAACTGAGTTGCCCTAATGACTGAAGAAACACAATTTTACCCTGAAAAAAACATTCTAGAAGTATATTTGCATAAATAAATGCTCAGTGTTTTGGAAGAAGATTCAAGCCCTGGAAATTATTTGTCATGCTGTTTAATAAGGAAATGATTGAGAGATAAATACTGATAACTGTGAGCAGAACTGCAGCAAACCTTTCAGATGCCCGTCTAGGCATGTGGATCTTCTATTACTTGAGTTTTCCATGTACCAAACCATACTCTCAAGAAAAGGGTCCTACAGGCAGTCCTGCTCAAGAGCGCCTCACAGGTGAGTTCCCTCCAGTTATGATAAAATAACATAGGTTCCAATTAGGCCAAATGCAAACAGTGATGAAAGGGAAAGCACTGCTATGTCACATCAAGCAATCAGGAAACAAACCACTGACATAATGCAGCAGGCAGATAATAAGACCCCATACTTAGCAAAAAATGAGACTACACTTAATTTGCTGTGCAATGTTCATGTAATTAGACAAATTTGGTACCGGCAAGACAGCAGACAGCTAGAGTATGGGCTTGATGAATTGGGGGCTCTATGTCAGGCACCGATCACATTAATCATAAAGCCAAAACTCAGTGACACAATTTTTCTTCCAAACATTTACCATAATTTTCTAGAGTGAAAATTTACACAGAAGGATTGATTTCTGCACCACCAGGATAGGTTTGAGTTTCTAGAGGCTTGAGCATTCCTGCAGAGTCCAGCAAGCCTATCAAATAAGAGATGCAAACTTCTATGCTTGCTCTAGCCCAGTTTCACCACCATGTTCTGGATGATTTCAGATTGGACACTGTCCAGCAAGGGGGGTAGAATCACTGTGTTACAAGCTCCAGAGCAGCAACAAGAGGAGAGAAGAGGAAAACGAAAGAGTAGTAGAATAAAACCTAGAGGAGGGAAGGGTGGGAGATGAGGTTACAGTGTTTGAAACAAAAATTGGAAGAGAAAAAAGTAGTCAAGAGACTAACTCCATATTTGGTCAGAATTTTCCCAATGTGGATGTGCCGTAGTCTGGGGCACTTGGAAAAGAGCTGAACACAAGTGGCATTCCCTTGATGCTAAAAAAAAACCCAAACAACTCCACAGACAAGAAGCCATTGGCTGCTAAGCTTTGTTTTTTTAGCAGGCACAGAGGCAACCTTCAGACCAATACTCAGGTAGCAAGACTGGTCTTATCAAACTTTTAAAAGAAAATCGTATTTCCAGCAATCAAATTTTCTCTCTAGGATCCCACAAGTTGTTCTTGTGAAAGGTGCTGCTGGGAAAGTGAAGGATCCCAAAGAAAAAAGGCAATAGGTATTTACCAACAGTTACCAAATACTAAGAAGGACACTCTTGGTTCCATGACAGACAAATGTGGTCACTGGCAAGACCATGGATTATTAATATTGGCACAGATGAACTGAAACATGGTCTGTCAGGACAACACAGTTGTCTGGGCTTGATCAGTTGGACAACTCCAATATGATAAAATACTGGGACCTGTCACTGGACATTATAATTCACAGGTACATGGTACAGCTGGCAAGGTCTCGGCTGCATTCTGGAGAAGACCCTGCTCCATGACCTCACTGAAGAACCTGCTGCAGAGTCAGAGCAGCCTAACCTGCCCGTGAGGAGTAAAGAGGAGCACTGAGTGGGACACACAAATAACCTGGTGCTAAACATCTGAGCATCTGCCATCCTCACTTCTAAAAACTGTTTCGAACATTGTCCCTTTCAGAAGTCAGTATGTGCTTTATTAGCAGGAGCTCTAGCTTATTAACCATACCCCAATAGAGGCTTTATTCCTCTACCTTTCTTTTTTCCTGCAATTTTTGGATGTACTTGCACACAAGACCAGAGCTATTTCATTCAGCCTGACACAGACCCCCAGGTTCCCACATCAGCAACTTGTTCTTTTCCCCTTTGAGCACAGTGTGGAAAAAGTTGATCTGCCCCTTTAAACATCCAGTCAAACTGACTGCTAGCCAAAAAGACAACGACTTTCCTTCTGGTAGGATCCAGGGGAATGCCCTATCATTTTTTCCTGCAGCACTTTGGAAGTGGAATAAAGCCCTGGTAGCTGTGGGACTCCACAGATCTCCTGGCTGCCACCATCTGTTGTACTCCGGGGGCTGTTCCCTTGCTCACACATATCCAGAAAAAGCACAGCTTTACAAACAGCCCCAGCCCCAGGTGAGTGCTGACCCCGGGAGGATAGCGGGGCCACAGCAGGGCTCTGGACTCAACAGAGTACAAATGAGAGGTTTTTTAAGTGATGAGCTTTATTTTTCTTGCTTTGTTCTTCTTGAAAAATGTTTCCATCTCTTACAGGCTCCCTTACACCGAGTGCCCTGTCCTTCAGCTGATAGCTGAGCCCTGTGTTACAGACAGAGTCTGAGGGATTTCAGGGCAGCTATGGGACCACCAACCCCACCAGTCTACTCCTCCCCTCTCACAGAGATGGTGTATTTCACGGACGAGAACAAATCTTCCTAGCCACAGAGTCCCTACAGCCTCCGCTCACATCTCTGCTGGCTCCATTTTCCTTGCCATGGCTGGCATCACAAAGGAAGGCAACACAACTATAAACATGTCCTATAAATCCAGGACTATTGAGCTGTCCTGTCCAGATGTGGAGATAACCGTGATTCCCCCCCCTCTCAGGGTACAGCCCCCAACTGTGTCCGTGCTTGCTCCCATCACTTTGGGAAAAAGCAACTCTCATAAGGAGGTTACCACTGAAACCCAGGGTCCTGTCCCTCCAGAGAAGACATGGACACCTGTGAGAGAACTTCCCTCTTAACTACACTTTAGAAAACACTGGCCTGCCTATTCAGGCCACCATCCAGTGGAATCAAAGTGAATTACAGTATTCTTGGCAGCCTTTCCCCATCATGTCCTCAACCAGAGGGCAGGGGGGAATGGTAGGAGCACTGGGAGCAGTGCTAAGTCTTTATCAAGACCACATCGCAAATGACCCAAACACGGTGTGACATGAGAAACACTGTGGGCACAAAAAACACGAGACAAGCCCATCCCTGGGACCTCACCTGGGTAACAACACAGGAGCCCTGCGCTCCAACCCTGCTGCTCCATGAACATGTATACGTTCAACGGAGCTGCACAGCATTCCTGCCAGGCAGGTCAGTATTGCCACCAGACAGGGACAGTGGGAACAGAGGAGACCAGCAGGGCCAGCCTGACAGGAGGGCAGTGAGCCCCTGGGATTTGTGTACTGCGGGTGGGCAATCTTTTGGCAAGGTATGGGAGCAGAGGTGCAAGACTTACCCGTGGATAGCGTGGATAGAGTGAGGTTCGTAATGGTATCGTCCTTCCTGGTGGCGCATGTCAATAGGCAAAGGAGCGTGGAAGGCCGGAAAAATGTGCTGCGGCACTGTTGAGGGGAATAGAAGAAGAAGAAGAAAAAAAAGGGACTTCAAAAACTTTTCCTTTCCTTTTAAAACAATTTCAAAGGCACTAAATCTCCATGAATTTCAGAGCAAGAGCAGTGCAAGACAAGGGGTCTTCATGATATCAGCGCTATCATACACCAGAGAAGTGGAATGAATAAATAATCAAAGTCATGCGGAGAAATCCTACATCTTCGACATAAAAGATCTCCAACAGGGTTTTTGACAAAGACAAGCAGCTAAGCGCTCTTTGAACTTGAGGAGATTATAGGAAGCACCAAGGAAAACTAGACTTGCAACGCAAATCAGACTCAACAGAGCCTGGCGGGATCCAGACCTGTGTTGTCCCTTGTGCCTGGAGTGGCAGCAAACACCTTTTCTGAAGGTCTGTACACACAGGTTGGAAATATTTACCTAAAAATATAATAGCAAGAGCAGAGCTACTGCAGACTGCCTAGGCAGTCAGAAGAGGCTCAGAAGTGCCTACTGCCAGGTTCTGAGAGAGGAGCCCAAATTGCTCTCACTTGTAATCACTTGAGGCCCTATTTTTTATTCATTTGAGAAGCTTGTTTCATCTTTGATGGAAAGATAAAGTGGTCTCAAAAGGCAGAGAACACCTACATTGACTTATTAAACCTACAGGTTTTAATATTTATTATTGACCCCAAAAGTTAACGGGGAGAATTTTTGAGTGAGACGAACTGATGGAAAATTCAACGGGTTATTTCTCCATGCGACCCCCAACAAGACCTCCTGGCCACCTTGGCCTTTCATGCTAAAATTATGGAAGCTAAAAAAAAAATACAATTAGCAGAGCCTTGATAATGATACAGTGCAATCACCCTCTGACAGGGCTCATCGCATCTGTAACAGTGCCACTTTCTAGACTTTTACCAGCTTAAAGATAAAAGGCTAGGCTTGCTCTGCTTTCACAAACAGAAGTTCTTCATCAAAGATTACTTTTTATTTTCACAGTTCTTCCCATTCCCCTTCTGGCTTCTTGGCCTTTCTGCCTAACTGGAGACTAAAAGCAAACCAAACCCAGCCTCCTAAGGGAGCATTTCAAAACCCAACCTGACCTCAGCATTTCACTGTGACTTGCCTCCGTGACAGGTAGCATCTCTCTGTAGAGCGAGGAAGCACCATCCAAAACCAAAGTGTCAAAGCTTGGGCCGAGTGTCTCACTGATGCTCAGCAAACTCCAGTAAACACCCAACTCTTTTCTTTGAAAGACTTAAAATTCAGCCTTTCTCATCTGTGGCTCCAGCTGCAACAGAGCTACGCTGACTCCGTCCGGCAAGGCTCTGCTCCTTTCGGGTCCGTCACGCAACGCCTGCATGGAATCCTCACACACGTCTTCCCAGGCATATCAGCAAGAGGATCTGAGGCTCCTACTCCCATTGCAACGTACAATCCCTGAGCACAGCACGGCACAGGCGCGTCAGCCGGGCTGCCGGGAGAGGTGAGAGACTACACAAAAACAACCATCCTGCCAACTCTGCTGAAAGGCGTTAAGCTAAGGTAGTCGGGTGGAAAGTATTTAAGGCTCCACAGCAGACTTGCTCTCCGTGCTCCAGCGAAGCGCTGGCACCGCACACAACCTGATACACTGGGAGCATTTTTGCAGCTCGCCTGATGGCAGGACACAGTAGGGTAACTGTTAACTGACTTCCCCCCTTCTGCTCCCCTCCCCTCCTCTCCCCAAAGCAGCTCAGGGGCAGAATAAACTTGTATCCTTTAGGATTTGCTTTGGCAGGAGGAAGATTCACCCTTTAACCATCCTGGGTAGGGATGATCTCTTCCATGAGGACACTTGTACGTACCCCTCATTTTAAGAGGCAGCCAGTGTTTTTCCAGGTCAGAAACGCAGCAGCATTCAGCAGTCACACCCCGTCCTCTACTGAGGCAGCAGCAAACAGCCTTTGGTCACCCCACACCATGCTCAGCCCAAACTGCTGCCAGAGCTGGCAGGCACCTGGAGCTGCTGCCCTCCTCCCTGGGGATGCTGCTATGGCCACAACTTACAGCTACTGTGGGGACCAGAGGGAGTGGGGCAAGGAAATTTTACATCACCATGCACCAAACACAGTCAAAAATCAAATATCCCTGCACAGACACCTGGTGCCAGACACTAACATCTTTTCCAGCAGGAGCCCCTGGGCTCAGCTTCCAGCAGAGCTCACCCCGTATTTATGCCACAAAAATAAACCCAACTCCTCTGTGGTCCTGGGGCCAGCCTACAGACCAGCTGGCATCCCTCTGGGTGAAATTTTGCAACCTCCCAAGACAAGGTAGACACTCTGCCTGTAAGGAAAAAGTCTAGTGCTGGGGTGAATCCCCAAACTACAGAAAACTGTGAGCTGACAGAGGCTGACACTCTGCTGGGCACTGTGGTCAAGTATATTAATAATATAGAGTCCTTTCCTAATCCTTGGGCTCATTCCCTGGACCAGTTCAGTTCACTAATAATGATAAAAACAGGTTAATCTGAAGTTCTTAAAACACAGACCGGTTATGTTTTATTTAGTAACTGTGCGTTTCTAAATGATTGATTGCTGAGGCAATATTGGAAAATCTGTACTAAGACAATCCTTCCCTGTCACTCAGGAGAGCTGGGGAAAAGAAAACATGAGGTGTTTTCTGCCTGGCCTCCTTTCCTAGCTATCTTTTGGTATAAAAATGACATCTGAAGAGAATTTCTGCCTCCTCACAACTCTGACTTTTCATGGATGAAAAAATTCAATGACCTGCACTGGCAGTTTGTTTTTAGGATTTCAGTCTATTTGAACCACAGCAATGCCCCTGCCTTGGGCACCCATTTCACTCTGCTACTCTCATTTCCAACCCTACTACGTGCTTCGTGTTTTGCTGCTGCCAAGGGTGAGGAGAAGGGCTGGGTTTGGTGATGTCCCTTTGCAACGTCTCACTTCAGGGCTTCCCCTCTGCTCCTCTACCTGGGAGAACCAGCCAAGCCTACGGGCATTGGTGGCCAGTGCTGTTCCTTTTCATTCTCTTCCATGTGCTTGGTCAGAAATAATGAATGGTTTTATAGGCAATCAACTACCAATTCATAAACGTCATCCCATCTCTGCTTCTTGTTCCCACCCCTCCCAAACAGGACAGCAAGCTGGCAGCAGGACAGTAACACACGCTGTTAACAAAGATGGATGTTTTACACGTACAAGTTAAAAAGACAATTATATTCAATTACTTCAAGTAAGTCATGGTGATGTATTCCTGAATAGCCATGGGAAGGGCAATATGATGATTAGGCAATTAATTTGCCAACTTTAATCTAATCAAGGCAATCTTTTGTTTAGCATTATCTGCTTTGAGGTGGCAGAGGATTTACCAAACCCAAGCAATCTTCGCAGATTTAACCCCAGACCTGTCGAACAAGCACTAACGGTGATTGTTCTTCACAGAGGGAGGAAGTTTTTACCAGAAGACCTGAGGAAAGCTTTTTCCCAGGAAAAATTTGGGCCACCCCAAGCCATGTGGTACAAGATGCTGGGGTGCGAAGGCACCCCATGGCACCTCCAAGAAGTCCCCCAGGGCTGGAACAACAGATAAATATTTCCTCTGCCTCCCATGGAAGGAGGAGGGAAAAAGCCAAAGAACAAATCAAAGTGGCACTCAAGGGGCAGGGAGGATGGGAAAACAGGATGTTTCATAGAGAAAGAATACGGCTCTTGGGTAAGCCAATGGCTCAGTGGCAGAGCAGCGAGGCGCCTTGGGGAGGCCCAACCTTCCACCCGGCCCTGGCTCGCGCAGGAATGCGTCTGCTCTGCCGCGGCATTTGATAAGGGGAAAGACGCTGCTACCTGTCCCCACTTGTCAGAGCTGATTTTCTGGCCGAGGTTTATGAGCAAGACACGGACCTCCCACTGCTATATTCTCATCCTTGTCTATTCAAAGGCCAGCCAACCCTCTGGCTTCAAAGAGAAAAGATATGAAGCAGAAACGCAGGTTTAAAGGGGATGTCCCTTTGCAGAAAATCCCAGGAATCGGGGAGGGAGGCATCAGAAACAGGCATTTTATGAGGATGATACAGGCTTTTGATTATCTCCGCAGATAAACCCATGCCTCAAGAGAAACACATGCTGCACGTATGGGTTTGCATAAAAAGAGCGAAAGAGACGTTCTGACATCGCTCACAGAAACACCTCTTTTTGAGCCCAAAAGGGAGATTTAGGAAGGGTCAAATAAGCTTTTTCTATTCCATATACTTCAGCCTGCACATGTGATGGCTTTAGGAAAAAGAAAGAAAAAAAAGCAAGCAGCAGCAGCAAAGAAAACAGACCCCAAGCTGAATCAGGTTTCATTTACACCTCATTTTGACAAAAATAATTCAGAAAGCCCTTTCAGAAAACACTTATAGGATATCTTCTGTTCGTACTAGCAACTGGGGTGCCACAGCAAGACCAGCTGGGAAGCTACACTGAAAAGCACCTCCCTCCCTCCCCCAAATCCTCTGTACTGTCCAATATCACAGAGCTCCTGCTGCTTTATCTAAAGCACACATGAACTGTGCAGGCTACTGACTGAGCTAAAAAAATGGGGGGGTTCCTATGGATATCCAATGTTCTGTGGGAACAAGTGAGCAAGCTTTTTTTCCATCAGAAATAGAGCACAACCTTTTTACAATCAAAAGAGAAAGTAATTTCTTGAAGAAAGAATTATAAGATTGCTGTCTGGACAATGTGGTACTCGTAGTGCTTTTCCCAACAAGTCCGCAAAAAACACCCATAAAAAAAAAAACATTTTATAAATGACGGAAAGCAAATGCTGACTTTTGAAATCCCTTTTGGTTTGATTTCTTACGGCTTTAACAGGGCATGGGACACACTTTCATAAAGGCATCACAAGCTACCTTGCAAAGACTAACAAAGCTTCACCTCTCCTGAGCAAGCGAAGCAAACACGTGCATTTGAAACACTGTCGTTTTTTTACTGGAGGGGAGATGAAACAGGGTAACATAAAATAACTTGCCCACGTCTATGCAATCAAATAATAGCAGGTCTCATTGCGAACCTCAACCACAGCAGGCAGAAACTGCAACAGCATCTCAGAAAGGCTTTGGAGCCCCTGGGCATTGGATTGATTTGGGTAAGCAGGAGAAAAACTTCTCCAAACAACAGCTCATGCACTCCTGTCACTGCGGTGGCATCAGCAGCTTTTCACCAGCAGATGACACAGAAAATAAATGGGAGAGGGATATCCCAGAAAGGGCTGGTGAGTGCCCCCGAGTGCTTTTGTGGCAGCAGTGCTGTGTTGTCACAGGCCACATCCCTGGGGCCTGGGGGTGGTGGGACACTTCTTGGTGTGATAAAGCAGCTTGCAACAGGTTCTGCTTTTTTTTTTTTTTTTCCTACGACCAGCTTGTTTAAAACAGATAATAGGAAAACAAGTGCTGTGTGCACTAGACGGTGCATAGAAACCTCCTAAGACATGAGAGGAGGCGCTTGCTAGTTTTCCTGTTCTTGCTGACCACATTCCTGGATGTTCAAATCTCACTCTCTTCTCAAAGGCAAGGTTAAAGACACAACAAACACAAAGAGTCCTTCACTCCACCATCATCAAAAGAACCTCAACGCATCAAGTGAGAATTAAATTAGAGGTGCATTCATTTCCCTGTTTGGAAAATTTTACTCATTTTTACCAGTTCCCCAGTTTTACGGATCCAGTACCTTTTAAAGGAATGCATTTTGGTATCCTACAACTGGAGTGGCAAATATCAGATTTGCTTTGAAACAGAAAAGAGGGGCTCATGGTTTTCTCCCCAGTCCTCCTGTAGCAATTTTCCTCATATTAGAGCTCTCCCAGGCTCATTGGGCTCCAGACAGTCAGGACTGCTTGGGGTGCAAGCAGGAGAAGCAAACTGGCCCCAGACAACTGAGTGTGTGTGTGGCTACTCAGGTCCCTTTGACAGTCCCTCCTGGGTGTTTCAGTGTTTTATTGGGATGGCCACCCCTCCAGCAAAGTGCCTGCAGGGCTGTAGGTGTCAGCAAGGGAGATGTTTTCTGTATTTGTGTGACGTCCCCCGAATAATGATCTCGCTGTTTAAGTGAGTTGAGCGACTGAATGAGCACAAGAAAAACATCTTTGCTGAAAGCACAGCCAAAGTTAATGCACCATTAATAATGGCCTGGGTGAATTATTGGAAGAGATAATAGGCCTGGGGTCAGAGAAGGTCTGAGACAAAGAACAGGGAAAATTGGGTCACAGAAACATGACAGAGCAGATCACACTGGTGTGCCTGTGGGATTCTCCTTGGATGAAGTCATGTACCACCACACAGAATATTAAGGGCTTTGCAGGGAAAGCCATTCCCAGAACCACCACTGGGATTGACAGAGGGTGGGGGGCAACAGACGCACAAGGCTACAGTAGCCCTCTCTTAGCCCTGTACAAGGCCCTGATGGAGAGCTCAACTTGAATGTTGTTTAGATACTTTGCAAAATACACCATGTGCCTGCCTCAAAAAGGGATGATTATATGGTTGCTAATTACATTCATCTGCATATACTCTAAGCAGAGAGTCTGAGGGAGCATCTGCTCTCCCTGAACATCAGCTTCATGCATTTCACAAAAAGCCAATGCCGGTGCCTTTCTGTCCCCAAAATAGTGGTGGACCAGCCGTGGAGCTGCCATCTCCACCTCCCACCCCACCAGCATCCTGACTTCATGACACTAAATTACCAACTAACCTCACTTTGTCAGAATTTTACCTCTTTAAGCAATATAATTATAGGAGACAATAATACCTCCCCTACCTCAGAGGTTTGGTTAATGTTTATACAGCACTTTAAAAATGATGTGGTAATTAAGTGCTCAGTATTATTATATCAACGTGTGTAATGATTGCAGCAGACAGCACTACAAACAGGGCTGTACTGTGCGTGCTTTTCTTTTGTTTGGCTTGTTAGTATTTGGTTTGGTTTTCATACAGCATACTTCAATTATTATTGGTTAATTATTACATTGTCTTATTACCTGCTCAGTGGCTTTGAAAAAAGTAAAAGAGGAACTATACAAGTAAAATAATAGTAAATACTACTTGTGGCCTGCTATGAACATTGTTGCATGGATAAATGGGAAGCAGAATCCCACCAGCTCACCTATGGGAGACCCTTCCAGCCCCTGAATATGAAACACATCCAGGTGGTTGCTTCCAGCCAGAGGCATGTAGAACCAGTTTTCTCTTTTTCTAACATGCCTAATGAAGAAAGAGGGTCGTAGCCTGACTTATAAAACCATTTTTCTTCAGAGAGTGAGTGTCAGGATGCTGGAGAAGTCCACATGCTTCGTTCAACTGAGTGCAGCAAGCCAAACTCCTCATTCAGGCAAGAGACAAAGAGCACACAGCTAACTTCTGTTGGACAAATGTCTGAAGTAGTGGTAACTACCTTTTAGGAGTGCTGGAAGGAGAAGAGGCATGGCTAGGCTGCAGGTATGTAAAAAGTAAAAAAAAAGTTACAAAAACTGCATTGCCTTTCTTCATCTATATGGTCACAAAAAAAAGCCTTAAAATGAGCATTATGGTAATGACATTTCAAAGCCCCTCCAGGACTGAGCCAGTGTGACTTTACATTTGAGAAACTGAGGCATGGTGAAGAGCAGAAGACAACATCTGCCTCTCACCAGCAGTACTGCTGGACCCTCTTGCATGCACCAACCACCACAGCAGGACCTGGGAGTAATTTGTTTCCCCTGCCGGACAGCAGCAAGGCTGCATGTGGTACCTCAGATCCCTGCAGAGATGCTGACTTCGGATGCCCGTGTGGATGCAGTGCTTACTTTATGCAGAATAAAGCCCTTTCCTGGGTTTGCCTGTATCATAAAAGCTGTTACAAAAAGCCAAGAGTCACAGCAAACCTCTCCATCAGACACCAGAAATGTAAAGCTGCCCCTCTCCAACATTCCTGGAGGAAACCTCCTTGGGAGACTTCACAACACCCACTCATCCTCCTGGAGATTGCTCAGAGGAGTTTGTCCTCCTATAAAGTTTATCCTGCTGCTTCAGTTGCTGTGGAAGAGCAAAGGAAAAGTCTGAAGAAGCTGATAACTGACATTACATGGTCCCCATCTAGGACATGGGCACTGCTGGCACACAGAAGGCAGAAATGTGGTCCTGGTGGCCATGCAGACGGGGAACATGTTTCAGCCCAGACACTGTTTTTGCACCTGGGTATCACTTCTGAGCCCCAGGCTGTGTCCAAAAATGGGGCAGGCAGGTAGGCATCTGCAGAGCGAGCTGGCTCTTGCAGCTGGGATGGGGTGAGATTAGATCTGTGAGTTTTCCCCGTGGCCCCATGGCCAGCTCAAGGCAACACTGAAGGAATTTGGCCAGAAATTTCCTCCCTGCCTCAAGAAGGAGGTGGGGTGCTTAAAAGAACTCAGTTCCTAATGGAAGTAGGATATTCTTGTTCATCTCGATGTCTGAACTGTTCTGGCACCTCCTCTCAGCCTGCTCCCATGCACAGCCTGACTTAAGGGCTTCAAACCTGTCAGTCTATGCCTGGGCAAAGGATCTGAAACAATTACAGGAAGGCTAAAAATGGTCTTTCCCTCTGCATGGAAAAGTTAGATTACAAATGTAAGAGTTCATTGATATTTTCTAGAAGAACACAGAACTGTTGTTAAGAAATCAAACTCTGAAATACTTCAGCTGGGGTCTGCAGCCTCTGAAATGCTGCATGATGGACTCTCTGTCTTGGCCACCTTGGGGCTGGGGATGGCCATTCCAGTGGAAGAATACTCCCTGCCAGCAGAGACACCAGGAAACCAGAAACCCCTGCAATGCACTACCACGCAGGAGCTGGCTTTGCAGCACACCTCAGGTGCAACTTAAAATGGGGCACTTTGCTTCTTGGTGAGAAAACAGGAATTTTCTGAAGCCTACAGACAACTTGCATGAAAAATTCTGGCTTTGTTCTTGTAAAACTGTTTGTATCCAAAACTTCCAAAAACTTCAAAACTGTGTTGGTAGGATGAACATATGCGTGCCTGTGGAAGTAGTTCCAGACATTCAGGTGGGTATCTCTGAATAAAGATGATGCATTATTTATTATTCTACAAGAATTCCTGGGGTCTTTGGCTTACTGCTGCATGGTAGCCTTCAGGGAATAAATCATTATTTTTTTATACCTCAGGGGAGGGTAAATAACATGAAAGCAGAGCTCTCCTGTAGCCAGAGGGAACCCCAGAAGCATGAGGAAGTCCTGCAGCAGGGTGCCCAAACACCAAAGCTCTGATGGCTTTTTTTAAGCAATTGGTCTGGTCCCTCACAGCAATAATTATAAAAATGTCTTGATCAGCCTTGTTACCACCAGCCACCATTTTCAGTCCTAAATAGCGGAAGGTTTAAGGCAGAATAGTTTTGCGTCAGAAAACATTTTCCAGGAACCTGCAACTGCTGTCAAAAACAGCACAGAAGAGATCAAGACAGTTCATCACCTATTATGTTTTAGACTACTAAAACAACGTGGAAGTGATGAACTTGAAACATTTTGTCTTTATTACAATACCTGCCAACATAAGAAGTTTCTGAGATATTGCTGAGAATTTTAACTTCCTGGAAAATCAAGAAAAAAAAGAAAACTTCTTTCAATGAAATTTGAAATATCAGCAGTGCCATGGCACGTGGCAGCCCATTCCACTCCTTCATCACTGCTGGAGAAGTTGCCCAAGTTTCAGTCAGTGAACTGCACCACACAAGACTGCATTTGGAAGGATTCTCCTCCACTTCAATGGTCAGAATCATCCCAGGAGAACTTAGTCATCAGTAGACCCTACACCGGTTTCAGCCTGCTGAAACCTAAGCCACAACAGCTGGGATGTGGATGGACAACAGGATGCAGGACCCATTGGGACATGCCAGTCCACCCTACCACATCTCATCTTGACTTTTTACCTCCACATTAAGGATTTCCAGAGTGAAACTTTCCCACTTGTGCCAGCCTCTTATCAGAGAGACGAGGAGCTTTGACTACTGAGCAGCAGAAAACAAACCCAAAAGGCCTAATACAGCTTATTAATTCCACAGGTCTTAAGCTGCGAATGTTGAGAGCCCTGAAAATCACTTAATTGCCAGGCTGTCAGGCCAAGATGTATTTTGAGGATGCTGCCAATTTGACAGTTATTAAAAAACAAAGGGGCCACAAGCCCCGACTGCACCGAGATCCTTGTTACTTCTACTCATGTGCCGCCTCCCAACAGGAAGTACTTAATAAGAATAATAATATCCCAAAAGGCCAACCTACGGCAGTGCAATTAAAAAGCTTTTCTGTCTCACTTTGAGGGGAAAAAAAAAGAGAGGGAAATTAAAATCAGACAGGAAATTCCACTAGAACAAGCTGGCTTATGTCCTAATAACACAGGATTGTGCCAACTCTTCCAGAAAGAAGAGGAGGGGAAAAAAAAAAAAAAAGAAAAAAAAGAAAAAAAGAGAAAAGCAGCCCTTCAGTCTGACTCAGATCTGAGCCTACATTGTGGTTCAGCCACGGCTGCAATTCTAAAGGGAGAAAGGCAGCACAAGTGAATAAAATGCAGTTTGCTTTTTGAGCAAGTCGCTGTTATATAGTGTAACTCCTGTATGAAAGCACAGCCACCGCTGTTTTGTTGAGAAAAGACACAACCCGGCAAGCTCGAAGGGCCAGATGGATCCTGGGGCTTGTCCTCCCAACAGCTGCTGCCAGATAATAGAAAAAGAAGAACAACAGAAAAAAAAAATAATCCTGACCAGTAAGGAAGAAATCCTGGTGTGCAAGGGGCAGGCAGGGAGCTGGGGGCAGAGCAGATGGTGCTGCCCCGATGGGCAGCAAGAATAAAATCAGTATGTCAAAAACTTCTATGCAAACTTATGGATCCCTCAAGAAAGACATGTTCACAGAAGAAAAAAATGCCTACAGGTTTAAGGGGAGAAGTTTTCTCCAAGTTGTTATCATGCTGCTTCCTGGGAAGCCAGTAGCATCCAGGATTCAGCAAACGTCCACACCTCCAGCTAATGTAGAAGTTTCAAAAAAATCCCAGACGAAGGGATTTGCTATTGACTGCTCTGGGACAGGGCCAATGAATGGCAAACTCTTTGATTTGCTCATGTATTTCATGTTAAAGCTCATTTCACAGTGGGAGCCACGTTGCTTGAAATGGCTGGTGAAAAGGGATCGTGTGAACCTCAGCTGACTATTGAGTGTCTGGAGTATTCCCCAATATCCCCTGCCTTTCTCCTGTGGTGCTCCTGCCTGTGAGACACCCCCTAAGCCCTCAACATGTTTCTTTTTCTGGGCATCCCAAAGAGAGATGAATGCATTTAATGCACATGAGGTCCTAACAGAGTTTCTGCCCCTATGTCCAGGACACTGGGGAGCAGAGAATGGGAGCACAAGTTCACAGGCAGATGAATGTGCTGCTCCATACAGCTTACCTGCTATCAGATCTTAATTTTACATCTGTGAAAACTTCTCCTTGGTGTTCAAAAATGCAACTACTGCAGATTGCCTATAATACAAGGCTAAATCCTAATCATGGGAGAAAGCACTAACTGGCCAGGAGGCAGCAGGAGCACCAGGGGACACTGATGCCCTCAGCTGTAGCCAACATGACTGAGCCCAGAATCTCTGTTAGTGAGATGCAAAGAGATGGGAAAGTTCAGCAGCCTCAGACTGGAAACAAGGAGACTGCTTAAACACCAAAAGGCAAAACTAGTGAACTAAAAAAGGAGAGTGCATCAGCTATCACAGTGCTCTCTGCACCACACTTCTCATCTGGCAGCAGATTTAGGAGCGCCCTGGCCACGCACCTTCCACTGATGCAAATAAAATTTTATTGAGGGGGGTCATCCCAAGCACATCCCCAGGAGCAGGTCTACAGATGGAGATGTCTTTCAGCATTAAAAACAATCCTTCCTCATGCCCCCAGCCATGCATTCACAGCCTTCCTGGAGGTGGCTCTGGCACTCATGCAATCACACACCCAGACAGCTTCAGGGAGTTCACCCAGCTGAAAGCTAATCACCTAAAACTTTATTGCATGGGGTTCCAGCTGGATCAACTCCTCGATCAGTTTACCATGAGACCACTGGTGCACAGATGAGCAAAAAGAGCCCTTAGGCTGTGATTCAACAACCACTCCAAGCCCAGGCTGCCACTGAAAGCAGAAGTCCTGACCTCCTTTGGCCACTCATCCTCATGCCATGGCACCCTCTGTTTGGGTGGCCAGGCTGGTTTTGTGTGGCTGTAGGGCTGACTGGACTGAGTGCATCCCACTGAAAGATACTTTACCACTGCTCAGGGGCTGAGTGCTCAGCTGGGTGAGCCTCATGCTTACAGCCCAGCTTCCCAGGTGCTCGTCCTGGAGGCCATGTCTGCTTCTCGTGTTGGCCAAACTATGTGTACAGAGAAGCTGGGCTGAGTGGCTATTGCAAACTAAATATATTTCCCCGAATCCTTCAGGTAGCACTCCAGGAGCTGTCAGCTCAAGGAGCCAGCACAACTTGCAGAAGCTGGAAAGCTGCCTTGCAGAAGGAAAACTCCCAAGCAGAAGCTTAAATCCCAGGAAAGCACAGGTGCCAGTGCCAACAAGAAAGGGCACGCCAGCCCGCCCTGAGCACAGACCTACCTGAACAGTCCCCCCTGCTGCAGGGCTGCCATGCAGGGACACCCCTACACCCTCTGCCTGGAAAGACTTTCTCAATCTTTCAGGACAAGGCCGTGCTTCAAATGCAATGCTGGCATTTCTAACCTCCCCAGTCCAAACCACAGGAGTGAGTTTGCTTGCTTTATGCATATGCTCCTCCAGGCACTAAAACAAACTGCGATCAAACTGTTCCTATAGGCGAAGGCTTGAAAAATTCCCCCTCTGTATGAAAGGACTGTTTATATTATCTGTAAAATTGAAAAAAAATGAGTCTGGAAAAAAGTCTTGGAGAATCTGCTGTGCATTTTGTCCAAAAGTCTTTTTGGAAATGGAAGCAAAGATACCTGCTTTCTACTAGAGTCATGATAAAATTGCAAGGCTAGGTATTTATTTCTTGCACTTGAACTAGATGATAGGCATCTCCGTAGCCTTCATAAAAGAGTTTTGGGAGCTTTCTTACTTCAGGATACCAGTCCCCAAAACACTCCCTGTCCATAAAGACTGAGAGGATGCTGCACGAGCTGGCTTTTTACCAAACATAAGGCAGGCTGCTGCTCTTAACTAAGCAGAAGGTCTGATGAGGAGAGGGGTGAGGAAGTTAT
The DNA here is from genome assembly GCA_038090715.1 of Florisuga fusca. Lineage (NCBI taxonomy): Eukaryota > Metazoa > Chordata > Aves > Apodiformes > Trochilidae > Florisuga > Florisuga fusca. Next base: position 12,207,685 of record JAAWXA010000020.1, read on the forward strand.
CTGGTTTACCCAGCTGTGGTTTTGGTGCAGGCTAATAACTCCCATGTATCATCCTGCCCAGGTATGAAAATTTTCTGCCTGGTGTTAAAAATGGTCCCAGTGCAGTTTGCAGTGGATTCTCTGGGCAGCTCATGCAAAGTGCTGGTTGTTAGCATGCTGCTTGTGTAATGAGGGTGCTTAAGACTGTAAGGGGTCTCTGGAAGGTCCTGAAGAGTGATTGCAGTTCAGGAGACTCACCCACCTGGCAACAAGCTGATTTATGGCCTGCTCAGTTAATAGCCCTGCTTAACACAGGAGTTTGTCGAGATTAAGTAATTGCCTGAAACAAAAAGTTTATTATCTTTAAGTCTCTGCTGATGAATGACTGGGTGTTGGAAGAATCATGTGAAAGATCATTTGTGATTCCCTCCTACTTTAGGGGGGGAAGAATAATAAGATTTTAAAAGACAAGCTTTTCCAAAAGGAGTTTGAAAGATCATAATGTACAGTGAGACAGTTGTAGACAGTCACAAGCAGATTTCACAAATTGGGTGCCATGTAATAAATAGCTTAAGTAATAAATCAGTTTCCTGGTGCATTTTCCCCCAAGAACTGCAAAACAGTTTGTAAACATTAATTAATACCACCCCTTGAGAGAGAACTGATCCTGTCACACAATAAAAAGATTAGGAATTAATCAAGATGCAAAGTCTGTTTCATTTCCATACATCACAAAGTGGCCTTTCCCATCCTAGAAAAATCTGGAAATTTTCCAGTCTAGAAAGTATTGCAGATAAGTGTAAAGCTAAAAGATGCCGTGTGCTAAATTCTGCTACAATTATTACTCATCTCTACCTCCAGATGCTTCAGCAAGGTTAATTGGCCTGATTAAGGTCACACACTTACTCTGCCTCATGAAACCAAGATCCGAAGTGCACCAAAGCATGCTTTGTGACCCAAATTGGTCCACACCCACCTTAAGCCAAGACACCTGCCTGCTGAGCATCCCTTACTGTGGGGCTCATGCTAGATCACATGATGCAAACCTCTCTTCCTTCATCCCCCATTTCCTTTCCACCCCCAAATTTTGTCAGAGTTGACACATGAATACAAGAGTTCGGACACGAGGGAAACAAGACTGACAAGAAACCCCATCTCTACTGCAGCTGCTCAGTCAAGTTCCCACAGCCCCAGATGTCAGACATACTGTCCCTCCTCACAGCACTTTGAGGCCTTCCTGCAATAAAATGGGAATTGGCTCTGGCTTTTCTGAGCACTTCTCATATTACCTTTAAATCCAAATACATATGGTTCAGGGAACACTGAGAGACTTACGTGAAAAGATGTACATCAAGAGAACACAAACCCTGAAAAGAAAAAAAAAAAGATGATATCTGCAAGACTTCCTTGGCCCCAAACATGTGTCCTTCCAGCTCTCCAGCATATTAATCCAGAGCCTAGTGAGATTCCTTTTGAAATCCCCCAAAAGATTTCTGTAGACTTCAGTGGCGTTTGGATCAGGCTGCAAACTCAGAATAAATCATAAAGTGGCTACATCTGCCAAATTTATTTCTTTCTTTTCCAGGTTTCAGAGCAAATCCATTTTACTGCTGGGAAAAAGCAGAATGATATAACTGACAAGAGTTCAAATATCCCGTATCACTCCCCATATTAATTCAGCCAGTCAATCTATCCCATAACTTTGGGAAGTGAAGCAGATTACTTTGGCCAGATCAAATCACTGTTTCCTTTATGTGCATTTTGGTACTTAAGACAACATATACAAACCTCTTTCTCATGGATTAAAAGTGACAATTTGGGAGACTGGAGTTAAGCACAGTCTTATTCTAAGCCAGAATAAAATGACATCTGCATTGAAGCAACATAATGATCACCACAACACCCCCACCCTGTAATCACTTTTGGAGAGGCTGTCTTATTAAAAACTATCTATCCTTAAATGATGCACAAAAAGACAGGACTTCAAAATGTGACACCAATCAGAAGAGTTTTGTTACAGCAGGAATATTTTTAATGACGTGGTACTATGAGACAACTCCCTGCAACATCATGTTTTGCATAAATTGGGGTGGTTTTGTTAATTTGTGGCTAATGCATTGGGGTTTTGTTGTTGTCTGGTTTTCGTTGGTTTGTTTTATTTTGTTTTTCGAAATTCTGTTTAGCACTGACAGCAAATTCCCCAACTGTAACTCCCAAGCTGGGTCAATTGCTCAGCATGTCCCTCTATTAACTTCTGTCCTCAGCAAGCTGAAAAGGAGCTGCTTCCCCCCTCTCCATCACATCAGCCTGGCTGATGTGTGCTGATAGTTTCAAACTAACTTGAGAGGTATGCAAGATGGGGAACCTCCTGTTGCAAACCACTCCAGACATCATTTAGGTTTTTATCTATTCATTTGCTATTTGAAAACAACGTTAGCACTGACTTTGAATTGAAAAGCCACTGCACAATAGATATAGTATCATATTGACCTCTTTTTCTCATTTTCAGTGTTGTCCTGGCATAAAATCAACAACGGTGGTGTAGCAACACCTGCAGACCAGCATGGGACAGGAAAAGAAGACAGGCAGCCTGCTATGGGAGGCTTGTGGAAGACCCTTGGATTTTCTTTGACCCACTACTTGGGGCTTGTTGCACCATTTCAGGATGGGATCCACACAACCACTCGTGTGCTCAGCCCTGAACTAGGGCAACGGCAGAAAGGGGAATATTAAGTTCTGTAAAAATGCAATACTGGCAGATCAAAACATCTGTGAGCACTCTGTTTTTACTGACAACACACTTCTAACTTTGAAACAGGTTCTGCTATCAGGCTATTAGTGCAAGCACTTTACTTTGAAGTATGTACTCTAATTCTTGAAATTTTACTCCTGGCTCTGGTATTTGTTTGGCTCTGGTTACTTCTATAATTTGTCTTCCCACTGAAAAATTCAGACTGTAATATACCCAATCCAGAGTGGTACAGGTATATGCACTCTCTTTCTGCACTCTGCTTTTATCATGCATGGTATTTTCAATAAGGAACTATATGGAGGAAAAAAAATATTTTCAATCCCAGAGACATTAGATCTTAGTTTTCCCATGAGAAAATAATTAAGCACTTCTCTGACTTCAGGTGACTCATTGCTGTTACCCTGCTGAGGTTCCCATACTCCTCACACAGTGTTTAACCCAGGCACGTAGCTCACCCAGTGCGGTAGGCGTGTTGGCATTTGCTAAAAGGTGTCCTGGGCTGTCGCCTGGATGTGATGGGTGAGACAAAAGATTATGTGATGATTTCTGTTTACAGAGCAGTTATGATAAGATGACATTTGCCTCTCGCTGTTGGGTTTGATAACTCAAATATAGCCTACATGAGTGGCAGTCCTCTGAGCCAGTTACACCTCTGTTGAGAGTTGGTTTTGAGGAACTTTTCCACATAACCTCCTGAAAATTACAAGTGAATTTTAAATGTGTGTGAACGAGGCCATATTGACAGCTGAAGAAACCGTGGTGCCTTAACTTCTGCACTCGTGTCATTATATGTCACATCACCAGTGCCACCGCACCAGCAGCAGTCTCCACTCTCACCAACCCTGAGTTTAATGGCCCCCACTCTGAAGACCATTTCCTTCACCCGGCCCCACAAGAGCAGGTATCAGCATACACTGGACATGTCCCTGTGACACCCTGGGATGGGGCACCCATGGCTGGGAAGTGTCATCAGCATCCTCAGCTAAGCAGCAAAGCTCCTGTGTCTGAACACGTGAACGAGCATATTCCCACTACCAGCCCCGATTTCACAACTCTTCATTTGCAGGAAAACACACCTGCCTGCTCTTAAAAGGAGAAGGGATCTGCGACGGGGACCAGCAAGAAGGAGAAACCACATTACAAGCTTTGTTCCTTTGGGACCAAGAACACCAGGTAGGCACCAGGACCTTGAAACATCTTTGGGGCTGCTGGGGAACAGGAAGTAAAAAAAGGGCCTAGACATACCCATGCCAGCATTCTGCTGGTTGCCAAAGCCAGACTGATTGAGGTGATGGCACATCTAACCACGCTGGTGGGTTCATAGGACCCTATCACAGTTCTCCAGCAATCTGCCAGCTCCACAGAGTCTGCTGTATCAAAAGATGGGAAAAGATGGGCTGGGAAAGCTTTGATGTGATGGACAGGGAAGACAAGCTATTATAATTACCTTTCTACATTATTAATTGAACCACAATGGGCAGAAATGGCTATGGCTATGGTTATTCACAAGCTTCCCTATGAGATATTCAGTGTTTTGGAGCTCAGGCTCTTGCATTACATCCCTTAAAAGTTCAGGCTACGACAGGAGAGGGATACCTGAGCTGCAGTAGACACAAAGACACACTGTCACTGTCCTGAATTGAGACCTATTTTCCAAAGCTTGAATCTGCCATCCAGCCCAGCTGGAGCTCCATTAATTCAGTAGAACTACTTGCAAACAGAGGTATTACCACCCATAAACAAGTGAAGCAAAACTGGACTTAGAGCTAATAAATTAAAGGCTTTTAAGCCCAAACCCATGTCATGTACAGGCAGTGGGAAAGGCAGGGCCAGGTCTTTACCCACCCACGTTGGGCACATTAGCCATGCTCCTGTCCTCCAGCGAGGCCCAGGAGGAAAGGCAGCTCTGCTCCCCACACTGAGACACCTGAGACTGAACCCATCGGGGCTGAGGGTGTATTTGGGCTGCCAAGGTGGGAGCAGAGCAGGGAGAGGATCTGCACTGGGAAATGTCAGGGCTGCCCCCTCAGCATCCTAAGTAAAGTTCTGCGACTTTGGCTCCCAGTGGAAACAAAAAGCCCAGTTTTATCACCTCACCTCATCCTGGGTCTGTAGAGAAGTGAAAGTCAAACACAGCAACTGCTAATATCTTTAGCCACATTTACAGAAACCTTTTGACACCAAGGCTATTTTTATTAGCTAAGTGCACTATGCCTACATCAGAATGCAAGTTTTATTGCTTACAGTTCAGCCTTGCAAAAAGCCTTTTCCAATCACTGTCTGTGGCAATGATAAGCCTTAATGACATAGGGAGAGGTTATGGTACCTCCTAGCACAGCCTGGCACTTAGAGCAGCTCCAGCTATCCCACGCATCGCTCTCCTCCCTCAGCCCCTGCCCCCCTGCAGAGCTCTGTGCACCAGGACTGGGTTTGCAAACACCCGGCTTGGCCAGCTAGCTGGGCACTTCAAAAGCATGCAAACCAAACAGGAGTGAAACACAGATCTACAGTTCTGTCTGGCTTTCCAAAACAGCATAACAAGCAGTTTTTACTACTTGGAAGTGGATGGTACCTTTGGTGTCCTCCTCCCAACCTTTTGACCAGCAGTCGTAATACCCAGCAGTACCCAAGGACCTCCAAGCAGCCTCACCAGGTCAGGTAAAGCCCATGGTGTCCCATCTCCAGCATCTTCCATCTCCCAGAGGAGACCCCAAGGACAGAAGACACATGCCATGACACTGCAGAGTACTCTGCCCAAGCAATTTCCCACCTTGGGTCCTGAGTCAGAGATGTGCCTTTGTATCTAATAATCTATGAGATGTTTCCCTTCTGAGCTATTCCCCAGTTTCTCCAGCAGCAAAATGGAGAAATGGTTGCCCTTAGTTTGACATAAATATTTTGAGCAACTGTAACAATCCTTGCACTCAGCTTTAAAAAGGCTTGGATTCTATCCATGCAAACCCATAATTTTAAACTTTCTTTTAATTACACAAGATTCCCTACCTGCCTATTTTTGTTCCTGGAACTGCTCTCTCTCTCAAACCAGTGAATTACATCCCAAGTGAGTAACAGTAGTTTAGAGTGATACAATCTTAATGCCTAACACCCTCAGAGCATTGCATGCAACACCAATGTTGAGAAACCAGGAACTTGAACAGATGCAGTCAGTCTGCTCACAGTGGGAGTTCAGAGACAAATAATTCAACCTTTCATCACTTTCTAATCCCAGGAAAGATATCAAGGTTAAACTACTAAGAAAAATACGGGGAGTGTTAAGCAACATGGATTTCACTTTGGAAAGGTTTAATTAGCCTGCTAGCTGTGGTCACCCATTTCAAGAATTTGAACCTACAGTAATTTCTCCCTTTGCAAGTTACTCAAGTAGGTGCGTTCACCATCTGCAGCCACAGTGTGGGTTTGGTGCCTGCCGCTCGCTCCATAATTGGCCCTTTATTGTGAGTTACCACGAAAGGCTCCAGGCAGTCCCCGCAGACCTTGCCCTTGATCTGGGTTAAGATACTTTGACCCATGATTCTTTATAATAAATGATATCCCCCAGTTAAAGAATGCTGCCTTCAACAATATGGGCCTGCCCTCAGGAAGTGGGAAAGGAATTTTCCTGTAAAGGCAGATTAAGGAAATTCCACGCAAATTTCATGCATTTTGAATAATCTGCTGAACCGTGACGAACCAGCTTCCCCTTGCAGGCATCCTGCTCCAAATCACTGCAGTTTGAAGACAAATTTAGCTGTCGCTTTCTTGGCGGCAAAGCGCGTTGTTTTCCTTGGACTCAGCATGGAGGGCTGAGCACTGTGCTCAGTGCAGCTCTTCCCTCGGGATCGTCTGCCTGGCAGACAGAAGGCACCCCCCGGGGGATGCTATGCTCCTGTGCAGGGATGGCTGTGGTTCAAAGTTTACACACAGCCCAGTACTGCCCGTTGAGCTGGGATGAGCTCCTGTGCAGGGATGAAAGAGGTTTTCTTTCTGTGCCACTACTCCCCATCCTTGGCCCAGCAGGTAACAGAGGCAGTGAAAAGCACAAAGAGGCAGTACCCTCTTGGTACTGGCTTTCTTCTTCTGTTTTTGGTACTCATGGTGCTCTAGGTTTGAAAGGGGATCGTGCTCAGCCGCTGCATGACCCATACTGGTGGAGTCTGGATGGGAAGAAGCCACCCACCAGCTGTCCCCTCCCAGGCACCCTCCACTGGGGCAGAACCTTCTGCTCTCAGTATTCTCCTTTTGTTTCATTTCTGGCTTCTCTACCATATTCCTAAACATGATGACAATGGGTGCCTCTGGGCCTTTTTCCAGCTCCTTTCTTAGGGTATTCCCAGCTCTGAGGCTGTCAGCAATTGCCAGTCCCCCCATTGAGCTCCTACTTCATCTCTTAGGCCCATCACCACATCTCTTGGGCATGTCTCCACCACCCTCAGGCACCTCAAAGCATTCCCTCTCCTGACTGTGCACCATCCCTCCCAACACCGTCCTGAGACTCAAGGCTATGCCTTCTCCAGCACTTCTGAGGTTCCCGAGGTCTGAGGTTTTGAAACTTCATCCAAAATCCTCACCAAGGCAAGGTCATGTCACAGCATCCTGCAGAGCAGGGTCAAACTAGGAAGCAGGAAAGGTGTGCCACCAGCTTCCAAAATTCTAGTTTTCTACAGAAAATTATCAATTTAAAGGGATATGGTCATGTTGGATGGGCAAAAGCATTTTTTCCCTGAGTAATGTGAGGTGACAAGGGAATTTCATGGGACCATAAGAATTTTAAAGTGCTGTTTTGTTTTCTTTTTTAATACATATGTAATAAAAATTATTAAAATTCTCACTGCTCCTCCGTTAGTTTATATAAAAATATTTTCCTGTGCCTCCTGAAAATATGAGGAGGAAACTTAGTTTTAAAAAAAAGTCTTAGGAGTCTAAGATGCAGCAATGTTAATGAGGCCGTAGGCAGAAGCAACGAAGGTGTAGGAGAACAGTGTTTCAGTGTATATGTCAGCCCTCATGTATGCTTTCAGTAGAGGAAGTAAATAAAATATTTTGCCAGCCTTCTGAACTGCTGTGATGTTAGGACAAACTCCTGTACAGCTTTAGTCATTGGAAAATAAGAAAATACAAGCAACTGCCAATTGTCATTGCTAAAGCGAAACTAGGGGACATTTGTAAATGAGGCTGTTTTCCTAGGGATCAGCACCACAATGAGAGATGGAAGGACAGATATTCTGAAAAGGATGGCACTTCCTCGCTCTAAGTAAACAATTTACGATTTTGAGGTCTTCTCTTAAATGAAAAAGTTTTGCACAAGCACATTGCGGTTAACAGCAAAGCAGCCACCAGCACGCCAGCAGCCTGACGTAAGGTCTATTGAAATCAATGGAAGTCTTTCCACCAACTTCATTGGGGTTTGGATCAAATCCTCCAGGAGAATAAGCTATTCTGCAATATCCATTATCACGCACCTCATTGTCCTGGTAATTAGATGCCGGGAGAGCGCAGCGCGATTGTTTAAGGCACTGATCATTCACCCATGGAGACCTGCCTTCAGAGCCCGGCTGGGTAGAACTCAAAGAGGGGCTGCAGATTCCCACTGGCGCCCGCCTGTGTTCCCACCCCTCCGCCGCCAGGTAGACGGGACAGGCGAAGGCGAGAGAAGGCAAAGGTCGGGGCTGAGCTGGAAGAGATATGTGGAGCGCCTGCCCAAATATCCCTGGCTCCTACCCACCCTCCTATTCCTCCATTTTCCCTGTGCACCATCACGCACACGAAATATTTCCAGGGAAAAAGAGGATAGCCAGCAGGTCGCAGGTCTGCACAAAGCAGCTCTGTACGGCCCCGGGCATTTCGCACAGCGCGCTGAGCGTCACCAGTGTTACAGACTACGCAGGGAACACGTCTCTGTGTTTGCATCTTGTTTCTGAGGTAAAACATACTGCTCCTCGGAGGATATGCCTGAGGGAGGGACTGCAAGTCCCCTGCAACCAAAATACAAACAGAAAGGGCCAGCCATGCAAAAAGGACTCCCACCATGCAGCTATATATTTGGCTCACTATGAATAACAGGACTACATATGATTAGCAGCCAACAGAAAAGACAGTACAGCCTGAATTCTCAGAAGACACCAGCAATCACTAGTATGCAACCAGAAGGGCCCATTTTCTAAGATGTGTCCTCCAGCCATTCCTTGGGGAAAAAAACAAACAAACCAAACCAAAAAAAGTCAACCCAGAACCCCCAGATAAACAAAGAAACAACCCAAATAACCCAAGAGCTCCCTACTGTAGCTGGTATGAACCCATCAAACCCCAAGGACCATCCAGTCATTCAGTCCTTTTGAAAGTGATAGATAAGAGTATTTACATTACAGAGCAAAAATCACACCTTCTAGGGCTCTACATAAAGACTTTATAAAGACAATGTGTAAAGAAAAAAGAAAGACAAGGGGATCAGACTGGGTGGCCCAGTTCTCCTGCTGGAGAGAGGCTTTTTTCTCCTTTGACTGTTGAGGAGGCCTAGAAAGACCTGTTTCCTATGTCAGGCATTTAAAAGCAAGGAGCCCTGGGTCTCTGCTCCTGTAATGAGGCTCAGTGCAGTAAGTGAGCAGATCTGTTCATCACTTTGCATCACAAAGCTCACCGCTTTGCAAAAAAAAACCCAAACAAAAACCCAAAAAAACACCCCAAAAAAAGACCAAACTCCACCCCCCACCCCCAAAACCTGAACAAAAAACAAAACAACCCAAGGAGATTCAGCAAGTTGTGGCCGGGATGAAGAAAGTGCTGCAGGTTGCTAGTTCACAGTCCATTCCCTGGCAAGACATGTACGTCACCAACTAATACTGAGGAGGCTAAGGTGATCAAAGACATTCACTTGAGCAGTGCAGAGCTAGGCTGTGGCACTCCTCACTGTAGGATGGTGATCACACTAAAAAGGCTTCACATTTCAGAAAATGAGTCTACAAATTCATGGAAGAAAAACCCTGTGATGCCATCTGCAATTCAGACAGTCCTTGAATTGAAAGATTTTCAAGACTGTGAGAACATTTCTGGGAACCTGCTTGCACACCTGTCCTGTGAGTGAGCCCTTCCCCTGTCCCAAGCCACGGGACAAGTCTGGCTTGATCTTGATCTAGACCTAAAGCTGTTGTTGCTGATGCTCCTCTACTGATGTTTCATGGCACAGTGGTGTGTGGAAGCAGCAGCGAGGCTGGGAGGTGGCCACCTGGGCTATTGGCCATGCCTGCTTGACTTACCTCTTGTTTTTATTACTTACAGTGTTTTGTGTTCACCTTAAGCACAAGAACTAGCCAGTGCTAACACCAGTGAGGAAAAAAAACAAGTGAGAAATATTCCTGGCTGCCTACAGCAGCTGTGGATCCTTCTCTTTTTCTGCTGAGATTGCTGAAGAGTAGGTAACCTCTTGCTCAGCAACCTCTCATCTCCCTGCTCCAAAGCTGCTCCTGGTCTGGAAGCTTGCTCTTTCTCACTGCCAACCAGAGGCCCTGCTTCAGCCCTTGGTATTTTAATGGCAAAGCTGATGGCTTTAGTGATGCCCCTAGCTCAGACATAACACAGTTATCATGCACCACGTTCCAGCTATGACCCATGGTTATCCCTCTGCTTCTGCCACGCTATGAAAGCCCAGGATAAAAGTCTGGCCTTCACCACTCCCCACCTCAGATGTCACAGGATTTACCAAGAGAGGGTGGAAGCAGCCGACAAGAATAATTAAATCAACTGAATTAACTGAATGTGTTCAGATGAGCTATGGTCACATCAGTGTGAAAATCCCCCCACCAGCAGCAGCCGAGCAGAGGTCTGATGGGGGAAAATGTGGAGGCTGCTGTCAAGCAGCTGCAGGAGCCAGCCCCAGGCAGCCAAAAGCATGGCCTCTCTCCCCTCCGACATCTTAGAGCTCTGCAAAAGCTATGTGCAGTGTGAAGCTGTCTTGTAAAACATAAATGACTACCAGCTGCCCAGATAGACCTGGAGTACAGCTTCCCTGCTCTGCCAGGCTGCCCTCCCCCGGGAAGCCGGCAGTGTCTGTCTGTCTGAGGGGACACGCAGTGTCTGTCCATCTGGAGGGGCGTGTGGGGAGCAGCTGGTGAAAAGGCGGCAGTGTTTTCTTACAGAGGTGTCAGTCTGTAAACAAACTAAGTGCTTTCCACCCTCAGAGGGGGAAAAAGTAGCTTTTTATCATCCTTGATTTTTTTAAACTTGAAAACAAACCCCATTTTATTTTACCCAAGAAGGAAGGTTGAGTCTTCCTCACTGGCCCAGAGACCCACCTGGGATGAGCACGTCCATTGCTTCCCTTCAAGCACAAACACATTCCTGCCCCTGTGTCAGGCTCCAGCAGGGTCTGCCTTTGCGTATCCCATGGCTCCTGCTGGCTTGCTGCGCCTGTTCTTTTTTTAAAAATTTTTTTCATTTACTCTGGAAATAATATTTCCTGGCAACATATTAATGCCCTTTTCAATGCTCAAAAGAAAATCCAGACAGCAGGACAGACCAGAAGCCAACTGCCTAAGCAATGAGAGCAGTACCTGCTTTTTATCTAAATATTTATAACTTGCTAATAGTGTCATTAATACTTAGATTTTATTTTACCTGTGTGTTTTATCTGTTTAAATACTTAGTTGGCATTCTCTGCTATGAAACATTTGTGACTCTGGCCAGTGTTTCTCTCTGCTTACACTGACACAATTTGGTTTGTGATTTTTTTCACTGCATATGGACAAAAACAAGAAACAACACTGTTTTTGCTCCTGCTGCTCTAAGGGACTTTCACAATTACAGTACGGAGGAACACCAGGCTTTCCCAGCTTGCCACCAGGGGTGAGCAAGGTTCATCTGTGTCAAGGACCGCACCACAGACGGCAGTGGCTCTGGGCACTAGGGTGACACAGCCACGCAAGTGCATTGTGGTGACCTTGCAAGGGCGATGCTGAAGTGCTGGTTTTAAGAACTTTCCTGCTGGGACTTTTAGCCTCCAAAATTATTTGCAGGTGCAACTGGCAGAGCGCAGCCCTCTACCACCCATGTTGTGAGAGATCTGAGTCCTGATGGCACATGAAGGTTTCCGCATGGGCAGGGAGCAGGGCAGGACCAAGTCAGCTCTGAATGGTTGGCTGGGATCACCAGCCACAAGCTAACCTGAGCGAGTGTTGCTCTGGGCAGAGCAGTGTGGAGTTTGGAGCTGGCTATGACCTCAAGGTGCAGCAGGCAGCTGAGCCAGCAGCCCTGGGGGAGGTAGGAGGTGGGTAGAGAGCACAGGGATGGGAGCTGCCTCCATACCCTTGCGGCAGAGACCTCTACAACTCATCTCAGTTGTGCCCTCAAACCATGGTGAACTTGAGGTATCAGGAATGCTAATAGCTGCTCAGCTGAACGTTTCCCTGTAATAACCTTTAATGACTCTGTAATTACTCTTTAAACCATTGACTTTGCAATCATTTTTTAATTCCCCTTTGCCACATTTCTCCCTGTGCTACCAAGCTGGAAGGCTGAACTGTAAGTGAATATTAGCCTGCAAAGGCAAGGGTTGTACCATTACAACTGTGCTTAATGCAGGGGCTTTGAAAGAGCTGGGAGGGCAGGGGGAGGGGAGGCAGGAAACAAAAAGCACAGCAAGATTTTTCCCCAAATTGGTTTCCCTCAAAACAAAGCCCTACCACTTTGCTAAGCTGCTTTAGGGAATGTCAGGAAAAAGCAGGGATCCCTCAGTGACTTGCTCCACTAACACTGCAAAGAGAGAAACTCCTGCCCTGTGAGCATTGACTTTCAGCTGAAACAAATGTTAGAAACTATATAGTGATAATTCAGGGAGAAGGCAAGTCCCTCAGTGAATGAACCCAACTGAATCTGCACACTGGAAACCAGTATTTCATCAGGGGTGGGGGGCAGATACAGAAACAGTAAAAGAAACTTGAGTGTCCAAGACTCAGCGTGAAGCCAGCACAAAGCAGGCAGGGACGGGCAGTTTCTTTTCAAGCCTTCGTCCCAGGAACAATGGCCCTATTGCAACCACCCTTTGCTTTTCTTCCCGTGATTAACATGCAGCCCATGCGGAAAGAATGGGAATTTATTCTGCAGTTGAGATTCCAGAGGTGCTATCGGGTCAGGTGGCTAATCGTTAAATCAAACTGCTGTCATCTTCATTCAGGTCCTGTCACCCAAGGCCACGTTATTACTTGGGTTTATGCAAAATAAACAGCTTTGCTAAACAATCCTCTAAAAGAGGGTTAAATACAGAAGGGAAGGAGGAGATACACCACTGGCATCAAGCAGATCCTGCATTCCCTCCTACCCCCACTCCCACTCTGTTCAGGGACTGATTAGATGGGGATGGGGGAAGGAATGGTTTCTTCGAGTTTTTAGGCTTTTGTTTTTATCAGCAGGCCATTTCTCCCTTTTCTAATTCCACTCAAGGCTCCTTAGTGAGTACTGTTAACTTATTCTTGTCTGGGTCTGTCTAATTCAGTTTCTTTCTTGAACTACATAGACTTACAATTCTGTATTTTCTATAGGTGAACTCAGCCATAAGAAATCTCTTATAACTCCTCCATAAAAGACAATCTCTCAGAGGCTTCCTTCAAGACACGTATAGAGATGCCTAGTGCAAGGCACTGAGGAGGAATGTTAATTGCAATACGGCGCACACATATTTTTGGATCAATGCGTTATTTGGAAATCCTGGGCTTGGTGCTCTAACAGGTAGCTGAGGAGATGTGCTGAAGTGTTCCCAGTTTCTAATGGGACAAGGTCCTTGCAAGGCATCAGATGTGCTGACTAGTACATTGTGTCAGAAGGAAAAGAAGGTGGGATTTTGCAACAAGAACAGAAACAGCATCTTCTGCCTCTGTTGCGTCACTTCCAGTTTGGTTTCAAGAGAGCCCATTTTCAAGCATATCCAGCTGCACAGTTCCAAATACTGGCTCATCCCTGTCCCACCCACCACCCACACCACAGGCAAGAACCCTTCACAGAATCTGTCCCAGCACCACACTCATTGGATGCGCAGGACTGGCCATCCTGCACAGCAGCTTGATGTCCAAAAATAACTGGACGCAATATACAACAGAGATTGTGAAGGATCAGAAATACAGTTCTAGATACAAGAGCAGGGTGATGCCCATTTCAAGTGAGGCTGTCAGCTGTTCCAATTTCTCCGGAACAGAAGCAGTCAAAAAAACCCCAACAAACCAACCCCAGCAAAACCTCCCACCCTCATGATTAACATTCATCTGTTTTGAAAGAAACTTTTAAAAATATGTTTTTGTTCTCTGTGGCTTCTCGATCCCAGGCAAAAAGTCAAAACTGGGATTAAAACCAAAAGGGCTGTAGCCAGGAGACTGTCCCTTCTGGTTTCTCTTCCCTGAAGGATTAAAAAGTTACTTTTAATTAATGTTGTTTCAAGATGTCAAGCCTGGCACGGCTGCCCTCAGTGCCATTTCCAAAGGCTGGTGACTAAGGCCAGCATGCTCAGTTCTTCCCACACCTCTTTCAATCTACCTTTTGTGGCACAGGCCTCACATGAACTGGTGAACACAGCCATCCCCAGGGCAAAATGCTGCCCATAAAGCTGGGGCAGCAATGCAACAAGGCTGGACCCACCTGTGGTGGGTATGGCTTGGGTGGGTAAAGGCAGGTGACTCGCTCAGCCCAAGATGCCCAAGCACAGGTTGAGCTCTGGCATCTATTGCAAAAATATTTTCTTTTCCTGAGCTCCCTGCAGGGAGGTATTGATCCTTCACAAGCACTGAAAGCCTGTTTCATGTATGAAGAAATCCCTTCCTAGCCCAAACATCAAAACATCTAAGCATGAGTCCAGCTCTGCAGAATTATGCTGGGTTATTCCTGGACTGTACACAAATTGGATGCTAAACACACACCGGGGTGTATGACTAACACATGTCGCTTCCTTCCTGCATGCTCTGGCAGTGAGTTCAATTGAAACAGGGCTGTCTGAAAAATTCTGCCCCAAAAGGTCAGACACAGAGAGTGTCTCGGTCCTGCTGGAGTTTCACAGAGAATCTGGTATGAGGGAAAATTACTGCAAGCAAAAACTGAAGCAGAAATTTGACCACAGCCCTGACCTCTGATTGAAAATGCCTCATTGCTAGTTAAACCACAGGCAGACAGACATGATTTAATCCAACTTTTTCACTCCTCTTGCTGCATGGAGCGAGCTTGCTCTTTTGCTGCTCCTCGGGGGTATAAAACATTTTTTATCCACCCACGATAGCCAAGGTACATACGCCACAACCACTAACTATGAATTTATTCAAGGTGTGCTTAGGACTTGGCAGGGCTAATAAAATGTGAAACAGTTTAAGATTCCCTGGAACATTTTTAAATCACATGTCCAAGGAATCATATATCTGCTCAAGCATTTGGGGAAGGTGATGATGCCAAATCTGCTGAGGACCTCCCTAAGCAAAACCATGGGTGATTTGGGAAGACCGGGACAGGGATTCCCATTCCCCCAAAAATATGGTGAGATCAAGATCTTAAATTGCACTTCCCACTGCTGAGTGATAACTGTGCAGAGCCATGGAGAGGATGGGGGCTCTGAGAGGAACACGAAAACCGTGGCTCAGCTGAGCCCAGGCTGCCTCCATCCTTCCTGTGAGTGACACGAAGAGCATTGCTAGTGCTTAACAGATAAAAACGTGAATAGTCTGGTCCCCTTTCACCTTTGCATAACCTCCCCAGCTCAGGGATCAACAGCAAGAGCTGTCGGAGAAGCCTATTTCACAAATTCCACCAGTAGGAAGCCAAAGGGCTGAATCTCACCAAGTGCTCAGAAGAGATAGGAATTAAAGTCAGCCAGAGAGCGGGAAGGCTGAGAGGCACCAGCGTGAGGCTTTGGTGGGCTGAGAACAGAGAGATTTGAGTGATCTGTGAGTAAAGGCCAGTGCAAAGTTTTTGCCATTAAAATCTTTAGCAATATCGTAGTTTTTCACTAATTTACAGGGCTTATAGATCATGGGAAATAAGCTGTACAAACTGTCTCCTCTCTCTCAGTCCATCCATTTGCAAGCAGCTGACAGTGAGCAGTCAGAAAGAATTTACAATTAAAGTAAGCAAGCAAGCAAAGCCCTTCATTGCTCTGAAAGAGGCGGCACAAGAGAACTTACCTCTGTGAATAGTATGGAAAGAAATGCTCGGCAGCTTGGGATCATCTCACTCCACTGAACAGGAGGATTGGAGCCATGTGATCATGGTTAAAAAAACTGGGATAGCAGGAGGGAAGAAAACACCCAAGAGTGGGGGCGAGAGCGATCCCATTCATCTATAGATTGTTGAGGGTCGACATAATGAGTTCTGCAAACTGGACCAAGCAGCTCTGCAAGGCATTATTGCTAGTAAATAAATCACTTAGCAGGAGAAGAAAATGCATATATAAATCTTCTGTGCTGGTAGCCTACCTCCTGAATAACACGCCAAGGAAGCCAATAGAGAGAGTTTGTGAATGCATGTCCAAAGCTTCTTAGCAAACTGTCATATTGATCTAGCACAGCCTAAGGAAGCCTAAGAAGACTCAAGGAGTTTGGGCAAATGCTTGTATTAGTGTTCCCTTCCTCTTAAGAGTTTGCTGAGACGGCACTTCAGTGTTTCCCAAGTAGTGCACCTCCGACCCTGGCAATCCATCAAGTGAATGCAAATTGTGGACCAGACAAAACCAGGCAAACAGCAATGCTGCTTAATAATAATGTACTCCCAAAGAGAAGGACTTCCTCTACAATGATTGCTGTGTACACATTTAAACTAAACACCCAAACTTCTTATTAGCCTCATCATGATTTGTGTTTTTGTTCCCTTTGAAATGGTCCAAAGTAAATGGTACAAGTTTACTCAAGGCTAACCTCAAACAGTAGGCTTTCTGAACTGTGCAAACGAACAAAAGTTGCACTATATATAGATGGCCCACGTTTATTATAAAGCCCTTTTGAAAACCAACACCCAGCAAAATAGAGCTACGGAGCATATTTTAAAAGAAAATAATCTCGGTAATCACCACTCTCTTTGCATTTGGCCTGACCATCCCCAATTTGGTGGGGATTGTCCAGGACAATGCTGTGGGGCAGCTTCCTCAAAGATCTGTCTCTAGCCATGTAATTAGCCAGAGTCAGCTCAGGTCCAAGGAGAGGTTTTTCACGTGATCTGCACGAGATGTTCCCAGTGCAAGTATTGGTTCTCAGAGCCTTCCACACTCAGAGGAAGGAGGAAAAAAAAAAAAAAAAAAAAAAAAAAAAAAAAATGAAAGTGGCCCCAAGAGCATGGGGTAGCCCAAAATATCACAGATCCAGGGCTGACCTTCTGCAAAAGCACTTTTGATGCAGCTCTTAAGAAATGTGGTTATCACAGAGTGTTTGTTTTAAACCCCTGTTAATGGATCAGGCAGACCTACACTAAGAAACTCCCTAGGTTATACCTAGGGATAATTTAGCTCAAGAATTAATGACTACATTCTAATGAACTTTCCATTCATTGCTTTTCACTTGGATTTGCAAAATCCCTTCTATGCAAAGTTTTCCTATCTGTTATAACGGGACCGTTCCCAGAGTATTTAAGTGCTTAGGTTTGGCTTGACTTGGACCATCGCTACTGCATTTTTTTAGCTTAGAAAAGAAAAACACTGCCACACACATGCTCAGATTTGTTACGGGTTCATGGGAAATGTGAATACACAGAAAGAGGACAGAGCGTGTGCTGGCTGACACAGACTGGCAGTAGTGCCCCTTGTTGAGGGGAATCAAAATCACTTTTCCATGGAGTCAGGCCAAACCCACGTATGAGTCATTGCCTTCAAAGACCCATTGCAAAATGTGTGTTTAAGTCCTCTCAGGCTACTGAGATTGGAGCTGCAATAGCAAGCTGCCTCTTGTAAAAAAAAACCTGTACCCCCCAAACATGTTAAACATCATTCAGTAACTCAACCAATAAGCAAACAAACAGGTACATTAGAGTCTGGCTTTACTCCCCACATTCTCAGCCATTTTGAGCTTATTCTTGTGCACTTTGGAAATCTTCAGTGTTGAGCACTGATGCTACAATACATGCATAGCTGCCTGTAAGGTGGTGCCTGCTGGCACCTGCAGACGTGAACATACAAAAATACTGACTCCGATGCAGGGCAAGACTGATACAACACAGCCACAGAACTCTCCCCCTGTGGTGTCAGGCAAAACCACAGTGATGTACTGTACTGAAACCTGTATTTAAGGACTGTCTAGGTATGATTGCTCCACCCTGATCACTGGGTCATACAAACTCACTGTAAGCATCACTGGAGCCAGACATCGTAATGTTACTGCAGGAGCACTGCCAGAGCCAAGAAAAAAAACCCAGAAATTTGGCTTTGTAAGAAGATTAGAATTGATTCTTAAGAAGCTGGGCCAAAAGCATCAGAGTTAATTATGAAATAACAGGCTTTCCCATACAGATCCTGATGGTGGGTTTCAATATTATTTCTGCTCTTCTTTCCATCATGAATAGTGAAACTGGCAACCCCTTGGTGACTTTGAGAAACAAACATTACGCCCAGGAATAAACTATGACCAAAATGGCTATCATCCCTCAAGCACACAACTGAGCAGAAGAATTAAGAAACCAGCAATGGCCTTGAAATTGGCCCATACTTCAGTCAACTCCAACATCATGGATCTTCCTTGGCATGTGGCCACCAGTCTGGGCTGCCGTGGAAACCACCCCAGCACAGGAGCTGGACCAGATCTGGTAAGCAAGTTGTTATATTCTTAGTGGGAATGGGCCAACAGTTTCTTGGCCATGACTTAATGGGTGTAAAAGTGTTTACATGTTGCTGTAGCTGCTGCTGTGTCTGAATACCACCGTTCCCAAGCAGGAAGCCATTGATGACTGGGTGCATGCAAAATATAAAATAGCATGTTTATGGCACACCATTCTGTGTTATTAGGAGCACAGAATCCAAATTGTGTGGAGGAGTGCCTTTGAGGCAAGACACTCTAAATATTCTCTAAATCTTCTTCAGAGCAGGTTGAAGAGCCTCACCCCACCCAAGGAAATATTCCAAGAGCATTTTAAAAGATTTTGAAAGTTCAGTTTGAGACTCTGTGCCATTTTCAGACAGCTTGTATCTCATGCTGTTGAAATTTTCTGCACACCTGTCTCTATGCCAAAAACCTATATTAACACAATCACAGACTGGCTTGAGATGGAAGGGACCTTCAAAGATCACCTAGTCACCTAGGTGTCATAAGCTGGGACAACTTTTGCTAGATCAGGTTGCTCAAAGACCAGTTCAACCTGACTTTGAACACCTCCAGTGGAGAGGCATCCACAACTTCTTTGGGCAACTTGTTTCAGTGTTTCACCACCTTCACTGTAAAAAAATTTCTTCTGAATGTCCAATCTAAACCTACCTTCCTTCAGTTTCAAGTTGCAGCACTTTGTCAATGGTATAAATTTTTTCTCTTTCTTATAAGCCCTCTAAGTACTGAACAGCCTAAATAAAATCTTCCCAGAGCCTCCTATTCACCAGGATGAACAACCTCAACTCTCAGCCTTTCTTCAAAGAAGAGATGTTCCAGCCCCTACTCACTTTTCACATCCTTCCTCTGCACCTGCTCTAGAAGGTCCAAGTCTCTCTTGTGCTGGGGATCCAAGAGCTGGGTGAAGTACTGTACTCCTCTCATGAGAGGAGTGAAAGGGGAGAATCATCTCCCTTGACCTGCTGGCCACGCTTCTTGTTTTGCAGCCCTGGATAGGATTGGCCTTCTGGGCTGAAAGAATAGAATGCTAGCTCGTGTTCAATTTTTCATCCAGTAGTTCTCCCAAATCCTTCTTCACAGGGCTGCTCTCAATCAATTCATCCCCTAGTCTGTATTGATATTGGAAACAGCTCCCATCAAGGTACATGACTTTGCATTTGTTGAATTTCACATGTGTCTGACTATCAAGGTCCCTCTGGATGACATCCTTTTGCTCTAGTGTACCAGCTGCACCACTCAGCTTGATGCCACCTGCACACTTGCTGGGGGTGCACTCATACCCACTGTTTATGTCATTGATGAAAATATTAAATAGTACTGGTCCCAGCAGGGAGCCTCTCAACAGTAATAATAATAATGTTCTGTTCATTTTTTCAATGCTCCTCCCCACTGAAAAGCCTCTATTGCAGAACTGCATTGGGCATCTATCGCTGTCACATCCTGGCACATACATTTCAGGCTGGGAGGTGTCCAGAAAACTGATACTTTGTTTTCATTTATGTTTTTGATTGAAGTAGCCACAGAACAATTAAAGCAACTCAAAATTGAGTCTCTAACATGACTGCTGAACAAATTCACTTCTTATTCTAGGATCCAATGGTAATGTTGGCTCACTAACTCTACTTATTAATTCTTTACTAAAAGACATTTAAAGTTGAGTTATGCAAGGATACCTGTATCTGACACATGCTCATGACTCCTTCAGGAGCCACAACTGAGATTGCTCATGGACTGCACAGGACCCACCAGAGTATTTTTCTTTGGTAACTCCTGTGTCAGAGATGGAAAGTGCAGGTTTGATCAAAACAGGAACAGAGGCCAAGGGAGTGATTTGCATTTGTGAGTTTGTCCCTGCTTACCTTGTGCCCCTTGGAAAATCTCTGTCTGAACAATTAAACATTATGGGCTTGAAGAGTCTTCACAAGCCTTCTGTGAGGGAGATTAAAATGTTTGCACAAATTACAAATCAAATTCTGTCTCTTCCCACAACTACAGTTTTAGGTTTTTTGCAAACATTCTAAAGCATGGCTGCCCTAAAACTCACACAAATTAGATCTACTATACAAATTACAGTGCATTCTTCAAGAGTTAGCTTCTTTTTCAATACAAACAAACTGTAACTAAGAGACAATCTCCTCACTTTTCTCTCTCCCTCTTGTTTTGTTTTAGGTCACTGCCTAGAAGTAATATCTGTACTGAACTACCACAAAACTTTCCTACCTATCAGAGAAACCAAAACCATAAACTGGATGCAAAACAAGGAAATGAACACACGAAAAGAACCATAAGAAGGAAATTAACATTAAGGTTATTGTTTTTAATTTGGGTTTCAGAAGAGGCACTGAGTGAGGAAATCATAGAATAGAATCATAGAACTGGCTGGGTTGGAAGGGACCTCAGAGATCATCAAGTCCAACGCCTGATCCACTACCGCTGCGGTTACCAGACCATGGCACTGAGTGCCACATCCAGTCTCTTTTTAAATATCTCCAGGGACAGAGAATCTACCACCTCCCTGGGCAGCCCATTCCAATGCCTGATCACCCTCTTCGTAAAGAAATTCTTCCTAATATCTAACCTAAACCTCCCCTGGCACAACTTAAGACCATGCCCTCTTGTCTTGCCTGGGAAAAGAGCCCAACACCCCCCTGGCTACACCAGGTAGTTGTAGAGAGTTCAGGTAGTTGTAGAGAGTGATGAGGTCTTCCCTCAGCCTCCTCTTCTCCAGGCTGAACAGCCCCAGCTCCCTCAGCCTCTCCTCATAGGATCTGTGCTCGAGTCCCTTCACCAGCCTGGTTGTCCTCCTTTGGACCTGCTCCAGGACCTCAATCTCCTTCCTGAACTGAGGGGCCCAGAACTGGACACAGTACTCAAGGTGTGGCCTCACCAGCGTTGAATGAGAGACCTTAGTATGGCAAACTCAGGAAAAGAAGCTGGGGCATAAGAGCTAAGTGCAACAAGATAAAAACAACTCCAGGAAGAGTAAAATGTCCTTCTGCTGGGTGATTGACTGCTTTGTGTGAGCACTTCAACACCAGCACCAGCCTGCAGCACCTTCCACGTCTGACCCACTGATTGACCTCACTTGGGTACACACAGACGTAAGAAAAAATATTGCCAAATGAATATCCTCACTGCTACCAGTTATGACCATATCTAATAAGAGGGTCCTTTGGTTAGCCCCAGGAAATCTACCATTGCACCAGGTGCTTTGCCATTTTTGCAGTGGGTGCCACCAAGCAGAGCCAGGACTGGGCAGTGCCCTTTCTGGGTGCTTTGCTTAGGCTTTGGGGACTGAAGGTACCCAGCCACCAACAGATTTTGCTATGAGCAGCAAAAGCCATCTGGCTTGCCAGCATCCCCAGAGAAATGCCCAGGAGAGTGAGCAATGACATGGGGACTGAGCAAGCAAAGCTTGCAATGACATGGGGTCTGGGAAGCTGCTCCACAGCACACCCCTCAAAAAAACCTCTACATCCTGATTCAGGAGCAAGAGGTGACGTGCAAAACTGCAGTGTTGAGCACTAGAGATTTGTCCCAGAGACTACTGAAACCTGCACTAGTACAAGAAATTGGATGCTCTTTGGAAAGTCAGCTGATGCAAAAGTCCCATGTATATTATGAATATATAAACAATGACCAAGCTTCAGGAGTTAGAGCTGAGTAAGGATTTCTGGGCTTGCCCCAGAAACCCTTATCACTGTAGAAAAAAAATCCCACTTCACTTCACATATGCAAATTGTATCTTATGAGAACACATAGCTCTCATTATGCTTTTCAACACACACTGTGTATTTCTGCCAGCACCTGATGCTATGTTAAAGTGCATTCAGCTTCAAACTATCATTCTCTGGACCCCTGCTACATGTCATGAATAGACAAACCATGTAATTAGGGTCAAATTTCTATCTGATGGCCACTGAAAATATTTTGTTTGTTTTGGAAGAGGGGGGCAGGGGGGAAGACTTTGGTTCAAAAACAATGTTTATTTTGAGCAGCCTGGGCGGAACTGCAAAGCATTTCAAGAGTAAAGAATATTTTCTTTGTTAAAATCTTTAAGCGAGCCTCGTAGCAGTGAACTGATGATAGGGTAACATTCCTCACTGCTAATTATAAGCAATGTATTAAATTTCATTCAATAGTAAACTAGAGTAGAAGCACAATGAAAAAGCTACTGAACAACTAAAATATCCCAAGTTGTTAATGAAAAGTAGCTGAAATAACATGCTGGTTTGGCCAAATGTGCGAACATAAAAGATGCATTCATATCAGAATGGTGCATGGAAAAAAAAAAAAAAAAAAGATGACGACAATATTATTTCCGTGGAATACTAAACGATTAAAAGCAACAAAGATTTCTATACAGCTGGGAGAAACTTCTTATGGTCTCAGCTCCTACAAAGTATAGTGCATGAACTTGGATAAAAACAACTATACAAGAAAAAAAGTCCCTGGCAGCAAAGATTCCCCTAAGAACATATACACACAGAGTCTTGTGAATCAGAAAGCCCCTAAATATACACCACCAGTTCAGTTAAATCAAACAACTGGCTCAATCTCTGGGCTAAAAGTTACCTTAATTGTAATTTTAAAAGCACAGCAATTTGTAATGAGAAAATACTCATCTCTGAGAGGCAAATGCAAACAAAGATTAAGAGGCAGCCTTGGCCTCTGAAAACCCAGGAGCTCAGAGGGATGTTCGGGGGATAAGTATTTCAGAGCAAAGTACAAAGACACCGCCACTCATCTCACCCACAAATCAGTCTCTGAATAAATGTTGCTGGGTTGTCTCGGAGGCATGCTGATTTCTAGCTACTGCTTAATGGGACTACTTGTTACTATTCAACAGGAATACTTATAACACAGTTTTCCCTCTTGAGACCTGAACTATTCAAGTTTAGATGGATTTCAAGATGTAGTTTTTCATGTTCTTTGTCCTTAGTATGCCACTCCAGATTGGTACCCATAATCCATTGATACAGAAAGCCCTAACATGCAAATAAAATTATTTCTGCCAAACAAAGACAGCTTTCTGGGTGATTGCATATTAATAATAAAAACTTACATTTATGTGCAGCAATAGGACTGTACTCCACAATTGCTTAAACCTCAGAAGTTCTCAGTAAAGAGATTCTTTTTCTTCCCTTTTTCTGATGGAAAACTATCAATAATGTTTTTTCCTCCCCAAATTTTTTCTGAAAGGTCTTTCCAGCTTCCCTTGGTAACTGGGAACACAATCCAAACTGTTCCCAATGCTCCTGTAGATCTAATATCATGTTGCAAATAGGTCCTAGTCCAAAGCTTATTGAAGCCAGCAGCTATAACTGATATGCTAACAGCTTTCCAAGGCACAGCTAAAGCATGTAAGCAGAAAGCTGTAACATGGGCCAAATAAGGAGCTAAATTTAGGACTCCCAGCACTTCCCAGTCCTTCTGTTCTCACCACCAAGCAACTCCAAAACTTATATAGGAAAATAGTAAAAAACAAACCCCTTTTTTAATAACAAAGAGCAAAGATGTCACCACAATGGATCAGGAATAATATCAGGAGCAGTGAGTAACCAGCCCTCAGGGAGCTGCTGCAGCAAAGCCCCTGGGTGGGCAATGCCATTCACCAGCCACTCATGCTCCGCAGGAAAGCCTGGGTGAAAAGGGGGTTTCTGCAAAGCAAGAGGAGCAGGCTGCTTGCACAGGCCATCCCATACAGTCCAGAGTGAAACCCCTGTGCTGGAGGTCACATCCTGGTCCAGCTGAAGCAGCAGACTGAGCACCAGCTCCCTGGGATGCCTGACCATGTCTGCAGTATCCCTGGTCCCCCTCACCAAGGAAAGCCATCCTGACTCTTTGACATGAACCACTTCAGCAGGTGATCCAGTGAGCATGCAGCCCTGGTGTTCTTTTCCAGCACTGCTGTACCTTCTCAGGCTGTAGGCTGCACCAGCTGTAGTTCACTCCCAGCAAAGGGGGAACAGAAATATTGAAACAGCCCCATCATAAGTGGATGTGCATTAGTCGTGAAGTGATGGCTACTTCACCAAAATAAGGATCGTGGAGGTTACAACATATCTAATTTCACAGTGAGATCCAGCATATGTAAACATGTCTGCTAAAACTTTATTATCAGTTTTTTATAGTCTCTTGTATGAATTTGGAAGGTTTTTTCTCTGCACCTGCCAAAATGCTATCCTGTTGACAAAGTGGTCGAAGTGCTACCAAAGCATCTTTAATGAACTGACTGCGTACATCTGAACAGATAGATATCTCATTAATGTGCTATATTTCAAGCTAGAGAAAACAATGCATGTCGAGAGACTATAAACTACAAGTACAAATGATTCAGGTCACCTATGATGAATATAACCAGTGTTACACGAAACATGACACATGGGCTCTGTATTCTTGAGAAGGGAAAAAAAAAAAGAAGGGTAGAAGAGAAAGAGAAGATGTGCAGGAACAGGTCTATCTTCTTACCTATTCCTCTCTTCTGAAAGCTGATAGAGCCAAGGACACCTTTTAGAATTTTTTTCCTTACTGTTTTCTACACAGGATGCTTTCCCCCTCCCACCAGACACCACCTGTCCTGCAAGAACATCAAAAGAGAGAGCTGAATCCAGATTAGCCTCTAAATCCAGGATTAGGCTGATGGCTAAATCAGAGGAAAAGGCTTGATGTGGGAAGCAAGGACCTGAGCAAGGGTGTCTTGCTTAATTTTTCATTTCTGCATCCTTATGACGTAAAAACTTGAGAAAAAAAAATATTTTTTTTCAGGCTAGAGTCTGTTTTCATCAAAAACAGATACTCAGAAGCTTAAGTCAGGGCAGAACTACCTGCTCTCTCTCCCTGACATGGAGACCTCAGCTCTGGTGAGCTGCTAAAACCAAAATATTTGACAAATTCTCCTAACTGAAAGTTCAGCAGTTAATTTAAGCTCTGTGTTGAAGCAGAGGTTGGGTAGGATTTGGTTCTGTGTGCTTTGCTTGATTCCATACACTTTTCTGAATAAAGGAGCAATTTATAATTTTGATAAGTTTCCAGCCTGCAAGTACATCCAGAAAGGTACAAGTGAAAAAAAAAACAGTTCATAAATTATTATTATAGAAGAAATTTATGACAAGCAATGCTCTCTGTATATTCATTAGCCCATGCCTACTTCAGAAACTAAATCTTGAGAGATTTTATAATTCATGCCTTCATGCTCATCAAAACCTTTTTTATAGCAATCACTTTTGTGACAGATTCCCCCCTCCCTTCATTTGAAGTAAGCAGAGTTATGGAACAGTCACACTACAAAAATACCTGCAAAGTAGCAGCTGCCCAGGAAAAGGCCTACATATAATATGACTGCTGATTTTTGAACTGCTATGCGTGCTGTGTATGCCTGGAAACATAACAAATGTGCACGGCTTGGCTTGTAGCACCTAATTTGCAATAATATTGAAGTCCCCCACAATAACTCATTTAGTCTTATAATAAATATATAAAAAAAGACAAATTGCTACATTGAACATGCATTTTCTTCACTGCAAGTAGCAGCTACCCCAGGGAGAAAGCCCTGTGCTGCTAACTAATAGTAAATCCTTTGGAAAATCATGTGTCATAATGATGGACAACCAGGGAAAGAGTATTAAATAGATTTAGAGGTTAGATACTCTAACAAGAACAAAAGAGGCCTTTTGCAAGCTAGTACCAATCAGAGCTGGCTCATTGGTATGATTAGCAACAAGACCAAAGAAAGTTTCCATTAGAAGACAAGACAAGAGGGACAATTTAACCCAAAACCTTTCCAGGAGGATCATACTGGGATCAGTCAAGTCCACTAAGGATCAGATAACTTTTGGGTTCTCTTCAAATTACATTTAGGTTCGGGTGATTTTGCTTTTTTTTTTTTTTTTTTAAATCTCATTACCCAAAGCACATCTAAGGTAGAATGTATTATGGTTATATGATCCCAAAAGAAAAATACTCATGATCTAAAAAGCCACCTGATGGACAGAAGAGAGAAAAAATGCATTAGTTTGGAGCTGAGGCAATACATGGTAATGGTATTATGTTGCTTCACCTTTAGAAAACTACTCATATGCACCCCTTAATCCACAAGGGTAATTATTTTGCCAGGGGTGAGATCTAAAAACCAGTCTTCTGCAGAACTGTATGAAATTGAATGATCACATCCAGATCTAAACAGAACATCCAGGCAGGATTTTGGTCTGAGCAGATTTTCACCAACACTTTCTAATTAGATTTGATATGATGGGGGGTGTGGGAATCTTAATTCATCACGTCTCATATGTATTTCATTCAGAAGCAAGGAACAGCCCAATCTTGATAGAAACAAAGGGAGCAAGACTTGAAATTTGTGTTTTTCTGGACTCCCTGGTATCTTTCATATCTGCAGAACACCCACCTGTTCCCTCACCGGCTACAAGTTTCTTCCTCCAGAACGTTTTCTACTGTTTCAGATACATCAGCCCATAGTGATTTATTGCTATTTTGTGATCACTATCAGTTTACTATTTTAACCAATACAGCATAAATCAAGAAGAAGAATGTTAGGTGAGACTTCATAGTGTAGCTTTCATTCATTACCTGCAAAGATTATAGCCATTTCATAAAAACCAATATCAGAGAAAGAGGCTTATTGGCAAGAACCAGTGAAATTCATTTCATGCTTCAAAAGTTTGTGATTGGTCTGGTAAGAAAAAAACCCCCTCAATTGGTGGAAATCGTTTTTTCTTTTTAAACCAGCAAACACCCAAGACAGAGCTATGTCAATTGTGTGCTGCACTTTCTACTCAAGCGCAATGGAGACTATTCCATATCTGTCCTTGTAAAACCCACTGCTTACTATTCATGAACTGCTGGAGAGAGATACACAAAATGCAGGTCTCCAATACATAACGCTTGCTGCTCCCGAGGGCTGTGGCATGCTGAAACCAGACCCTGGGAAAGTCAGCCGAACACTTGGCGTAATGCTTCATGCTTGCATGAGGGATAGTCATAGGGGGAATGACATAAGGAGTATCCGTTTGGAAATTGACTCAAGATCAAAACCCAAATCTCCCCCACATGATTTTTGTGGGGAGAACCAAATGAATTGAGCAAAGATCTCTGTGTTAGTATTTGTCATTCCTGGATGTCTGCTGTCTCGCTTGGTTCTGGGCTCCTCTAAATTGCTGAGAAACTTCTCAGGCTAGTCCAAGACTATGTTTAGGGACATCCTCCCTCCACTCACTTCTCACTGGGTTATAAATCACTGTCCAGCATCCTGGTCAGTCCATGTCTTGTCAGTAATGTCCATTCTCTAACTGGATCAAACCTTGTACCATCTTGTTTTTCCCGGTTGGAAGACTCTTCTCTAGATTTTTTTAATCTGTCACAAGTCCTAATCCTTGGAAAAATCTATCTTTAGTAATCACACTAAAGATAGTGTGATAGTCTTGAACTCTAGCAGTTATCCTCTCAGTCAACTCCTCTGAAGAAGGAGGAGGGCTGTGAGTCCCACCAGGGAACAGTTTGGGTGCTTTGTTTGACTGACATCAACCTCCCTCCTGCTCTGTGCCCAGCAGGTACAGCTTGGAGGAGAGCACTGGCAAGGGCTGTTCCCTGTGTGTGGTGTGAACAGGACTACTCTGCTTTGGGAAGTCACATTTAGGAGCTCAGGGTCTTGGCAGACTTTCAACAGCATGAGTTATAGGGTCAAGGGTGAGGAGACCTGCTCTCCAGCCCAACTCCCAGTGCCATCTGAGTCGGAGCCCCTCTGCACAGAGATACAGCACAGATGTACTGGGAGGTCTCATTAGTTGCACATTGGGGAAGTGCTTGGAGAACTGACATGCACAACTTTTAAAGTTCCCTTCCTATTTTCTTCTTTTCCAAAGAGAATAGGCTCAGCCGCCTCCTCCTTAGCCTCCTCTCCACATCCAGACACTCAGGAGCTTGCATCAAACTTGGGTTGCACAGAAAGCACAAACAAATGCTACTAATTTACACTTTAAGAGGCAGAAGAGAAACCTTTCCCTTCGCCTTACCATTTGTTACTCAAATGCCTTTCACCCTGTCACACTTACTGGGAGAAAGCTGCTGAGCTGGAGCGAGAGCACTCCTGCACGAGGCTGCTTGAAGTCGCGTATGGACTGAACATCAAGTGGACGGCTGTGCACAAAGGTGTGGTTACCATGAATCATTTATTACCCCAGCTAAAGCTTTAGGAACAACATTCACTAATGTAAAAGATAACTTGACTCTGGGAATACTGCTGTCGCGCTGGCTGCATATTTTACAAGGGGAAAAGATTCCTTTAGGTCTGTTTGTTGCATTAACCCTTTCAAGCCTGCACTTTTACTGCAAGGACAGTTTGATCTTTTATTTTCCTTGCAAGCAGAGAATAACAAACAGCACCCGGAGTTTTTACTTAAGTTTCTACATAGTACACCCAGCCATTTGAAAAGACTTGGGAGATGGAAAAAATGTTGGAAAAGAAAGCTCTCTGTGGAGGCAGGAGCAGCATATCTCTATTTCTGTGTGTACTCAGTTGTGCAGCTACCTTTAAAACATTTGAACTGCACTGAATTATTATAAATAACAATACTGGAAAACAGCATGTTCTGTCCTCTGCAGATCACCAGAACATAACCTCAGCCAGAACTTGTCGAAAGGCAAGCATAAATGCAGAGCAGGAAAAATTTCCCTTATTCGACAAGAGCTGTTAAATTAACGATTCTCTAAGATGCTCCGGAATATTTCCCTAATCGCTCCCAACTGATGTTATGACTTTGAGAAGAAACCAGTGTACCAGTCAGCGCAGCAGCATGGCACAGGGATGCATACCACACCTTCCTTGTGGGAGACCAGAGCCAAACACAAAGAATTTACACTTTGAGAGTACACAAAGAGAAGCCAAATAACTTCAGTCTGAATGACCATCACTTTAGTTTAAGAACACAAGAGACAAATCAGCTCCCTGTTTCTAACAGCCTGCACTGAGATTAATGCTAAATGGTTACCCATGTCTGTACAGAGCACAGAGCTTACAAATTTAAATGCATAACATACACAACAGATGAGTTACATGATGCCCATTTCTGCCTCTAGCTGCAACTTGGTAACTCCAAAAGGTCAGTTTATTGCCACAAGCACTTCCAAAGGCTGAGATTTTGACTTGCGGTTCTTTGGCCCATAAAAACACAAAAAGTGTGAGAGAAGAACTCCTCTTGCAGCTTTTCAGGGCTTTTTGTAGTGATGGGTAAAAACAAAGAAGCTCAAAAACCGGAACTCATTACACTCATGCAAGGAGAAGAGACTGGCTGGGGTTTATAAGCTGGCTTAAATACTTTAAACTGGTTTTAAATACTCTGTAAGCATTTAATTCTGCTTTCTAACATTCAACAGTTCATAGCATCCAAAATACTCCCACAGAAGTAACTTGTGGGAGACAAGTGTGGTCAGTGAGGGATAGGAGCTGCTGGCAAAGCACCTGGGATGATGTTGCCTCTGCCTGCATCCACCAAGAGCAGGTTTGTGGCAGGGCTGAGGGTCCTCCCAGTGCCAGCACCCCCTTCTGCTCCAGGGAGTTACCTGCCTTCAACCTCCCCAGTACTTGACACACTTCCTTACAAGCACAAAAATGTTTTTTCTGAGCACGTGGTTTTAGATCTATCTGCATTTTTTTTACACTTATGTATGTGTACATATCTGTGTGTATCTGCATATACACATATCACACATATGTATTATTCATGCCACCAACATGCAAGGAAGGGCTGCAAGGCACTCAGCTGTTTGCTTTGGTTGGAGAGAACATGGTTTTCTCCACCACACCAATCTACATGCTCAAATACTTTGAAAACCGTTTTCTCAGTCACCAACCTGCCAGCCAGCCAGACCCTAGGGGACAGCTCCTTAGAAGCCTCTTTGTAATGTCTAATTGTTGAGCATCACTAAATACCTGTTTCTCCTCTGGGGCTACTTGTCATATTGAAACTACTTGCCTGCTGAAACACGTGGGTTTGGGCATGGGGAAACCAGAGCCACATGCTAACCCAGCTCCTCTATAGCACACTGGCAAACAATTTGCTTAAGATGAAGCAGGAGAAGACCCATGGTGGAGGTACCTTTTTGATGGCAGAGTCCTTCCCCTTCCCCTCCCCCTGCAGCCACACTGAGCTCATTCCGCACATCTATAATGAATCAGGCTCCAACTCATTAATAAAAAATGACAAGCCATCGTCTCATTGAATCCTCCATGCTGGAGCAGCATGCAGATAAAACCCCTGACTCTCTCTCCTCTATTCCTCTGTGGCCCAGAAGCTAATGAGACTACAAGATGGACAGGACAAAGTGAGCTTCAGTTGTATAGAACTTGCTAGAGAAGGGGAAATAACCTTTTCCTTACAGTCATGAGACTTTAGTTTTTTTTTTTTAGTTCTTTTTCTGTAATAACAAAAAGGCAGGATCAAAAGGCCTTGGTAGGGCCAACACCCAGGTCATAGGAGTGTTATGAAAAAGGGAGTTCAGCTGTGCCATAGCAATGAGCTTTTCAGTGCTTCAGATCTCAAGCCAACATGATTCAGAAGTGCACAATTTCTGTTTACAAAAATCAAATACTAGGTAAGATAAAATAAACAACCCAGTGAGATTTGCAGACACTAAACTCTCGTCAGGGAGTTTGTTGGTCACTTGGAGTCACAGACACTCAAATCACTCTCCTCCATTTCCCACATCTCTGACCCACTGCCACAATGCTCACAAAACCATTAATCAAGTGTTCTGTGTTTCCAAGTGAGATGAGAAGTAATAAAGAAAAATCAACAAAACAAAACAGTAAGAACAAATAGTGTTGTCTACAAAATATTAATAACTTCATCCAGCCACATCCTTATTTAATAATCTTGAATAATCTTGAGTGATACAGCAGAGGAACTACAAATTACAGATCACAATTTCATATATACAGCACCAATTTTATTCTGCATAGCATCCTTCATGGGAGCTACAGTCAAAAGCATTTTATACAATTAGAGGGATAAATAACAGCAGAGGGGGAGATAGGAGTAGAAAGCCAGTCCCATGGCGTGAGGAAGGAAAAGTTTCCAGATAAAGATGTGGGAGGGGATGGGAACACACAGGGAAGGGCAATGGTCTGATCAGCAACAGGAGGACACAAGAGGTGATCCTGCAGCCCAGACAGCATCATCATCTGGGATTGCCATGGAGGGGATACGATGTGCCCCTGCATCAATGCCCACTTCTAATAGCCCTGAGCTTTTGCTTTCCCCTTCCATCTAACTTTGGTTTTAATCCCTTTAGTTTGCATGTTAGATGAAGATCTCTGTTACAGTGCTCCAGGTCTCCAGTTCAAACCCCACAATTGGTTGCAAAGGAAACAAATATATTTGGGCACAGTGAAACTGGGGTTTTCCATTTATGGAAACAAACAAAAAATTCACTTTGGAAAAGGAGGGTAAAAATGTTTTGTTACAGTAGAAAAATGAGAAGATTCATTCAGAGCTTCAGAAGAAATGCAAAAGTTTGGGTTGCTCAGACTTTCTCCCATCTATTACTTCAGGCTTTCATTACAAAATCACACATCATTTTTGTCTCCAGAGTTTTTGTCTTAACCTTAAGGGAATCACTTCAGACTAGGGCAGGCACCTGAGAAGGTAAATAAGGGAAGAGTGTCAGAGTGATACAAGGAGGAGATGCAGTGCTTCACAAGCCATCTGAAGTAAAATATAGCTGAGCAGGCTAGGATTTTTAGCTTTAGGGCGATATATAACATTAGATCATAGTTATTTGTAATGTGATAGTGCTCTCTAAAGCTCCAGTAAAAACCATTTCTGCCCCATCCTTTGCATGCAATGGGAGGCCATGACCTTAGTCCAAAGAGTGCAGTCTCAGCAGATGACAGGAAAAAAAAACAAAAAAACAGGGAATGGGGTGGAGTAAAATCAAGCTAACTTTGAGATAACGAGAACTGGTGCTAAAAAGCTATCGTTAAAACATGCCTCATTCCCAAGACCCTGAATCTGAGCTTAGCAACACCGCTGTTCATTCAGTCCAGGCCAAATACATGGATGATTCAACAGAAAGGCCAGAAACTGTCAGTATCCCCAATGTCTTCAGCCAGCCCACCCCTACAGTGGGAATAATGAAGTCAGTTTTACAAACAAAAGTTGTGAGTCTGCCAGTTCTGATTGCAGATTGCACATTCCTGCACCGCAACCAGACAACGGAAAAAAAAAGAGCATCGTGTTGTCCTGGGGTCAACTACTTTTTTCTCTTTTTCCCTTGTGTGTTGTAGAAAGAGCAAAGATATGTTTTCTTTCTGGAAAAATTATTTTTTTGTCTGAATAAATTAAGGGAAGAACAAAAAAAGCCCAGACCCTTCGCATTTGACTTTAAAAAATTGACAAGTATTAAGATCATCTCTTCAGAGTTTGATATTTTTTTTTACTCTAACAACTTATGATTTTTGAGTGTGCAAAAATGCTGAGTTGGCAGTGTGAATTGCCCACATGACTCCCTGTGGACTTTGCCCCCAATAAAAAATACAATTTAAGGAGCATGAGCTTTCCCACAAAGCAGAAGGATGCCTTCAAAATGGAGAGGTTAGACACTTAAAATGCAGGCTGAATAACAATCCCATTTTAATTACACACACACCGGAGTGCCCTTGCACAGAGAGTTAGAAACCAGAGACTATAAACCAGCACTGAGCACTACACAGGGGCCAGTCTGGCTTCTACCTAGCTTTACTTTTTCTTTTTTATCTGCAAAAGTGATATCAGTAAATAACTGTCCTCTGCGTTATGCCTTAATAAACGCGGGCAAGCGGCTGTGGGTGACTCCTTAACCTCAGAGCCCAGGACCAGAATCTACCTCACCAAACCCAATGGATGAACCAAGTTTTAATGTCAGAGATATGGCATAGAGATGCTGGTGTCCAAGACCCGAAACAAACGGCTGTCTACGTTACAAACCACTCACATTAAAGTGAGATTATATACACACTTTTTAATTAAAAAATACACTGACTTTTTGCTGAAATAAGTTATTCATGTCCACAAGAACACAAAACCTCTGCAGCTATAGGTGGTCTAAGTTACAGGGCTCTCTGAGCTCTAAAGAAATGTCACTCACATTGCACAGAGATGAAAATAGGAATACAAAGGACGGGAGTTTCTGAAGCACTTAGTGCTAATTTCACTTGCACTTTGCTTCTTTCCTCCCCTTGATATTATTCAGGACCTTTGTGGTCATTTTTTTCAAACAGCAGAAAGGTTGAGCCATTGCCACTTTAAGAAAAATCCCAACCCTAATGGATTAGTTTGTGACAGATTGTATCTCTTTAAGTCTTAGTTCAGTGCAGTTACAAATAAGTAAATAAATACATAAGTTTTGTGTTAGTTTTTTTGTTTGTTTGTTTTTTCCTCTAAGCCTGGGCAATTTGTGTTGTTCCTGCAGCTGAGCAGGGCAGTGTGAGAAGCCCAGGCTGGCAGAGCAAGGGGATGCAGGCAGGGCTGCTCCACCACTGCCAGCATGACAGCTTCTGCCCCAGAAGCTGTGCCATACCCCTGCACATACCTGTGATGGGGTTGGAGAACTGTTGACATGCAGATGACACCAGGAGCAATGGCAGCACCACAGCTCGTGATGGGGAAAGGGATGCACAAAGCCAGGGGAGAAAGGGGAAAACCATGGATCAGCCTGGAGGTACCTACTCCGAGATTCCTCTTCTCCACTGAGCTGTGCTCCCTGGTGTCAGCAGGGGTAGGAGCAATGTCTGGGGAACACTACAGGGCTTGGCACTGTCCAACACCACCATCAAACTCAGTTTTGAGGTTTCTGGGGAGCACCAGAATGGCACAGGGCTTGTGGCCTGGCCCCAGCCAGGCTGGCACTCAGGAAAACCAGCAGAGGCTTTAAACAGCTGAAATCCCATCTACCCAGCTGCCTGGGCTTACTGACTTGCTAATGTTTATTACTTGTACCTTGTCAATTACAAATGCCATCAAAGAAAGGCCAGAAGTTGCATGAGGATTGGGAAGGCACAGATAAAACCCTTCAGCACATGGGGCAGCAGTCCTGCAGTGGGGGATACGTGCAGAGGAGGAAAGAGGGAAGTGTATCCATAGCCAGCTAATCTTTTTTAGGAAATTTCCCCGTGCACCTCAAATGCCACACAAGTTACAAAAGAAGGAGTGGAAAAAAGGGGGGAAAACCCCAAACTGAACAGAGCTGCATTTTGTACACAGACCAGACTTCATAGGTTTCAGCTTCTTGGACTCACTTATTTTACAAAATCAAGTTATCCGAATCTTAATGAGTTGTACGGCAGAAATTCAAAGCCCCTTCTTCACCCACTAAACTTGATCTGAGGCTCAACTTGACAATATTGATAAGTATGTTGAGTTGCATTATTCATGCCCCTTTCCTTTGCCTTCCCCCTACCTCTGCCTGGCAAGCGGCAGCCGCCACTGGAGCAAAGTTGTGAGCAGGGACACCTGCCCTGTATAAATACCTGCAATAAATAAAGGATAAACAAGATATGTCACACAGTGATATCTTCCACTTCTCCTCCCTGTGCTGAGCTCTCAGCATGGCAGCTGCTCAAGGAGGGGCCTGGGGAGGGGGCTTGAAGGCTCTGCAGCTGGAAGTCACCATACTGCGTTTTGGCTGCAGCTGTATTAAATAAACCATTTGGATAAGGATAGAAAACAACCCAGTGCTAAAAACATCTGAGAGCTAAGCCTCTGCTGATGAGCATCAGGAGATCAGTGGTTTACAATGTGAGCAACATTCCTTCAGCTACTCATCATCGTCGTAATCATCATTATAAATCTTGGCAACCAGCAAAAAACATCCATTGTTTCTAGCCCTCATTTCTTTCCCCTCCAGATCTGCAGACTTAGTGACAAGAATATTTTGTTGTGGTTTAGTGCTCAGTGGTTTATCCAGGCTAAGCAGGGGACCACCTCTGATGAAGACACTTTGCTGCAGCCGTACAACGTGAGCAGTCATGCCTAATGGCCTAGTAGGGAGAACCAGCAACTTTGATTTCTTCTCTTCCATGCTGCCAAAGGGGTTAAAATTCAAAGTTTCCAGGTTCTTCCCCCTGATGTTATGACTTTAACCTCTCCAACCTTAGTTTACTCACTTGTACACCACCACCAGTGTGCCCAGGAGAGGGTTTATGTGGTTTTAGTAAAGCTTCCGTGCTCAGCTGTACAGAAATACTATCTGATCTAAGGCCTTTCTGCTGCAACATCCCATCTTGGTTCAACAGGCAAAGCCAAAGCCACTGAGATCCAAAGAAAATTAGAAAAGAAGGCATATCTATGCTTTCCTGACATCTAGAATAAAACATGAAGATATGTATGCAGACACACACTTGGAGTTTCTTCAGGAAGAAACTTTCATAATGTTGAACAGTACTGTCCTGCCACAACTGAGTCATCACATCTGACCCCCAGGTCTCTGAAGCTGAGATGTTGCCACATTACTGTTAAATGAGGCAACAGTGCAGGAGTCACACAAAAAATACATGCTGTGCCACCAGGTTGTAACATTAGGAATACAATTAGACTTGAGAAGGAGTAATGGGGATGCCCTGCCAAAGCAAAGGTACCTCTGAAAGCTGCAGCAAAGCACAACCTTTCATGCAATCTAGGAAGTGGTGAAAGCCTCTGGAGCAGCACTGTCCCACCAAAAGGACAGTCACGTGTTCACCATCCCTAGATGATACATTCCTGCTGTTTGGAATAAGCCAAAGGAACAGGACTCCCAGGGTGACAGAACATTCCTGTAGTCATTTTTAGCAGCTTAAAGATTCCCTCTACCATGTCTATTATGTTCTTGTAAGTAATACTCCATGCAGCTGCCAATTTGATCCTTATTAAAATGAACTGTGTGTGTTCATTTCTCGTAGGAACACTGGTGTCTCAATTCTGGGAACCAACTGAGATTTGGGAGGCTCTGTGGCTTGGGGCAAATTTTTTTTTTTCCTTAAGAGCTTTGCCAAGTCAAGATTGTGAATGGTTTTCCCCACTTATAGCCTCCAGACTTTTATTATGCTTGGGCTGCAACATATATCCAGCTCC
Source organism: Florisuga fusca (assembly GCA_038090715.1). Lineage (NCBI taxonomy): Eukaryota > Metazoa > Chordata > Aves > Apodiformes > Trochilidae > Florisuga > Florisuga fusca. Next base: position 12,244,269 of record JAAWXA010000020.1, read on the forward strand.
ACCTCCGCCAGACCAAAGCTGCTACTTTGCCTCTGAGTCATAGCAGGCAGAAATGCGCATCCCCTGCTCCCTACCTGGCCTGGGATAAACTTTCTTTCAGTTCAGAGGCTCATGATAAGCAGAGGATGAGATATGAGACTTCTGAAGCTGGGTGGAGGGGCTGGTCTGCTTCCACCATACACTCTCCAGTCTGCACTGCAAGGCACGAAATGGGGGATGTCCCAGGCTAGAGCCCTATCACAGATTGCTGTTTGCTCTCCAGCCCCATGGTGTAAACCCACCACTTTGCTCAGGGCAAACTGCTTGTCTGTACAGATAGCCATGGGGCAGTCTGAATGAGCTGCCTTTGGTCGGGGTAGCAAGCTAAGGCATGGTAGTTTGGCCTCAGGACAGGCTAATTCCACACAGGTCTGGAGAGGGTTTTGCAATCTGTGCTGCTGAGGTTCTGCTGCTGCTGTTATCTGAACAAAGGGTTTGAAAGCAGAACTTGGAAAACTCTCTATTACTTGATCTTTGCATAGTCCTTAGATTTTTCAATTCAGCTCATGTTCTTCTAGGCCATTTTTTTTTTCCTGAAGCCTCAGTTTCTCTGCTTGGAAAATCTACTTGAAGCTGCTATATCTGGAGCCTTAGCTGGGATGGAGCAGGAGGAAGGGATGTGTCTGTACTTCAGAGCCTTGACTAAGACCTGCTTTATTCCCAAAACCAGCAATGCTGGGACCTGTGTTCTTGGCTCCAGGCCATCAACTTATTAAATACAATTACAAACTGGTGCGTTTACCACCAGTTGAAGTTTGTACTTGTTAGATTAGGGAAAAAAAAAACCAACACCACCACAAACCCCCCCCCCAAAATAAACCAAACCAAAACACCAAACCAAAACCCAAAAAACATATTGGAATACATTTCTCCTGATCTGACATGTACTAACATTATCTATGCACCCAAACACACGCAGCTATACATATATTAGCCAACAAAAGATACTGCATTCCCCAATGTTCAGACCCTGAAACCTGAGGATTTCCTCCTCAAGCCATGTTTTATTTGGTCTAACAAACAGTGGAGATAATCAGTTGCAATAAACGCATCCTGCAGAGTCTGGAGAAGGGAAGATGACACATTAAAGTATCAGGTATTTGTCAATATACCACCCAGAGTTGGCTGGGAAACCAGCAGTGTGTGTCATCCCCACTGCACTTCTGGCCAGACCTGCATGTTTTTCTCCCAGCAAAGGATCATCCCATGCTGGGAGTACTCCTGCTAAATCAATACAGGTATTCAAAGAGTAATTAGTCAGAATAAAGGTATCTGAATGTCCTCCTTTATAAACACCAGCTAATTAATTTTCACAGTGTCCCTACAGAGACAGGCAAATATGATGACCATTATCTGCAATATGTGACAAGAACGTTAATATTATTATCCCAGAGCCTAAAAAAGAATGGGAAAAATGGGAAAACCCCCACCCAAAGAGATATACATCAATATTAAACTAGCCCTACAGTTTAAATAACCAGTTAACAAAACTCACAGGTGAACATTTATTTTACTGGTGCCCAAAATAACCTTTAACTCTACCAAAAATTCTCACATTCTGTTAATGTACAGAAATTTTCTTTCCATCCCTAGGCATCCTCCTGTCTTTCCCACTGAGCATTTCTTGGGGAAGAGGACTGCTAGAATACTGGAACAGCCCTTGAAATACTTTGAAAGTCTGTTGTGGTGTTCACCCAGCTCCCTCGATGCTATGTAATACCACATAAAACAGAGCAGCAGTACCTCTGTGGCAAGGCTTGGCATATCTCTGTGTACTCAATCAACATAATTATTTAGAATCCATCTCTCCCTGTGTAATTTCTTTATCCTGCTATTGTGTTGCAAAGAATGAAAACCATGAAGTGCTGATCATCCATGCACTCTCCCTCCTGAGCTGTTTTTCTGAAGTGAAAAAATCATGGTTGTGACAGAGGCAATTTGAAAACTGGAAACTGAGCATCAGAAAAAGCACAGTCAGAAGCAAGAATGCCTGGTCAACTGCAGCACTGTCTGAAGCCTCGGCTGGAAATCAATATGGTCAGATGCAATGCACTGATCACTACCTCTTGCAAACATAAGAGATTTTGGCACACGGCTCCACAGGGGAACCCTTTGCCATAAGAACTTAGAGTGGACAGGAATTCTGCAAAAATCATAGGAGCATCTGTATTGATAACAACATCGACAATAAATAACAAAATTAAAGGATAAGCTTAGGAAGCAAAGAAGTTCAAATGCTCCACTGCCTCTGAGGCAAGGTATTGTGCATTTCTTCTCTTAAGGAGGTAGCTCAATAAAGCAGGATGAACTGCTGAACCATACCTTCCTAAGCCTTAGAAGAACCAGGAAAATGAGAAAATTGCATCCTGTGAAAAGCAAGGAGTTTCATCACGAGGAGAAGCCTGAGAGGAAATCACTGTTCAAAACAGATAAATAGAGAAAGCAAAGGAGAGATCTCACACTGGCAACTGCAAAAGTTCCTTCTCAGCCATTCACCTCCATCTGTGAACAGGGCACTAACTCTTGTCAAAATAAATGTTATTCATTAAGAAACATACCTGAAAAGAATAGCAAATTGTATGATTGTAATTACAATGAAAATCTCACAAGGCAACTCCTCTGGGACAAACCAGATGGATTTTTTGTAGTAAAAACACTGAATGTGTGGAAATGTCTCCAAAGTATGTTCTGCGTACCAAGAGACACAAACATAAACAGTGGGCTCTTTCAAGACAAGTTTTTTACACAGCCATGAAATGCAAATGGTTACTATCCAATCTTCCATGGAAACCAAATTAATATAATAAAAATAGTTTCACACGTGCATAATATGGTGTACAGATGCTCCTTACACAACACGAAGAGCCGTTACAGTATAACTCATCTATGATGATTATCACTTCTTTCTTAAGGCCTGGAATCCCAAGCAGAAGTGTACATGTAATTGCATGCCTGCTTTTGCATATACCACTTCTGTCGCTGCAAGCATGAATTAAATATGTATATTGCTACATAAAAACCTAGTCATTTACAGATGTAAATTTCTCTTAAACTCTTTCCAACTTCTCCTTGACTATCTGACTTCTGGCTTGGTGCTAAGAGTCCCCTTTTACACTCTTCATTCATTTATTGCATTCCCAGGGTGTAAGAAGGAAGCAGCCATAGTGCAAGCAACTCTACAAAATTGTAAAAATTAAGGGCAAAATCAGCCAGAGCCTTATAACATTTATTTTTTAATTGACATCCCCATTCAACCCAACTCTTGTGCTCAAATCCAACTTTAAGGACATGCTTAAGTATGAACTCAGCCTGGACAAGAGCAAAGCACATGTGGAAGCAGAGCATGGTGCTTATGAGTTAGAGATCCAATGCAGAAACATTCCTCCATTAAAAACTGAGGAAACCTTCTGTCCCCATTTTAAGGCTGAAAGAGACTTTCAGAGCAGTTCTTCTGGCTTGCCAGTTCCCCAGGAGGAGACATCAACTATGCCTACAGCAGAGTGCAAATGACATGCACCATATCTCGTACTTAATTCCACTTTTGAAAATCACCTATTGGAAGTATTGTCTATAAAAGACAGGAGGAGAACAAACCTGCCCATGCCTTTTAAGTAATGGAATTCAGAGGGATGGTGTTAAACAAAATTTGCTGATACATTCTTGCCAAAACTGCAATAATGATAAATCCACTGTGAAGAATAAAAGGTTTATTTGCAGGGGAGATAAGGAGGAATATTTGCTCCAAATTCCACTTGAAGTTTTTAAAACCCCACCCTTCTATAGTGCAGTCAGGTGCCAGACTTCACAAATCTGCTAGTAACCCCTTGTGAAATTACTTGAGAGTCAAACCAGCAAAAAGTTTTCTACCTGTGGGTGTTTAACATAACTATGTACAATTAACATACATAAGAAAAATAAGAATAACAAAGATTACATGAATGTTTAGTTATTTTTTTCTTACCCATCTCTTAACCAGTGCTATAGGAGCATAAAGACCTCGAAACTTTTGAATATTAATTTTCAAGATGTTTCTGCAAGGTCAGCATGTCCTTCCAGCATTTACCAGGTCTGAAATTTCATGGAAGCATGTTCCCTTGGGGAAATCTGTATAACAACTATATAGGTAAGTATACTTGAGAGTCTGTTTTCTTCATGGATTTGACAAAATAAGCTTTAACAAAGACCAGCTTTTCTGCTTCCCCCTTTTATTTATGTGCAGAACTTCTATATAGAATACTTCTATACCTCAAAGGACTTATTTCCTAAATCACTTTGAAATCCTCAAAAGCTACTATAAAACCAGTTATCTTGACTGAGATTGGGACAAGAAAAAGGGCATAGAAGGAACCCCACCGTGTGAGTTTGTTAGGACCATGTGTGAGACCTCCACAGTACTGCATGGGATTTAGTGTCTCAGGGCATCAGTCTCAAAGATGTCAGCACAGCTGCCCATCAGCAGCACTAAATTGTTTTGATTTTTTTTAAAGTAACAATTGAAAAGAAAATAATTGCAGCAAAGCAATCAGATTAAAAATCATTAGCAACTACAGAATTAATATTTTAACAACAGGGGAATAAGGGAAACCCACTCGGTAGGCTTAACCAGATCAGTTCTCCCTGTTATTTTAAGGGGTGAATCCTGAACCAAGAAATGTGTGTCATACAGAGGCCGGCAGGTTTGTGAACCCTATCAGGAGCTGCTTAACAGTTGGTCTTAATCGTTTTCCAAGGCACAAAGCCGAGATCAAGATGAATCTGTTTCCCACATTGTTTCCTCCCAACAGGGTTGGATTTCAGATTTGCCTGGATTAGAGTAAAGCCACCGGAATTCCCCACCTGGACATTAAGAAGGTTGGAGGCCTTGATTTCAAAGGCAAGTGGTATGCAGTAATTCCAGCCCGGCCCCATGGGACTACAACTTTCATTTCTAATCAGTGAATTGTCTTTGCTTTGTGCAAAACTTTTTTTTTTTTTCCTAAGAGGAGGATGGAGATTTTATTACATCTTCCCCTTTATAATTTTCATTTTGAGCCAACATATTCTTAGCATAAATACTAATGAATTAAAAGCAGAATTAGTAGTTCACCTTTTCCAGAGAAATTAATGGCAGGACTGAGATTTTTAAATCCCATACTGTTCCTCTGCCTCACCCTGAATTTGCTTAGATGTTACTTTTTCACATAATCAGCTTGGACTCTGTGTCTATGCTGAGCTGTGCTTTAGTCTCAACTGCACGTTGCAAAGGCAGTGACCTGAACCATCTGCACCTTTATCCTACAAGAGCATTTACCCAAAGGTATGCACTTATTTCAGCCCAAGTCAGAGAGGAAGAAGATCTGAGCTTCTCAAAAGCTTCTTTGGCTAAAGGGAATAGGATCCCTTCTCTTGCAAAGCCAGAAATGCCATGACATACATAAATCTCTTTGCAGAAGCCTCTGCATTTTTTTCTCCTCTAGATGATGGGCAGGTTGAACTGGCCACCCAATATTCAATTTGCAAAGTATTCCAGGTTTCCTCAGCTCTTTTGGTGGGGCATGAGTTCTGGTGCCATTCCCCTCACCTCCAGCGCTACCCTCCTCAAACAGCGAGCAGGAAAAACATTATTTTCCTGTGCAGTCTGTGCTGGGTTGGGAAGTGGGTTTTAGCCACAGGAAGAGCCTTTCTGCTGGTATAAACTGTACTGTCCACAGTACAGAGTAGTTTGTTGATGCAGATGAGGCTGGAGATGCCTCTCTGAGATAATATGAATGCCAAGCTCCAATTAACAGCAGATTTTTTTTCAGCAGTCCTCCCTCGAGACAAAATAAGGTTGTGCCAAACCAACAGCACCAAAACCATGCTTCTGCCACCACCCACAAGAACAGACAGGACCCCCTGATGTGGGCGTGTCCCATAGGAGGCGAGGACACGGTCTGGAAAAGTGTTTCTCTTGGCAAACTCCAGCCCATCTAAATGTTTTATCTGATGAGCTCCAGCTTCCATTAGCTCCCCAAGAGCGTTTACCCTGCCGAAGATTTTCCTGTTCCCTGTTCTAGGCAGACAGGTTCAATTCAATTTAACAGACTTCATAGGAAGAGCTTTGATTTTGACCCCTGCAAAGAAGTACTTCTGATGAGAGAAACAAAGGCAGCAACAGCATCTGCATCACCATCATGGCTGGGAGGAGTATTCAAATATAACTGACTTGAATCTGGAGGAATGAGATGGTTACACAAGTCATCTCAGATGAGCCTGGATAGCTCAGATAAAAGCTTTTCATCTCCCTGCTGAAGGCCAGGTGCTGCCAGCTCACTGACAGGCAGAGGCAGTATGGTTTGGTATGCCTGATGGAGTTTCCACCTCCACAGCTGCCCATGCTTTGCCTTGGACCAGGTTATCCATTATCAATCCACTCCTGGGGCTCAACAATTTACAACAGACATTTAAGCCATTGCCCGGCTCTGTTTGCCTTAACCATCCCTCTCTCTCTGCACTTGAGGACACTGATGACAGACAAACTGCTCCAGCAGTGGCACAGCAAGCAACCAGCTGTGGTCTGCCCATCAGCTGCCTCAAACCACCCCCCGCCCAGAGCTTTCATTTGCCTTGACCATTGGGAAGGGCAGAGAAGAAAAAGTTTAGAAATGTGGGCAAATCCTTCACATCATCTCTCCATCTGCAAACTTAAGAGACCAATGTTGGCCACTTGCAGGATGCTTCCTGAAGATATCATGACAAAATGACAATTTTCCTTGCTTGGCTATGCTATAGTGGTCCTGTTTCATATCAGGAGTGCCAGTGAGACCTTCAACAAACTGCAGGACTCCATACTGTCATGTATCAGTGGAATACTGCAATTCGGAGCGAATCTCACATTCACAGAAACAAGAACCATGTCCCTGCATTTAGAACAATAACCGAAAACAAAAGCCATCAAGTAATCTTCCAGACAAGTGAGGGGTTTGCCTCGCTAGACTCAACCCTATGTGAAGTTCCATACAACAGGGTGGCGAACTAAAGTGTTGAATACAAAATCAAATTAATTTCAGAATCAATAAAAAATTTAAAACCTTTACAACCTCTATGTGGCAATGTTTGAAGGTTTTGTTAAGGACTTTTTCATCTATCTGACAGCATGTGTTTCCAATACAGACATATTTGGGCCCGCACGTTGCTATTTTAGTGCTAACATTTACAAGCTTATTTGCTGAAGGCAATTTTTAGAGACATTTTGTCAGTGGCCAAGTCCGGCTCCCATTGAAGTTAACTGGAAGACTCCCACTGACCTCAATAGGAAATGGCTCAGACAATCAAGGCCACATTCAGAGCTGCTAAAATTCACTGAAATGCCACCAGTTGAGGACACAGCTCTTGGAACAAAATGGGTAAGCCCAGGAGAATATCACCACATGAAATAACAGGATATCCATTAATAAATATATTAGGACTTGATGCCATGTGATGTCCTCCCTAGCTGTCCCAGCATAACAGTTTTCCACCCTGTGCTACAGGTCACCACCAGCTTTGGCCAAGGAAAGGAGATGGTTTGTGCACTGGTGTATATGCTTGCTCAACCTGAATGTGTGGGGGGAAAAAAAAAAAAAAGTGGGGAGGTGGGGGAGAGGGAAGGATGCTTTCAGCAGTCCAGAGTGGTCTTGCTGAAATTACAAAAATTGTCCAGATTCTTAAAAGTAAAGCATTGATAAAAGTGGCTGAAGAGTCCCAGCTTTACTCTTTCAGATAATTATTTTCTTCTAGCTCATCACAATGAAGAAAACTTTGTTTAATAGCCTCCAGTATCATCACCATGACTGAAACTGTACTTCTTCCATCTAACTGGAGAGAAAGAGCTTGAAAAAATTCATTGCAGAAAGCTTTTTTTTTTTTCTTATTCTCTTGTTATAAAGTCTACACATGTTATGAGGGCACAAGGGATGGAAAAATTATTTAATTAGTATTTCCAGAAATATCCTCGCCTAACCCATAATGAGGTCATGCCAGATCATAATCCTCCTCAAATATGAGACAAAGTGATTTCCTTTCATACAACATCCTTTTTTTTTTTGGGTGCAGCATAGACAGCTTCTCTGTGGTTTTAAAGGAAAAATAAAATGGAGTCAGTCTGAGTGGGGGAAGTCCAGAAATACCTAATACATCTTCCTGTGAGATTAATTCAACAGGTCATGCCTCACTGAAGACATGAGTAAGATTTAATACAACCAGGAAGCTTTCTTTTAAAGAAAAAAGAAGAGGGAAAAAACCCAAATAAACAAAAAATGAAGAAGATCCAACCTTCATGTGCCCAGCTGAACCCCTATGAACTGTCTGCTAAAATAATATTTCTCTTAAATCACACAGGGTGTATTTGGCCTACCTGCATCTATTTGCCATTCCTCCTGCCTGTAGTAACTAGACCTGAGCCCTGGGTGTACACTGGAGAAACAGCAGCCCAGAGGTTGGCCAGATCAGTGCTGGTGGTGCCAGGGCTTGGCTTGCACCACGACGTGTTGGTAATAGATACAAAGGTCCTGAGATCAACCTTCTCATTACAAGGTCATCCCTCCTCCCTTAGTGCTTCCAGCAGCCAGAGCACTGATGGGTTTTTTTAAGACTCTGCAGAAAGAAGACCCTCCCTTGGTTGGTCCCTGCTGGGTAGGGAGAAGCAGAGGCTCTGAAGCTCAGGGAACACTGAGGTCATGTAACTTTCTCTCCTTACAAAACATTTCATGGGCTTTTGTTAATTTCTCCTTGCAATAAACCCACTAGTTTGCTCATGACAGAAATAATGACTTGGAGAAAAGCTTCCAATCTCATACTGATGAAGATAAAGACCTTGAAACCCCAGCAGTTCCCATAGTGGCTTCTGCCACTAATTTCTTAACTACACTACCAAGGCTTGGGTTGATGCCCGGGTTTAGCTTGCAGCTGTCAGTGGGTCATCAGCTTTTTCCCACTAGCATAAAAGACCAGAGAGCAGAAAGCCTTTTCTCTCCTTTCATACTCAGGAATTACAATAATGCAGAAACAGAACATTATCTGATGTATTTGCCCTCTTCCCCAAACACAGCCATGTGTTATTTCACTACAGCAATCACCAGGCAAAGCTGATTTACTGACCAGTCTCAGGAAGCCAGTGGTTCTCCACCCCTCTCTCCCATCCCCCGAAGTTTATCGTTGAATTCTTGGAACATCAAGTACAAAGTGGGAAATAATTTAACGGCAGGGGGATTTTTCACCCTCCTTCTCTATCCCAATATGACTAAATTTATTGATTTTGGATTGCTGTAAATTATAATGTAATTATCCTGCTGCACAAGCAGCTTCTCGTTCCAGAAATTAAAAAGCAATTCAGGTAAATGATCTTTAGCTATCATGGTGCATCCCTGCAGAACTCATCAAGCTGGGGGATAAGACACCACAAAAAAACTCTTACAATGTTGGTGACGTTGAAAGCTACCATCCCTGAAAATACAGAACTTCCTTGTGAAGGTAACAGGGACAAAGCTGTTGGTGAGGCATATTTTTGTATTTCCCAACAACTTTGAAATGCTATCAACTGCTTAATCCCCCAGGACTTCCTTTGAGATAAGAATACCATTAAGTGGGAAAATTTAAGAAATGGACAACATCATATTGCCATCTGTAGAACCTTGTTATTTGATCCTGATCAACCTCAGGTGGAAAAGGACCTCATGCGACTTGGTATCACAAGTGCTGAGGTGCCACAAGTGTCACTGCAGAAAGTTCATACCACATTTCTGGCCAGCTAAGGTTAATTTTCCAGCTTTCCCTAAAGAAAGCTCAATTGGGCGGGATCTGTAAAAGGTTAATAGTAGACTGATAGTAGTCACAAAAAATATCACCATACATACCATCACAACTGCTTTCCACCCCTCTGTCTTGCCCAAAGGTTAAGTTTTGCCTCCCTAAATCTGACTGCTCCCTGTTCAATCAGTTAAGGCATTTCCCATTTGCTATTGTAAGCTGTCAGGATGCTACAAAGCAGCCATCACCAGGCTTCACACTGAAGATAGCTACGGTGGTTGGCAGATGAAAGGATACACGCGTGCAGAGTTTGCACATCATTAAGTTCGTAAAATGCTTTGAGGATGAAATGTGCTACATAAATATAACAGGTTATGAAATCTCTTGGTGCCACTTGCTTCAACCAGGTCTACAGTGGTCCTCAATGGATTGTGTCTAAATCTGCCTCTAGCTTCCTTTTTTTTTTCCCTTTGCCCCAGGAGATTTGATGTCATTTCCCCCCTCCCCCCAAGCCAATGAGTCTTTCACACCTTCTGGTTGACCCAGCCCAGCTGCTGTGAAGATGCAGGGTGAGAGGCACCTCTCTGGATTTCAGACTGCACCTGTGCAGCCTCTCTACTCTTTTCAGTGAAGTGACAAGTGATAGGACAAGAAGTAATGGCCTCAAGTTGCACCAGGGGAGGTTTAGATTTGATGTTAGGAAGGATTTGTCTGTTAGGAACCCTTTCTCACTGAAAGGGTTATCAGGTGTTGGAACAGGCTGCCCAATGCAGTGGTGGAGTCACCATCCCAGGAGGTATCTAAGAGACAGGGATATGGCTTAGCTGAAGGACTTGTCAGTGTTAGGTTAACCGTTGGACTCAGTGATCTTAAAGGGCTTTTCCAACCAAGGTAATTCTGTTATTTTGTTTCCTGTGAAAGCTGCAGGACTTGAAAGACCCCTCTTGCTTCGACCACTCTCCCTAATACAGCCCTTAATTAGCAGTGAAGACAGCTACCATTTCCGAGCAGGGCAATACAGATCCTCAGGATATTGGCCAAGAACCACAGAGATTTATAAACTTGTCAGTGTGGCCAGGATACTCAGAAAAGAGCCAAAAGCTTCAGTTCAAAAATCTACAACATCATAAATTTCAACTTTATCTGCAAGTTCTTCTCACTGCAAAAGTTCACTAGTTCTGTTATTTCACGTCTAGTAAGTACCATGTCCTAATTTGGACATTTTTGCAGCATTCAGCTGAATTCTGAAGATATACAACATACCTCAGTAGTCTTTTCTCCCATTAAAAATGATCTATAAAGTCAGAGTCTCACAAAAAGCCCAAATAATAATATCTGGTCTCTGTTTCTAGCAGAGAAGGCTCAGTAATCCCTCTCTCCCCACATCTCCAACACATGGTGCCACAGTTACACAAGGCGCTGCGGCAGGAGCACGGGACATCAGTCCAAATCTCCGTTCTTTTTTGGGATGCACACATACTTTTCAAATTTCCTAAAAGGAGAAATTATTTGGTTTTGGCCAAGCATCTGAAACCACTTGCAGGCCACACACAAGTTACCGAGTAAGCAGACGACATCCTCTTCTCAAACCCTTATGGACACAAACAGATTTTGAAAACACGTACTTCAACCACCTCAGCAAATTGTTTCTTCGATGCTATGGTGCTGGCAGCCCAGCGTCTGTCCTCCCTCCTCCTTCCTCCTTGTTCACTGCTTACAGCAATGAGGACATTAGTGCTGGACTGAACCGGCTCCAGTTCTTTTATATAGATTTAGACCGTATAATTTGATCGCAACCACAGGCAGTTTTATTGCCCTGATTTATATGGAGCCTTGCAGGGGTTATTTCTTTTTTCCTTCCTTTTTTTTTTTTTTTTTCCCTAAGAAAGCAAGATTCATAGAAGTGCTTTCCCCATTCCAGCCTCAGGACAAGCTGTGGGATCTCCAGGGCTTCCCACAAGGTTTGCAGCAGGCCTGGATGCCACCATCCTTCTCCCCTCGCTGTGGCCATGGAGGGGCATGCACACCCCACATCTGGTTGAAGCTTCTCCTCTAGCACAAGCCCTCCCTGTGTCTCAGCACACGGCTTGTCCTGCTGGAGAGGATGTTCCAAGTGACTTCTTGGGTAACTGGTGTTGCCACTGCCCTTACCCACCCTGTGTGGTACCCTGAAAGACACCTGAGCATCTCTCCCTCTTGCACACTAGCCCTCCATAAACTCTTCCAGAAAGGTCAACAAAAGGCTTTTTTGATTGAGCCATCACCTTTGCAATCCAAATAGCAGTGGATCAAAATCCAGGCAGGTTTGCCATGGAGCTCTGGGAGATGTGGTTGTTGGGCCAGGCATATTGCTACTAGGCACCTACACTCCCAGGGCACACTAAACCTGAGATCTGTATTTGTATTCTCCAGTAAGCATCTGGCAGCTATTAAATACCAGCCTCTCCAGAGAACTTCTTACCTCCTCATGCTTGACTGGGTGAATGTAAGCAAGAACCGTGCTTGTATCTTCTACCTGAAGAGACTAGATTAAGCCTATCTGAAACACGCCAAGGCCCCATATCTGTCATTACCATACCAATTTCCTGAATGAAAATCCTTCCTTTCTTTTGTTTAATCTGTCCTCCTTCTCATTACATGACCAGAACATGCTGTACTAACTACAAAGACAGGTCAGTATGTGACTCAAAACCTAATTTCTGTTGCTTATCTAAATGCTTACTGCCTGGACGAGCATCATGTTTTGGAATAACAATAAGAAAGTCCACCAATAATCCTGCCTTGTCACTGGCATGTGGAGAGCTAACTTCACATTGGGCCATGGACTTAGAGAAAAGGTTCATCAGAAATCCAGTCATCTCAGCTTCACAATTAATGTGGGCTTTTTTCTAGCTTCTCAACCTTTTGTACTTTTCTGCACTCAGGCAGTTTCTTATTACGCTTCTATGAGCATGTAAATCTGCCACTCAAATATTTCATGGCTTTTCCCTTTGCTACTAAGTTCACCACTTGAAGATCTCATGGAAGTGTGTCTTTGGGCTCAAATCTTGTTTTTGCAGTCTTGCTCCTCACTGCTCTGGACAACAGCTGGGCAGAGGCCTTCCAGTCCCTCTATACAACTCAGCCTTCCTCTCACACTTCTGGTCCAGTCTACTCCTCCTGCTCTGTAAAGCATCTTATCCAAGTAAATGCTTTTGACCCTAATCTGCCAATGTTTCCATAAAGGACTCCAAACTTGTCTCAGCCATTCTGGCACCTTCTGTCTTACCACATCAAGAAATATTTTTGCAAATCTGTGAAGCAGAAATTGTGTCCTCCCTAATTATGGGTTCACACAGTACTGATCAAATACTACTGACACCACCTTTTGCCTTGCTTAGAAGCATAAAACAATTTTCTAGAGAAAAGTATTTCAAAATTACCTGCAGAACCTTTACCAGAAAACTCACAAGTGGTACCAGCCATCATCCACTTCATGTGCACCTGGAAGTGTATTGGGAATGCTGGGCTTGCACATCTGCACCCTTTTATGATCATGTGGAGAAACATCATCCTTCCTTCCTTTGTGGTATCTACAACCATGGCATTCAAGGGCTAATTCATTTTCTGTTCTCATGCCTTAGTTTGCTGATGTAGCCTTCAAATTCCCACTGTGTCTAAGCATGGCTTGAGCTACCCGCTCCATACCTCACAAAACACAAGGTTAAGTGAACCAAATTCAGGAGCACATTTCTGTTCTGCCCTCAGGACTTAACTACTAGCAGGTTTTGAAGTTGAAAAAGAGGAGTTTTTCTTTTGGGTCACAGAAAGGAAGGATAAACTAAAACCATCTTTACAAGAGGCACTGCAGATATGGGCAGTGAAGAAAGGCCCTTTGGGCTGATACTGAGAGAAGCTCATTTCTGCCCCACTCAAGTGCTACAGAGGTTAAAGACCTGCTACAACCTGCTATAAAAGCCAAAAACCACATTAATAGGAAATGTGGTCCCCTCCCCCACTCCAAATGTATTTTTTATGAGTAAACATTTCTGTATTAAGACTTAGTGTCTTCAAAGATCCCTTTTATGTCCCAAAGGTAACCATTTAAGTGAACTTATAACAGCCGTTACTTATCTTTACAATGGGCAATGCACATGAACTCAGTGTCTGAGACTTTCATTTTGCTATATATTTTTTAGTAACCACATATAAATCCACCCTGTTTCACGTGTCAGTGACTCTATGTGGCCAAATATAGGCTTGGATCTTATTTCAGCAGCCAAGACATTGTTTAGAGTGAAATTAAAATTGAAAGAAGCACCGAGATTTGCAAAACTTTTTTCTTTTTTTCCTCCCAAGTCCCCTAGCTTGCTTACAAAAGTGATGAAGCACACACAGAGCTCAGAAATAGAGATGTAAATGTTTTTCACACATTCAGCTGTCTCATACCTATTTTGAGATTCACTGTTTCAGCATGTGAAATACAGGACCCTGCAGTAAAGGTGTTTTAAGAATGCCTTTGAAACAGTACATAAAGGTCCCTCCAGAGTTTTCCAAAGGGAAAAAAATGCACAAAACAATGGTATTGCCAGCTTCTTTGCAGTCGATTATGGTATTAGATGGTCATGTGCACAGAAGGCTAACAGGAGAGAAAGCTGAAATGAAAGGTTTCTTTGAAGCTGCTATCCCACGTCAGTGATTTTCTTCTCCTTCCGTCACCTGGTCCCCAGAACAACACCTTTCCTAAGAGTCTAATTACAAAGAACTTTGCTAAAATCACTTTCTTATTTCTTGGGTCAAGGTGGAATCCTGAAGTTCTGCATTGTTTCTAGAAATTCATCCAGGTCTGTCCAGGTATTTGAACTGTTTGAAACAGAAAACTGTTTGATGAACCTTACTCATAGATTACATATGTAAGAAACCCTTTAAACTGGGAAAATCCATTTTCTCTTTCTTCAATAAAAGAAAAGTACACAGCTATTAATAACACAATTTTCTCCAACTGAGTCTGCCAGGGAAGATCACATGAAAGACTTTCTTACTCCAGAGCACAGCATGACCCCTTGGAATACAGTCAACTATCCAGGAGCATTCTCTCCACTGTAGATATTGAAAATACTTTGGCTATAAGAACTTAACCTTACTTTCCCTAAACCTGCAAATCTCTTTTATTGGGCCTCTTTGACAGCAGCAGGTTGACACCTCAGACATCTGAACAAGGTTGCCCTTGCAAGGCAGTGCCCAGGGGCAGCAGTAGCCTCTTGCAGGAGGCGGGGAGGGGGGCACTACAACCTTTCTGCGATCTGACCTGTTAAGTGCTTCAGTATGAGCAGTGCCATAAACGTGCTCACCAGATGCTGATGGATGGGCCTCGAGGCCCAGAGAACAACCCAAGTTCATTATATAAACGGGGGAGCAAAGGGAAGTCAAGCAGCTTTCCCCAAATCATGAAGGAAGTTTGAGGCTGGATCAGGAACTGAAACTAATTTTCTCCAGGCTTAGTTCTGTGCCCTCACTGTAGGGAGCCACCAAAAAATTGGGTATCCTCACACACGCAGCCTCTGGGAGTCGGGTCAGTTTCCCACAACACATAATAACTCCTCTCGTTAAAATGGGACATGCAAATCAATGCCTAAAGCACACCTCTGTGTTTCACTCTTTTTGCTTTTAAGTGTGGCTGTAAATGCCTCAGAAAGAACATCGCCAGCTGTACCTGCAAACTGATATGAACAAGATTTAGCTTAATTTAGCTTCTAGCCTCATGACATTCTATGATTCTCTGAGCATAAAGTATCTCGTCAGGTGCAGAAGTTTTGTTTAAATGAGTAATTGTTGAGGCAGCAGCACACGCTGGGACAGAGGCTTGCAGGAAGATACTTCCCCTCTATGGTATAGTATACCTTCTCTTGGATGTTTTTCAGGAATGCTCAGAAACTGATCTTTTGTATCAATACAACTGAAGTAATTAAAACATCTCCTTTAACTGTTTACTTAGGGGTGCATCTGTTGCAAGCTGCAATTTTTTTTTTTTTTAAATCTGTCAAGAGTTAGGAGCTGATTCATGCAGAAGAAAAGAACAGCTTTCTGGCCAAAAAGACATCATTCAAGCAGCAACTGCCAATGTTGCTGTATTTTAAAAATCATGTATTAGTGGCAGTAAATATAAATATTTTGCATGCAATACTCCTGTTCTTGTTTACAATTTACTTACAATTGGAAACATTTTCAATGGAATTCTGTCTTTAGAATATCTGGGATTCCAGAAGAAGGAAAGAGGTACAAAAAAGGAGAAAACCCCCACAGAGCTCTCTAACAGACTGTAGAAAAAAAGTAATATTGATTTCAGACAGGTTTCTGTGAACTGTTTTTCATTTGTGGTCACGTGGGATCACATTCAGTGATTTATTTATTTTTGTTTTGCACTCAGTCAGCCTATGTGCCCAAACTTTTGTTCAGTTCTGCCAAGGTTTGCCTGATTTCAAGCTAACACCACTACAGGAATCACAGAACAACCATTGCAGATCACTGTATCCGCTTTGTTCCTTCAAGGTAAGAGCTAGCCTTACAATCCTGGTTTGAGATTCATTCTCTATCATTACCATTAAGGTCAGAGAACTCTTCATGCCAAATACAGAACCCACACAGAATTCATGGGATATTGGTTTATCTCAAAATTTAAGGTTTTTGGAAATTTTGTTCCACTTGGTTCTAGAAAAACTGTAGTCCCCTAATTTTGAGCTCACAGTGCTAAGTACTGGACAAGGCACTGCCAAAAATGAGTTTAAATTCAGTAAAATCCTATTAGTGCTACCAAACATTTTCACACCCTAATGTAACCAAAATGGCATTGACTGCTGTAACATGATTTTCTCAAAGGCAGTATACGATGCACACATTACTTGTGTTCAACTCTCATGAAGGGAAAGAAACAACTCCTCCCTTTGGCAGATGGCCTTGAGAATTTGAGTCATTTGACCACAATTACATGGCAGATCACTGAGAGAGGAAGGACTTGCCAGTGGATATAGTGACCCAGGAGACCTGTCCTAAGTCCTCTGTATCATGAGGGTCTCCTCTACATCACCCATGAACTTTCACAGTCACAGAGGTAACCAATTCTCGACGTCTCTCTGAAACAGCTAAACCCATTACAGCCACTTTGGAAAAACCTCTGTGCTCCCTGTCTGCCAAATGGGAGCAATGGCACTGTCCTTACCAGGGTGTCCCTGTGTGGAGAAAAGTGCAAGAGGCTGAAGTTTTCAAGCACTGTTGCCACTGACCAAGGTAAGAGCAGCCCCCCCAGGACCTGAGCTCTCAGAAGCCACCAGATGGCACAAATCTTGTTCATTAATTTAAAAAAAAAAAAAAAAAAAAAAAGTGCAGAGGAGCAGGATTTGTTCTCCCAAGCCTGTGCACCTTGCTCATAGCCACATCAAACCATGAAAACAAAAAACCAAACACCCTGGTTTCATGGGGGCAGTTTAAGGAGGAGATGAGCAATGACAAGTCTGCCTTTCACTCTGAGGTGCATGGCTGTCTTCTCAAGGCCATGTAGAAATTCTTTATGAAGTGCTGGGAATACAAGCCTCATTTCTTGGTGTTGGTATTGGATGCACAGCATTTCTAAGAACATTTTTCTCTGCCACTTGTCTGACCCTGGGAGCAGTCCCACTGCTCCTCACAGGCAGCTGTGGACCGCTCTGCCAAATCCTATCAATTATTTAGTGTCAAAAGGAAGACTTAATCTGTGTGATAAAAGAATGGATTTTATCTAAGGCTTGTTCCCCTTAAAGTGATTTACACAACTGGCCTCTCTAGTTGCTTCCCTTAACATAATTATTTACTTTTGCATGAGTAGCCTCCCTCCACTTGGGCTATTTTTAGGAGTCTTTTTTAGCCTTTAGAAATTACTAGGTTTTTTCCTTGCCTTTTTAGTGGGGACTTTAAATTGCCCATCTCTCTGAACAGGCTGTTAAAACAGCAGTTTTGTCAATGCTGGTGTAAAGCTGGAGCAGCTCTGGGCAGCAGCTCCCCAGGCTGTGTTAACACTTTGGTGCTGAGTTTGCCTCTGGATTGAGAAGCAGCAGGATGAGATTTCAGTTCAGAGCTGGCAGCCAGGGCTCTCAGACTCTTCATCAGGCTACTGACTGATGAACATGAACGAAGGGCTTTAAAGCATTAGTCTAGTCCTACTTTGGACTGCAATTTTGGTCAAATCAGGAAGACTGGGATTGGCCCACCTGAAATTAGCCACCCCAAATCAGGCATGAAACCCTCAAGGGATCAAAGCAGGCACCTCCACAAGGTGATTTACTCCATCCTTATGCAAAGGAATCCCAAATTATACACCTACATTTAGGCAGACAGCCTCAGTCAAAAGTCCCATTGCTGGTCCCCAGTGATTATGGCAGGCTCAAATGCCATGGTTAATTGATGGCATTGGGAAAAATTAACCTACATAACCTGTGCAAATTCTCAGATACTCTAAGAAAAGCTGTCAAAGAGACTATAGGGACATGCTGGCAGCACAGAGGAGACAGTCCTGGAAAGCATCATGATGAATCTAATCCTTTATCACCACCAGATTTTCTTACTTGACTATAAATCACCAACCACAAATAGGTAAGTTTAGCATAACTTAAAAAGGCTGTATTTAGGTACCCTCTTGGATGCACTTTACTGAAGTCTAAACGGGACTCACAGAAAATAAAATATATCAGTACTTGTCAGGATAAACTTTTGTAGCTTACAAAATAACAGAAAACTGGAAGCTATTATGACTGTTATTAATGATAATAATAATACACTCACAAAATACAAAGGTCTTTCAGGTGGTACTTAGTGGTTGGGATCACCAGTGCCAGAACCAGCCTGTGAAGTATACCCTTTTTATATTTTAAACTCATAAAAGCTTTTCAAGTTGGCATGCAATCCTGCAATGTGGTTAGGAATAAGATTAAATTGCTCCATCTTCAAAGTACCTTGTCATCTTTAATGGGCTGAAATTGTACGAATTTTTGATATGACAATTTTGGGGAGAGCTGTGGGCAATCAGTGAATGCTGGCTGATGTTACAAAGTTGCTGCATCATCAAATGCTTTGGTGATACACACTCTAGCATCGTCTGTAAGGACTACACAATGTTAACCAAAAAGCGTGTAAACATTAATGGTTATCCACTCTGAGGTTGCACCTTTGCCCACAGGGCTGGCTGCCACACAAGAAACCCAGTATGTAGAGGCTGGGTTTCCACATGATTTACAAAAAAAAAAAAAAAAAAAAAACAAAGGATTACCCAGTTAAGATGCATTGCTGACTATTTTATAGATTACAGTAAAGAGATTGCCATTCCAAGCCATAGATAGAGGAAAGAGAGAAGTAAAAGAAAATATGTACTTCATCTTCAAACATTGTAGAAATATTTGTGGCAATTTTAACTACTAAAATTCTGCACCCCACAGTGCTCCCCACCATGGCCTCACACCAGACACTGCACATTGAACAGACAAATGGTGCAGTGTGGCTTTAACTTCATCCATCTCTCTACAGATCCCCCTAACTATCTCAGAGAGCAGGTGTCAGGTGACCAGAATGATACAAAGCCAGCAGCTAGCCACAAGCCTTGATACCCTGCAGCTGAGGAACAGCCTCAGCATTACACCAGCCAGAGCATCAGAGACCTCTGGCTGCCCAAAGGGACATGAGTGGGTACACAAGAGAGACCTGCAGGCAATCTGGCCAGCCAAAGGGGCTACGGTAGCAAAGAAACCCACTTGAAGACCCAACTGCTATTTGAGACTGATAGAAATTCTTAGGGAAGAAATACAACTCTTGATTGTTATCTATTTTATGGCAGCATTGCACTGAAGCCCTACTCAAGCTGAAGCTGGGGCCCGCTGAACTATATACAGTAGACACACTATAAAGATGGGCCCATGGGGAGAATTTTGCAGCTTAGATCACAGGATTTTCTCATCTTGACCCCTTCCCTCCTGAAGCCAACACAGGCTTTTCTGTTAAGCCCGTGCCTCAACATTTTAAGTTGTATACAGCAAAGCAATGCAAGGCAGGGAGGGTAAGAATATGCTTGTACTGGTTATATTCATTTTCCTGGAAAATGTGAACAACGGAAAAACGCTCTTTGGAGAAGATCTCTGCCCCTGCAGGGTGGACAGAGGAGATGATTTCATAGGGGCTGTTCTCCTTCTAATTTGTCTAAGTCTCAGGCCACACAAACTATATATTTTTTCAGTGCGCTGAGGTCTGCTGGGATGCTGGCATTTCCTCCACCTCATTTACATGGTCTTCCCATAATCCAGCACTGAGACAAGCTGAACTGCACAAAGACTCCCTGCCAATGCCATTCAGGGCTTGCTTACAGAAGACCCCTGGAGAGCAACAAGAGGTGCTCCCTGCCCTTCTCCTCTGCCTATGAAAGGGCTGAGTGTGCTACTTCTGCAGTACTGAGCATTCCCGCCAGCCCATAAATCAAGTCACCAAACTCCATCCCCATCTCTGATCCACTGCAGAAAAGCCCCACACTCTGCCCTTACAGCACATGCGGGGAGCAGAGCTGTATTTCATCAACTGAAGCCTTAATATCAGAGGAGAGTCATTACCTCCTGGAAAAAAAGCATAGCCAGTCTTCTGGTTCTGCAGCTTGGTTTCCCCATGTTTACACCAAATGACTTGTTGAACTTCATTATATACAAAGTATTTCCATAGATCAGAGGCAGGGAGACCTGTGCAGCTAACATAAAATAAATTACCACCCCATGATAAATGGTTCTATTAGCAATCCAGATTGTTAAACTCAGATACAACAGGATGAAGGGAGCACTGCCCCATTCATTCTCCCTGCGGCAGATACCGAGTTGTAAATAGGTTATTTTGTGTGTAAATAACACATTAAAACTCAGCATTAGCCGTGTCTTTTGATAGAGAGGAAATTGTTCCAAATAAATAATCTCGGACAGGAATGTAAAATAAGCCAGATTTAATAGTGCATGCCTGCTGCAGCCGTGTTAAACATGACTAAAATGATAAACCCCAGAATATACTAATAGTAAACTATGCTCTGACATCAAAGTAATGAGGCTGTATTTTTACCCAGCTTTAGAAATGTTAAAATTAGTCTTGACAGAGCCAGACATCAGAAAAATGTTTCAAACATAAACAACATCAATTTGGGAACTTGGTGTTTGTGTCATGCTGAGGGTGAGGTAAAGAGGGAAAGGTGCATTCTGGGCCTTGTTTAAGTCAAAGAGTTAGCATTTAGGAGAATTCGTATTTAATTTTTATTACAAGATGAGAAACCCATCTTCCTAAATATCTCTGCCTCTGAAAAAGAGTGGCTCATTTAAATTTCCCCACCAGCCATGCTCCTGGACTTCCTTGTGCATGCTGATCTGGAGGATGCTACAGTGCTAGCCTGGAGGACACAACCCATTCTCACTCATAAGGTGCTCTGCTCCAAAGTCTCCTACTCTACTCAGTAATATGCTCTTTTGCACTCAGCAGAATTTTTTTAAACTTGAAGAGTATGAGCTGTCCTTCCAAAAGTGGAGACACCACAAGTGAGAGGCTCTTCTGCAGGTCTGACTGCCTATAGCTCTAACCTATTGTCATTAAAACCAGCTTCCATCTCTGTCACACACATCCACATGTGCCTATTGAAACAGAAGACAGGAGCTTTGACTTACGATTTATGGAAAAACAGAAAATTAGGAGACTTCCCTCATGTCATTTCTGTGAGGCCAACTTCTGAACATCTGATCAATGCATTACTATAAAAAATTGTCACAGAAGATCTCTGAAGCGGCAGCTTCAGTAGACTAAAAATATGAGATGCAGATTGTTAGACCAAAGGACTCTTTTCCACTGACAGCATCAACAATACTGATCTCTTTTCCTACAGCCATAACTTTATTTGTTCAAAGCTGGAAACGTTTGGGACAAATAGCCAACGCAGCAAAGCTGGAAATGAAGAATAGAGATATTGCTGCCTTATAATTCAGTCTAAATAATAATAATATAAAATAGTTGTTACTCAATTATTTAACTAATATTCAGTTTATTGCTTCAATTACCTTAATTATAACAAAAACCTTATGAATCTATTCATTTCTACAAGGGAAAAAGAAAACCTTGTGATCTGTGAAACATATGATGTTGGCACTCCATCTGTGTGATTCAGTAGAATAAAGGAGAAGAAATGTGTTGTAAATTACATTTGCTTGGCTCTGGAGAGCAGCCTGGTGATCTGCAGCACTAGCTGAGCTTTGCAGCCACTTTCTCACATGTTACTACAAAGACTAAAACCTTTACAATAAATAAAATCAAGAGTTTGTCTTGGATAAGAATAAGGACTTGTTTGTATGGCCCCAAAGCAGGGTGGGAAGCTGGGAGGCCCTCCCTTTAAAGCTGTGGCCCTCCTCAAGCTGAGCAATATAATTAATCTCCATGCCTTGTTCATTTTCTTCTGAAAGAATATGAGCATAAATATGTATATTTCTAGTCTGTTATGAGTAATTACACTAGTTTAGTGAAGCAAGTAAGTTTTATCAGCATGAATACCATGTAAGTACAGTCTCATCACTACCCAGCCATTTTTTTTTAATCTGCTAAATCACACCTTGCAATTAACTGATAAGATGACTTTATATTAATTTTTCTACTTGTAAACACACACCATGCTGCTCCCCTTCAGAAGTATGTATTATGTCTAGCCAGAATTCAAAGGAAAGCCGTCTGAACCACGTGCATCACCTGCAGAGCGCCGAGGCCAGCGTCCAATCGCACGCTGCTTCACTGCCAACTCCTTTAGGTCATTTAGGAGCACTTCTCTTCACAGCATGACATAGATTTCATTCTTTACATCTCATTACACAATGCTTTCATCACAATTTTCCTGTCATCTTCAAACAATCCTCCACCTACTTCTCCACTTCCTCTTAATAAAAGGAGAAATACTGAGCCTGTAAATCATTCTTTCCAAAGGCAAGAGCACACTGCTCATGGGACTAATACTAATACTGGATGCTTAAAAACCCATCAAGTCTCCAGGGGTGCCAAATGGACCAATGTACACTCCACCTCAGGGGCATCCTCATTTCCATCACAACTCTGGAAATGCAATGATCATGTCCTCAGTGGAGGACTCCCAAGGCAAATGTCAAGAGACGTTTATTCATAACAGCACTGTGGGTTTTGAATTTTAGCATGTACTTGGACTTTGTTGGCATCAGTCAGCCCTTTGGATATGCCAGTCACTGAGATGATGCTTCAAGTAAGCTGTCTCTCTGGTTTCCTACAGTCCATGCTTCCTCATCAGGTATCAAAGTTTGCTGGGGGATGGCAGCCTTGAATGTTGCTCTCTCTCTCTTTCCTCTATTTCTGCTGCCCAGAGAGCCTTCCTTTCTGCCACCTTGTATAGTGCTCACAAGGAAAGTGGCTCCTGATCATTCAGCACCATGAAAATGCATTTCTCCCCAAACAACTCTATGTAAAAGATTTTCCAGTTCTCTTTAAGAAACATTCCTTTGTCAAACAAAAACTAACAAAGTTATCAAACACATGAACTGATCTAATAGGTTACAATCTAACAGCTGTTGCCTTATTCGGTACATCTGAACCTTCTCAGATCAACGTGGAAACAAAAAATGGGTAACAGAAGTGTTGAAAAGGAAGAGTAAATGAAGCAGATGAAAGAAATTTGGGCTGGGAACTATCTTCAAAACTCAGCCAACAGAAAACACAAACTCTCCAGCCAAGCTGTGAAGGAACTGAGGATCCCATGGAGTTGTCAAGCTGCTCTCCTGGGATGATGAGAAACCACACTGCAGTGAAGGGAAGGGTTCATTTTGAGACAGACTCTGGCTACCAATAGGCTATATTTTAAATAGGGGAAAAAAAGCTGCCTACAAAGTTTACACATCTGGGTTGTCTCTTGTCACACATGAGCTGATGCAGCCCCTTCTGAGTTTGTCTCCTTACACCCAGTCCCCAGCAAGGTCAGTGTGAAGCCTCCCGGTTAGGCATAGCCTTGTCCACAGCTGAAGCCACCATGAAAGGTCCTGGTTCCAACTTGGAGATCCAACAGCATGTGTGCCAATGAGGGATGTGTTTTCTAGGGCTACATTTTGCCTGCTTTCCCTGGGGCCAATTGCCATCACAGCAGGAGGAAAGTGCCTGCACATCCCCACACACACCAGAAGTGACCCCATGCCCACAGGTGTCCATGAGAGAGTCTTGATTGACTTCAACAACAACTAAATCAAAATTGTGCCAAAAATGCAGAAGGGGAAAGAAATCAAGTCCTGAGCTGTTTCTGACATTACAAGAAGGGTGCACCTGGGTCCTTTGGAAACCTTCTTGTGAGAGGGCTGGACAATCCCAGATTCCTCCTGAGCCATGATATGGCAGCAGCAATGGATGAAGACAGTGCAGCCTAGTTACTCACTAGCAGGATCACAGCCAGCACATGACACCCACCCCCAACCATGATGATGGGACACACACAGCTCCAGCCAGCCCCACCAGCCACCCTTTGCCTCCTCCATGGCAGAGCAGCAGTTGCCATGCTGCCTACACCACATGCAGCATCAAGCTGCAATGGGATGCCTCCAACAGCCACCTTTCACCACCCCTCCTCTCCCTTGCTCCAGCCCAATTTTCCAGGAGCAGCAGTGACTGGTCACGGTGCAGGGATGTTTGGACACCACACGGTGCCACAGCTTCCTGCTCCTGTGACCTCTGACAGCCAAGAACCCCAATAAACTCAGCGTGTTCACAGGAGGACAGATGCCACCGTACTTATTAAACTCTTACAGTCTAATGAAAAACACCCCTGCTGCTTTCAAAGTGTGGAAAACATAAAGTACCTCCTTGTGCCACTGCTGCTCCTGCAGCTGCTAAAGGAGTGGGTTTCTTCCCCGTCTCTGTAAAGCCATTCCCCTCCAGAACTGCACCTTTCCCTTCTTTTTTCCCAGAAGCAGTTGAAGCAGAAGTTTCCATCTTAGACGTGCATCTTCCAGCTCAGCAACCCTACAGGACATAAAACAAAACCAGATTCTGGTCACCACTCACAAAAGAGGCAAAATTAGCTCCACAAGGAAGCAGCTGATGGTGCAGCAGAGCTCAAAGGTAAATGACAGGCAGCAAATATTTCCTGAGTTCCTAAATCTATCAGTGCAGCCACTACAAGCAGAAAGGGCATGACCCTGAAAAGGGGTGGGTGTTCTCACATCCCACTGGCTTCAGGCAGCTGAAGACCTAAAAGGATCAGGACCAAAAGACATTTTTCCTCCACTTAAACTTGGGCTGTATAATAAAGCTGATGGCTACAAAGGACTTGCCAGGATTAAAGCCAGGTGAGACACAGAAATTTAGCATGTATAAAACCAATCTGTCCATCCTATACACAGCCTAACCTGTCATAGCAGAAACCTGAGTCAGCTAAAACTTCCAATAAAAATAAAGATACAAATACATTTAAGGTGGGTGGGGTTTTTCCCCAGTTGGTGCTTATTCTATGCAGTAGTTCAGAACTAGTAGCCTGACCAGAACATTTCAACAATGCTTACAGATAAGCCACAGAAGGGCTTACAGAGCCCATCTAGATCTCACTGATGAGGACTAACAGCCACCAACTCCTCTCTCTCAGGCAAGTTCTATCCTGACCAGTCATATCTGAAAATCATCTACAAGAGCTTTGCCCTCATTACAAATAGTGAATTAAGTGTCAGTGAAAGGTCCACAAAACAAGTAGAAATCAAACCACAAATACCATGTTGTTTGTTTTTTGTTGTTGTTGTTTTTTTTTTTTTTTTTGAACTTAGGTCCATGAAAAATAACAGCTTTTGAACCCTTGGTCAACTTGACAGTTCATTCTGTTGATTCAAATGCATCTTGTCTCATAAAAGCAAACATGTGTCTCAAATTTAATGTAAAAAGGGAACTTTTATTAAATGAGGAGGCATGCTTCATTTCTCTCTGCAAATACTTTTGTTCACCCTGTTTTAATTCTCTGTACTTAAAATATCTTCACATAACTCCTGTTTTCACAGTACCCACATAGTTACCTGGTTCTACTGGCCTCAGGCTGGTCTTGGGAAAACCCACTACTAATTCCTCTTTTCCGTTCTAATTTTAATGCAGATCTAAATTTTTCACATGCAAATTTTCAGATGCAAATTTCTGAGCTCCTGAGATACTCTGGAGCACACTGGCTGTTTACTGTACCGGAATTAATGAGATGAGCCCAAAATTACCTGGGAAACCAGAAATCTTTTTTGCATATGTGTGTGTGTGGGGGGGAAGGTAGTTTTCTTGCCATTGCGCCAGCTCAGACTTCCCTCTGGAGGGATTAACTGACTCCTGAGCACCTTGGAGTAAAAAAACTAACACTTCTAAAAACTTAACATGAAGATTTCAGGAACTGCCACCTGTGAACTGTAACTTTTACCCTTTAGTTGTCCATAACCCTGGCACAACCACTTCCATTTGTGCTTTTTTTTCCCCCCCACTCACTGTTTTTCTGGTTTTCAAGCAGTGCTTGTGTTGTAACCAGACAGACAAGCAGGAAAGCAAAGCCCCCCTGTCCCCACTTTTTTATGATCTCCACAGCTTAGCACACAGCCCTGAGCTCCTTCACATCCACCACTGGAGACCCCCTTCGTTGCACCATTGCTCAAGACAGGCTGTCCCAAAACCCTTTTTCTTCCACTCAATGGCTACTTTAAAACCTTCCTATGTATACAAATTCATCCTAGCTGACACCTCAGAAGGACCTGGTGCCTGGTGGATGTGGTTCCCCAGCACTGTCACCACCTCCAGGTCTCCAGCAGGATGGTGACCCACCAAGGGGACTTGTGCAGCAGCCTGAGCAGCTTAACCCAGGAGCCTTGAGGCACAGCTCACATTAATGGGAATGCTAAGTGATGGATCTGCAGCCACAATTTGCAGCTGCAAACAGCAAAGCTTGTGTGGGAAATGACAGGACCCACAATTACAGGCTTTACTGATGACACAAGGCTCCAGCACAAACCAAGGTGGCCCCTGAGGTCCTGCCCTGGCATGTGCTGGGCTTGATGGTAAACATGGGATGGGTTCCTGGGGGCCAGAGCTTTACAGAGGTTTAATCCAGAGATCAGGTTGGGTTACAGACCACGTATGAAATAAATACACTCAAACTGGAGGAGTATTTGACCTAGGTCTGACAGCCTGGCTTCTGTTCGTTAAGCAAATAAACTTCAGAGGCTATATTGCTAGCCCCCCACCTGTTTCTTCTTAGTCCCTCCTTTCAAAGCTTTGCACTTTTGTTTGAAACCAGCCGCTCACCCTCGCATCCCTCCCCAGCCTCCCCTGACCTCCTGCACATCGGGACCTTCCTCGGGGGCTGCAGAGCTCAGCAAGCAGGGAAGGTGGGGAAGCAATGAGTAATAGAAATCTTTTTCCTGCAAAACATGCAAGTTAGAGTCATGCTTTTTTCCAGCTTGAAGTATGATCTCTAAATCCCTGCCACAGACACCTCAGTAGGGCCCCAGTTTTTCAGACGTGTCTTTTATCCAACAGGAATTTGACAAGAGATAAGGTTCATGTTTGAAAATCTGGCCTTTGTGGCAATGTATTTTATTTTCAAATTAATTAAGATTTTAAAAATATTTCTAAAAAATGGTTGTACTAAAACAGGTAAATTATTCTCAAATACTGGATTAGACCAAAAAAATGCAGCTACTCTAATCTTCCAGAAAGTTTGGGTAATAAGTCTGTAATTATTTTTGCTTTGTAAAGGTGCTCAGGGCAGAGCAGGCAGGATGCAAGACTCCAAGAATTTCCCCAAGCCAGCAACAACTAAAGGTCATTCTCCTTCCAAAGCAACCCACAACCAGAGCTGGCCATCCCAGCATAGGAGGACACAAGCATCCTCCCCTGGATGCCTGCAGACTGAGACCAGAGAGAAAAGGAGAATCACTTCCTACCTCCTGAGGTTTTATGGGGAATGATCAAGAGCTGGTGACCAGCAGACTCCTCTGCTGTGCTTTGGTGCAGTGTGTGTGACCAGGATATAGTGCTGGAGCTCTGGAGATTTAGGTTCCCATCTTGTCTCTGCCACAGTCTCCTCTGTGTCCCTGGGCAAAAAGCTAAACCTCTCTTGCGGATGGTTTCCACCGCCATAAAATAGGAAATAGTACTTAGCCCTATTTGCAAAGTGCTTTGAGATCCTTGGAGGCACAAGGCTATGGAAGTATTTTTATTACCAGTATAAGATGATATATTGATGGATGCAGTCAATCCACACCATCCATGAGCACAACATTCATTTTTTTAGCAATACCTAGTTTGCTTTCTGTGCAATGCTAAACTTTTTCCACTGCTCTATGCCACACAGAATTTATAAATTCAATGACAGATTAATCTTAGCAGTGAGCCATTTGGCATGAAAAAGGGTTTCACAGGGAGCCTGCTTTTTCCTGTAAAGAGCATGCATTTAGGAGTGACTATACAGAGAAAGACCCTGTGCACTTACTCAAGCAAAAGTCTCTAACCTCCGTCATTACTCAGAATTAGAAACCTAGAATGGATTACTCAGATTGTTCCTAAGGTTTGTAGCTTTCTCTGCAGGAGGAGGGTTGGGTAATTGATTTTGACACTAATACCAGCACTATTCATATGCCCTGTAATATAATTCTGCAGCGACACTAAAAAGGCAGCCATCTGAGATCGGAACAAGGCAAGTGCTATATGATTTGCCCTAGACAACCCCAGCTATTTTAACAGCTGTGTTGTATATTAAAAGGGAGAAATCCCCACAGAATTAAAAACAACAAAGTCACATTTGCCTTTGAGGGAAAACAAGAAGCCATAAACTTTCCTAATAAAACAATCCCTCCCGCTAAGTGCTTGAGGAATGGCTGAAAGTGCTGTCCCAAAATGCCTGTCTCTTTTGGAGGGCATCAGCCTGAGTGGCCTGCCAGCAAACTTGGGAATAAACAGATACTCATCAGCCATACCCCCTGCACACCCTTTTCTTGAAAAGGCATTATTTCCTCCTTTGAGATTTTCTTTCACCAGGAAACCACCTCCTTCTCTCCTGGACAAAGCTGAAAACATGGATTTCTGCCCTCCAAGCTTTTCTGTGAAACATGAACCACCAGTTTTGGCCACCTCTCCTCAAAGACTAAGTAGCAACATGGGAGCAGCCTCCCTGGTAGAGAGCAGGTACCACCAGTGATGCTGTAACATGGGTCTAGTCCTCCAGAAGCCACCACAGTCAGTGCCAGCCCTGTGAGGCAGGAAGAAAGGATTTCCAAGGTGGCCTCCAGAAGCTGTTCGGCTCCTATGAATATTTTGCACTCAGACTGATGCCTCTCTTATCCTTTGTTTTAAGTGCATCTCTACCTGAGCTCCTCGTGCATGGCCCTGGCAGTGACAGTGAGGGGCTGTCACCCCCCAGGGATTCACCACTTCCACCACAGCACAGCCAGGATGGAGCCTCACCACTGCCAGCTCCTGGCATCACCAACAGGAGATGAGACAACTGAGAGCAGCCTGGGCACAGCTCTTGGCAGGTCTGTCCTCATGCAGCCACGGGAAGATAGTTTATCTATTCTGCCACATCATCCCCATGCAGAGACAAGACCCCATTTGATGGGTTTTCCTGGCGTGCTGTTTTAGTTAAGATAAACAAAGAGATGCTCACACCACTCCTTTTGCAGTGGGCTGTGTCATACAGCTCAAGCCTTCTGAATGCATGATCTGCTTATGAATTTCAGTCTGAGCCAACTGTTTTGAACACTGGCTTAATACAGTGGCTGCTGTGATCCTTTTCAGTCTCCCAGGGTTTGAGCCAAATTATGTTCTCAATTACACGGAAGTAGCAGCAGTTAACCTGGTGAAGTCATAGGCTCTATACCACAGCAAAACTTGACCCTTCTATTTTGTTTTATATCAGCAACATCTTCAAATCACTACAGAAAGTTTTTTCTGTACATACGCCACTATTAAATGTCAGGACTATCCAAACACTCTCTGCTGCCAAAGGATCTGCAAGTGCTTACAGAATATCAATCTATGGTAAAATCAGCATAAATAATAATTCAGAATCAAAAATTTTGGGGGTCTGACACAAGATTTGTCATCTTGACATTTCCTAGTGATGCTCTTGCTTGGGCCAATCCTACAGGGTTGATAACACATGGAAATCAGTGTTGTATCTCTCTGCCTGGGGATCTCTGCTGCCCCCTCTGCAGTGGGTTCCTACCAGTTTCTAAGAGATGTTACAGGGGAGGACAGGCAGAAAAGATGACCCCATGCTGATAGAAGGTGGTGGTAGGAGGGTACCAGGCTGCTCAGTTCTTCTTACATTTTTCTACCTTATTCCCCAAATCCTGGGCAATACAGTAGTGTAGAAAGGAGAGAGAAGGGAGTTGTGTTGGCTTTCAGCAAAAAAAGATAGGAAGATACACAGTTTCTGCCCACCCACACCCAAATGTAGATCTAAAAATGCTAAGAAAACTGGATGTTCATAAGGCTTTAGCCCATGGCAAAAGCTGCATCACTAAAAAAAAAAAATAATTTAAAAAAAGAGACAAAAAAGGCTAGGAGAGTTGGCAACACAGCGATAGTTATACAGGTTCTGGAATGTACAAAGGCTGAAATCAGAGACTTAGCATCCCTTTTGAACTTCAAAAACAACAAGTCTCTTCAAATCACTCCGTTAATTGGCTTTAAATTAGAGTTCTAAGTTTAATGAACAAATCCTTCGTGTATGGCATGAAATGGATATGCTTCTAGATTAACTTCCTGATCAACACCATCTGCCATTTCCATATGGCAAAGGCAAACCAAAAGCATGAGGAAGAAACCACTCTTTCCTTACTGTGAAGGGTCAAAGTGCACCCAGGAGTGCTTCACAGTGTTTCTCTATAATGTGATAACTTCAAAACATCACCTCCAACCAGCTCCAGATTTTGAAATATTCCAGGCAGCCAGTGGCACAACTCTGCCCAGGAAGGTAAAGAAAGGAGACAAAGTATGGAAAAATGCTTGGTGGGAGGGAGGGATGTTCTCAAGGGTGATTGATTGGATGAGGAAAGAGTAAGGAGGTTGTGAAGATGAAGAAGAGGCTGGAAGACAGTGAAGGTGAAATAAGGGGAAGGAGGGATGACCTTAAAGACTAGACTAGGCAAGACCTTAGTAAAGAATATGAGTGAACAGAGACACAGGCAGAATGCAGACAATGGAGAATCCTGGGGACAGAGAAAAGA
Organism: Florisuga fusca; assembly: GCA_038090715.1. Lineage (NCBI taxonomy): Eukaryota > Metazoa > Chordata > Aves > Apodiformes > Trochilidae > Florisuga > Florisuga fusca. The sequence continues at coordinate 12,275,300 of JAAWXA010000020.1, forward strand.
GTGGCATGGGAAAGAGGAAGAGACTGCAGACAGACCTGGTACCATGGGTAATAGAGAGACACCCCATGGTACATCCCTCCCTAGGGCAGAGGATGGCACAACATGACATGTAGTATAGCAAGGACAGGTCAGGGAAGCATGGCACAGAAAGAAAAGAGGCAGTAAATATTCAGAAAATTTGTAGGGAAGCAATATTGAGAAAAGCAACGGTATTTGATGGAAGAAATACATCCTGCAAGCATCTCTGAGGAATGCAGCCCTCCAATATGCTCTATCACCCTTTGCAACCAGAGAACCTAGACTCAAAGATGCAATCCATTGTTGCATGTAGTGCCAGGCATGCAAAGAGAAACAACACCAGACATGCCTCAGAGTCACAAGCACTATTCTTCCTTACATTGACACTGACCACAGTGGCCTGCCACTTACATCAAACAAGCCCAGTGGAGTTCGTCGTGGTGATCATGAATTATCACCATCTTGAAGGTCTTATTCAGCTACCTGCTCCAGAACAAGCATTAACCAGCTGGATGCTCCATGGAGCAGCTCCCCAGCAGGGACCAGACACTAACAGGCCCTGGAGAGCTGGGGTGCAATGCTGGGTTATAAACAAGGAGCACCCAGCACCCTGTGAACCCTGGTCCTGGCTAGAGCTGACAGATGGGGTGCAGGACCTACAGAAGATGTGTATCCTTCAGGCATGGAAAGCAGGTGCCACACTGTCATAAGTGCCACTCCATGGCATCAGGTGACAACACTGAGGCCACTGAATTGAATCATAAAAGTTTTTTGCCTTTTAAAGCCATTGACTTTCTGTAGAGTGGTTATTGGACAGGATATGATACTGAATAAAGGAACTCACATTTCACCCATTCCTTGGGTTCAGCCTGCTTGCTCACATTTTTCACAAACACTAACATCACTTTAATGCTACTGCTTCCTTACAAATAAGGCAAATTTATAAAGTATCAGATAAATTTGAATCGTTTCCCCACTTCAAGTATATTTTCAAGTTGCCAACCTTAGAGCCTTGAACAGAAATTATCTTTCAGATGCTGGGTTATAAACAATTACAATACATCATCAAAACGTATGAGCAGACATAAAAGCTCAAAGCCAGACACAGATTCAGCATTGCTCCATGCTGAGACATGCAGGCCGGGGTATATGATTTTCCCTCCTCTCTCTCAGAAGATATCTTTGTTTCTTACTTAGGAAGAGCTGCTAAGATGGAGGAGTAGGGGCTGGAGGGTAGAACCTTTTGTGGTGGAACAGGAAAACAAAAGTCATGCTTGTACTTTTACAAAGCCAATCCTACGTGTCTTATCATGAGAAAATTTTTACTGTGCGAATTCCAACATGTGAAAAACCGTCTAAGAAGATAATCAAGACACTCCTGCATTCAGACTGTGTTAACATGCTGCAAAAACATGGGAGGATGCCACCAGGTAAACAAAAATTGCTCAAAAGTGATGCGTCACCATTATAACTGGTCCCTGAATGTTAATTTGTTTTTTATTTGCTTGGTTGGTTTTGTTGTAAGGGAGAGAGAACTTTGGCAAAAAAACAAAACTTAGACAACTTTTTTTGAGGTAAATCCAAAGAAGTTTTCAACTTCCTGTTACAGATTTTTCTGGATTTTTTCCAGAAGAAAAAAAAACCAGAACCACTATTATTATTACCTATACATGTGCACACATATGTACTGAAAAAGTATTCTTCTCATTTTAGGAAACCCTTGCTTATCAAAAAGGAAAAATAGAAGAAAAAAGAAAAAATCCCAAACCCTGTTCTAGTCTTCATGTTCCAAGAAGCAGCAAAAACTGTTAATAACTAACATGTCAGATAAAACATCTGTGGTGCTTAGCAGCTACACCAGTGTGGGCAACAGATAAACACAAACTGTATTAAGACCAGGGTGTAGGACCAGTTGTTAAGCTGTGTACAACAAAATCAGACTCTAATTCCAAATCACCAATAATTAACCTATTGACTTTTTGGCAGGTTTATGAGTAGAAGTTATTAAGAAAACAACTTGTGTGTACTGCAAGTGGAGCAGAAACTCTGATTCTGAACAGCGGTGTTCATGCAGGTTCCATAGGGCAGATGGGGCTTGACAGAGATTTGGCTAGGAGGAGAAGAGCTGACTTGAAATCAGATTTGAGAGAGCTTTTCAGAAGGTGGGGGTGAATGTTTTGTTGGCTGGTGGTGACTGAAGAAAAATCCTCCCAGGGTTTCACTTCCACGCTGCAGCAGTTTGGGCACTTTCAACTCTCATGAATGAAACCCCAAATACAAGCCACATGCAGTGAAGTTTAATGGGTTTGCTTTACGTAGGGGTGGGGTGAGTAATATTGTCTTGTAGTGACTAGTTCACCCAGATGACATTGAAGAGTCTCTAAAGCTTGGCTAAGAAAACCCTCATTTGGCTCAAAGAAAGAAAACCTTTATTTTGAACAATGAAAGATGAAGGGCTACATCCTTGCAAAAATCCCTATAGCAATTGGGTTCTCTAAGAACATGTTTCGTTACAAAATTTTAGTTTATTTTTAATCATTCCAGTTCATTTCATCAGCCTCTTGAATCTTCCCTCCAGAGGCACATGTGTAAGTATGCAGAGGAGAGAAGCCTGGGAAGGAAACAAGAATGTAATTAAAAACAAAAAAGCAACACTTCAGTTGGCTCCTTTTCCTCTTCAGAAGACATACACCACACAAGCTGCTATTCCATGCTGGGTAGAAACACATATTGTCTTTATAAGACAGCAGTTGCCAGCTGAAGTCAGGATGCAGACCACATAAAATGGTCGGCAGATCATAAACCAGGGAATGAAGAAAAATTCCTCCAGATGGGAATGGGAGAGGAGTTTCTGACAGGATCACAGAGTATTTGGGGTTGGAAGGGACCTGTAGAGGCCAGTGAGCCCTGCCTCATGCTCGCAAGTAACAGGAAGTCAACCACAGTTTTTTGCAAGTCCCAAACCCATTGAAATATGTGTCAGTTGATGTAGCAGGAGAGGGCAGAGCTATATGGAACATACCCAAGAGCCACAATGCAGCTGGTCTGCAAGGACACCAAACACATTGGTCAAGAAAGATTCAGGAATAAACAAGAGTCCTTGCAAGGAACTTTAGACATGGGAGACTGAAAATAATAGTCTGAGTAGTGCTCATTTCTGTAAGAAATTAATAGCTAAGTGAGCAGTGAAAGGCAGAGCCCCTCAGATTTCAGCAGTGCAGGTCCATCTTCTAGAGAGAAAAAAAAAGACTGTGCAATGTGGCTGGCTGTCATTGCAGTTGAAGGGAATAAGTCTTTCAGGAGACAGGCTAAAGTATTCAGGAGGGTATTAAGCTAATGACAAAAGACAAGGGTGAAAATGAGCACTCATTTAGCCAGAAATCAAGACGTCAAGATTAAAATTAATCAAGGTACCAAGGGACTCAAAGAGAAGAGACTCCTTAATTGTGTAGACTCTAACGCTGCGAACCCGAGTAATAAACAAGAAGTGGAATAGCTCATCTGATACATGAATTAGTCCTGACCAGTATTGCTGAAATGGGGAAACATTCATATGATTGGAGAGCTACAACCATTTTGCATATCAGTGACTAGAAATAAGTAGAAAGTTATGAAGTTTGTCAGTGACAAACGACTGCAGGCACAGTAAATACAGATGATTGCTTTGTACCAGTGACTTGCTTCCTATCCCTGGATGGGCTGGATACAAATATTTTGTATTTTAAAGCAACCACACACCAGGCCACACATCTTGGCAAACAATTAAAATGAAGACCGTATTTTGAGAAACACTGACTGGGAAGAACTTGAAGTTTATGGTGGGCAAACATTGGCTGACAATGAAGTTAACTGGAGAAATTCAGCTGAGAAACAAGGCTCCCTGTTTCAACAGAGAAGAGCATGGGTTTCATGATGGTGACTCCCTAGTACCACTCAGCTGGCATTTTGTTCAGATATTTTTGCAGATCTGCTACAGTCTAGGGCTCGTCACAGGTGGTAGATGGGTTTAAATACAGGGAAGTTCTCCAATGGTATTACAGAGTCAGGTGAGATTGCCACCTTGATCCTCTGTGATCATACATACCTTTATATCAGTGTCTTACACACAGTTCATTTGCCATACCTTCACAGATCAAAACATCTGTATTTATAATGGTTGAATCTTACTACGCCTGTCTCTGCTGATAAGCAAAACTAACTCCTACCTTCCAACTTTTGGTTTTTTTTCTTTTGTGATAAGGGCTTAGTAAGACTAAAGTAATAAACATCTCCCAAAACACTGATAAACTCCAAGGTGTTTATGTCCTGCCAATGGCAAAGCTGCCGAGTATACATTCCTTTACTATGCAGTTATGTCTACCGTGCTACAAGTATTTTGATGACAGACAGATATAAAACCGTTCACCAAAAGAATATAATGCAATTTTTACTTGGTAGCCTACAAGAACCGACTTGGTTTCTTGGTCTGGCAAGCAGCTGCCAGCATAAAAAAGAAAATAAATAACATTGTAATTTATTTCATTCTCTTGTTAGAGAAACTAAGGAAAAAAATCTCCACTCTCAACCCCAGCAGTAGTGTCTCCACAGCCCACAGAAGACTGGAAATATGAAGACATCTGATCCTCCACTGCCCCGCAGTACCCGTTTCACATACAAAACAAGCCAGGCTTACATGCCAGAACACCTCATGTCCACAAAACTTAACAGACCAAAACCCAGGCTAACAGTAAACTTATAGCAAATGTCAGGAGGTTGCTATGGCTGAGAGGAATGATTCTGGAACCATGTTGAGTGGGTGCAACCGTGCAGCTGAAGCAAGTGAAGCAAAAGAAGTGTTCAGTGGTAACAAGGCCAGGGGCTGAGCACCAGGAACTGCATTCACTGTTGTTGGGTCCCCACATCTATTCAGAGGCCACACCAGACTCTGAGGTGCAGTGACTGCTGCCTCCACTAGACAACACACACAAAAAGTGTTTTTTACTCTTTCATTACAAAGGATTCAAATCACTAATGTTAGTTTGAGAAGACCCTGTAAATACTTCCTCTTTGTTTGCTTTTGTTCCTTGATATTATCTATTTCAAGACAAAATGCAAAGGATTAATTCTTCAGGACAGAACCCTCTTATAGGAATGTGTGTGCATACACACAGAGACACGTATATTTAGTACTGCTAGTGGTACTCATTACTTATGTACCTTATAGCTATTGTCCTTTATTTCTACTGTATATTGATGCAAAGAACAATGTATTCTATTTCTATATTTGTTTTCTGCAAGCAAGCTGGTTGAGTTCTTAATAGAGAAAACAGCCAAAACAGTCATTCTCTTACCTCCCATCTGCAGCTCCCACCCTACTTCTTAAGTTGCATCTGCTTTTCTCTAATCACCTCACTCCTCCACAGCAATCTTCTAAACAATGTCATGGTCACTTTTCTTGCTCGCCTTGCTCTTCCTCTCTTTTTTTTTTTTTTAGCTCCGTTTCCTCACAAACCCAGTCTGCTTTTCCCTCTTTCCAAAACCAAAATCCCACTTGTGCCTGTAACTCTCATTCCTTTTTTGCCCTCCATCATGGCTAAGCTGTATCCAATTTTCTGTACACAGTGGCATCTAGGATTTCTCTCCACTAAATCTTTCCTGCATTTTACTCACATATTGACATAGTTCAGACCTGATTCCCTTCAGCCACATAAAAACTTCCATCTGCCTGTCAAATATCTTCTCACAGCAGTCTGGTCGTGGTTAAAAGGTGGTAAAGGATCGAAGTGCTGTAGAGGTGGAGAGTATCTTGTTTGTTACTCACGTATGAAACCTGGGGTGAGCATCAGGTTCCCCCAAGTTTACTGTAAGATTTTGCCTCTAGGTCACCTCTGACTCTTGCTTCTTCCTTCTGACAATGTTTCAGTTCTTGGTTCTTCCTTGAGCTTCCTGCCACTCACCTACATATCTGAACTCAAACCACCAGCCTCTAAGCCATTCATTTTCATTTACAGCAAGTTCCTTTGCATTGGTTCTAATGAGAACAAAGCTGATTTCACAGCCATTCAGAATGTGGGAGCAAAGAGCGGTTTTCCTAGCTTGTCACTTTGCTTTACATCCTTTGATGGCATGCTCTTTTGTTTTGCCTCAACCATTGTCTCCTCTTTCAAAGCCCTTCAAAGCCTACCACACTGTGCTTTCAACCTCATTGGTTTCAGGGAGACTTCAGTAAATGCATATGCACTTTTCTCAATCAGGATCTAAATAGGTGTTCTTTGAGTCACACAGACCAGAGATAACTGTCCACTCCCAGTCTCATTCATAACTAATTTTCATCAATGAAACTACTGACTTAGATGCTTTCTGCTCTATTACAGGTCTCCAAGATGAGAGTCAGATCCCCATGGAAAACCAGTGAACATAGCTGTTAGGATCCATTGTTCTGATTTGAGAAGTACTAGAGTTCTTCATTTAACTGCCTTTGCACTGTATTTTTCCTCAAGCAAGGGAATAATCATTTGCATAACTCATTTATCAGAACTCACTTGTCCCTCACTAGAAGAGGGGTATCCCCTTACATCCTCTTGCTCTCCATAACACACAGCATCAGGGCACCTTGACATTCAAAATCATACACCAGAAATACTGAAAAACCTCTTCAAATATTCATGCTAATTGATCTCATAACCTAGCACTTGACTGAAAAATGAGTTAGGTTTTTCTCTACTGAAGAAATTAAACATGTTCTCTTCCCATCTCTACAGGCTCAAACTTTCATAGAACTGAAGGCATAGGGATGGGAAACAAGTTGCCAGCTACAGATGCCCACACAATTTGTCTGTAAACCATGTCCCCAACTACCCAAATATTTGGTACCCCTTTGTCCTCTCAGTTTTCTCCCAGCATTTCATGCATTACAAGTAAGACATCTCAACACACTTTCTACTTTGGAGCTGGTATCTCCACTCCAAACTCAGAGTTTCACAGATTTATTGCTAACTTACAGAATGTTTATTAGGAAAACACCTAGAGAAAACAAATCTTTTGAAAAAAAAGTTGTTGGCCATGCCCAAATCATTGGTGGCATACTGGGAAAATATTAGCTGTCTTCTTTGGCACTCTTGTAACCAAAGATCAGGTTTTGTTTATCTGAGAATAACCAAGCAAAGACCTTCAGAGATATGGACCTGAAGCATGCACAGGGGTGGCCTTTCATCACTGCACCCCCACTGAGATTTTTAGAGCAGGGGACTGGTAGCTGTGAACATTCATTAATGTTTAAGCCTTCCCTTTTGCTGACCAGTGCCAAACTACAAAACAGACCCAAAGCCACGTGGCTTCTATCCTGTCTTTTGTTTAGACCTAGACACAACCGCTCATTCCATGCGTCCTGGAGACTTTTCCAGCTTTTACCAGATCCATTGCCTCCCAAGTTACAGCCCCTACAGCTATACAACTGCACTGGCAGCTCAAGGCATATTTTGGGACCGTGAGAATCAGCAATCAAAGGAACAAAACGTCAGTTGCTGCAGCACCATATGCAAACTACAGCACTTGCGAGACCTCAAAGCAAACAACACTATGTGTAAATAACTTCAGGGAAAGCATGCAGAGGAAGAGGTCTATTTGTTAGAGGAATAAATTATTCCTGCCTCATCAGGTGCAACAGTTCAACCCTGAGCTCCCAGAACAGGCCCAGTGGGGAGAAAAGGTGTTGCAGGCACTCTTTTCCCACCCTACTCTGCTACCAAGACACTGTGACTTTGCCAGGAACTATGAGTGTATTACTGATAAGCACAAAAATCTGTATATAATTAACTGCAGTACCTGCTTAGAAGGAGAATAGAGCAAGCTACCACCTACTGAGAGAAATAATAAAATAAAGAAGCAAAAAGTTTCCACTACTTCTAAAAAACCCCAAGATACTATTACCTGGAGTACCTACCACTGTGCAACAGAAATAAAATAGACACCAAACCAGAACTAATTATTGCCCAGTCTGTTTTGCTATTGTCAAAGTTGAGGAGAAAACAAATGAACAATGAAAAGGAAAATTTTTAATGCTCTTTTGCTTCCATGACAGCACAGGAGGACAGACGGATGACCAGTCAGACAGCCTTTCATTCAAATCCATCTTAACACAGACTGAAATGGCTCTGGAGGTACTTTTTTGCTATATATTCCCCATAAAAGGAACTATGATCACTGTATATATCCAACAAGAGAGTTTCACTATACACCATTAAACATATTTAATCACATTCCCTTTGGCTAGGATGCACCAATTGCCCTGTGGATTAGCCCTCCACATCCACAACATCTTAACCTCCCCTGGTCACAGCAGCACACAGCTTTTCATTCCATTCTTGGAAAATGTCTCTGTTGTGCCATTTGGGGAGTGGGCTGCACCATCTGACTAACTCTGTTCTGCAACATCAGTACTAATCCTCAGTGCCCTTAATAAATGCAAACACACACTTTTCTAGAGCTCTGTTCCCAGAGCAGCTTAACTTTGTAGTGATATGTGATAGTGACAACCAGAAAGGCGCAGAGGTTTCTAAAGAGTCACTCTATGCTAGCAGAGGAAATATGCACAACCAAGTACTTGCAGTCACTTCTTTCATCCAGTTTTGACTTTTATTGGTCTTGGGTCCTCAGAAGGATCAAGAAGTCATACCTGTCCCTTCATCACACGTTTATTTCTCTGACCCACAAAATCCCTCCACTGTAGCTTGTGGGTTTAACTTTCATCTTAGACAGGACCCTCATTAAAATAAAATAAAATAAAAAATGAAAACAAAAAATCCAAAACAACCCTCTGATTGTACAGTCCTTCCTAAAGCTTCCAGATCTGCCCATAAATCCCCAAGACTGATGTATCTCACCTTCAATAGCTGTCTCCTTTGTTCTGCAGATGCATCACCCTTGTATATCCTCATATCCTCACAGAAGAAGATGGAAAAATTGTTCTCTCAGCTGTCCCAAGAAGTTTCTATCTGTTTGGTGAATATTTGAAGTTTGGATACTGATGATGTGCCTCTCTGCAAATACCAAGTTATGCCATGATGCAGCAATTACATATTCCTGTACAGACAGACTCCCCAAATTGTCATAGCTCTGCCTAAGAACTGTCACACCGCAACAGACAAATGGTCCTGCTCATCTAACACCCTGACAGCAACCAGTGATGGATTCTTCAGACTAAAATACAAAAAGGTCATATTCATAGCCTTGTATCAGAGCAAAGAAGTAGCAGAGGGCAAGGAATTTTGCATGCTGGGGCAGCGGGAGATCTTTGTGCTGAGCAAGGTAAAGTGAGAAACAGGAGGAATCTCTGTCATCAGGCATAAGCTTGTTCATTCGTGGGCAGAAAGTACTCGGAAATCCTCAAATATGGCACAGAAGCACAAATTATCATCATCGGAACTTCCCTGTATCTGATTGCTGTAAGAAGAAACACTGTTACTTTTTCATGGAAACATCTTGATCTTTCTTGCAACTTGCAGAGCTACACTCTGTTTAACTAAATGTACCATACACATACTTTCATTCCTCAAGTTAATCACTATTGCCTTACAGGAGATTAACATCATAAAGCACTTTCACAGCTGATGTGTCTTTAAAAACGTCCCAGAGTTAAACTTGTATAAATAATGTAAGTGACATGGAATATAATTATTGAGTGTTGTCATTTTGGAAGAAAATTAATTAGCAATAGCTGTAGCTGTCGCGTGTCTATTTAAGCAGTGTGCATCTCAATTAAAATTTAATTGCAGCAGATTCAGTCACAGCAGGGAAAAGTGATGGAAATGAAAAGCAACCTGATTCTATATTGCTGTCTACAAAAGAAAGTGTAGTAGAAACCTGGGGGGGGAGGGGAGGAGAGAGGCAGAAAGGTAAGAGAGCAAATTCTCAGGCCCATGCTGCAGCACAGTCAGGGTGATCAGCTCCAGCGGGGGCTGTTTGTTCACCAAGCAGATACTGACAGACACCAGCACCAAGAGAGGTTGTAACTGGCTGCACTTGGAGGAACTATTGTTTCACATCACAGCAGGTGCAACCACATACCCACTGTAGTACAAGAGACAGGATCAGTCTTCACCTGACTGTGCTCTTTGCTACCACCTCCTCCATAAAATCATCCTGGAGAACCCTGGAAACCCTGAGCAGGACCAGGAGGCACACTCCTTAAGGAATAGCCAGAAAGACCTTGAAGTCACTAAGAATATAAAATTTGTTTTGAAGAGGAATAACTCATCTCCAGGTGACTTTGAGAAGCATCTGAGATCCTATATGGCTTTGGAGACTGTCTCTAACAGAGGACAAGTGTGACTCAGGTACCACTGTCATTCACATGTGGAGGATTTTGGATGTTCGCGACAAGATGTTTCAAAGACATTTTATAGACAGGAGGAATTAGATACCCAACCCCACTCTGCATGCATGACACACTCCAGTGTCTTTAAGAAGTCCAGCAGTTAATTCACTACACTCTGGAAAATACTGACCTATGTCTTAACCAAAGTATCGAAAACAGAGATTTTCCTCTAACAATAATTTCTCAGGATTCAGGTTTTCTACAACCTGCTTACATAATTCACATCTCAGACAAAAGGGAAAAAAACAAAAAACCCACAAGTATTGCTGTAGGCACGTAGGGTGCAAATCACACTGGGGGGGGGGGGAAGAAAAGAAAGAAAAAAGAAAAAAAGAAAAAAAAGAAAAAGGGGGTGCAGAAACCCGAGTTTATTTATGACAAGTAAATAAAACAGGAAACAAAAATGAAGCGTTCTAGCCTTAAAACTTGGGATAATTAGAAAATACTTGCTGAATATGACATCTTTGAACTACATATATATTCTTGAAATACTTCTGTTAGGCTTCCAAATTAGACAAATATATTCCCTCCAAATTCCCAAGGAACATTCTCTGTCAACCTGAAAATCAAGTTATATTGTTTCTGACTGACATCATGATTATAATGTAAACTTAGAGTACTTGATCATTTTGTTGATGATGCTAAAATCAGAACAGAATCAAACTCATTCTCCTACTGGTATGCAACTCTGCCCAGGCATAAAAAAAATGTTGCTTTCTGCTGCCAATAATAGGGATAGCAACTTGAAATTATATGTTCATATTAAATATGGATATAGTGATGAAGATAACAATAGCAGTCATAATAACAGTACTGTCACAGTCTTGTAATGCTACTGAGGTGTACTCAAGAATGATGTAGCCACTGTGAAATTAAGATTTCATTAAAATTTCATAAACCTGATCTGGTTTTTGCTTAAATACAGAGAATATAACTGCTGTTTTATTATCAAAGGCTTGGATTAAAAGTGAAATCAAGCATGCACACGTGATCTAACATTAGAGTCTCCAGTTATAACTGTGATGGAGCAAAACCCTTCCTGGTAGTGGCACTTGGAATAACACAGCTTGGGAAGCTCTGACTGGACATTTAGAAAAGCTTTTTCTCTAAAGGGCCGTGCAGTGCTGGAACAGCCCACCCCAAGAGCCTGGGGCACCTCAGTCCTGGGAGGTATTCAAGACTCTCCCAGACAAGGTATGGCCCACTGGAACTGTTGATTAAGACAGTCTCCATTGGAGCTAGACAAAACCCCCCCAGGTCTCTGCCCCCCCCAAAAAAAATTATAGGATTCTGTGATTCTACACAAATGAAGCTGAGAAATCTCAACACTTTGGAAGATCATCCACTCAGCTAAGGACCCTCTGCTGCAGCTGCTTGAAATGTTGTGCATCAACCGATTTCAGAGTGCACATTGCAAAGGTCACTGGCACTAAACTGCAGGGAAGCTGCCAGGTTAACCACTGTGTATTTTTGCTAAAACCAATCTCATCCACATACGAGCCAACATGAGGGAATCTGCAAAGGTGCAACTGATGACAAACAAGCTGAAACATGAATTTAAAATATTACTTAATTCTTTAAAATCTAAATAAAATAAAATGCAAAACATTTGTTTGAACATTTCACAAATATTTAACTTTCAAGCAAGATGATCAGCAGCTTCTTTCTTTCTGCAAAACAATCTAAGTCTGGTGAAAGAAAACCAACATCCCAGCCTGATTTGCAAAAGTCTGGAATATTTTTTAAAAGTTATCAGATGTTTTATAACTAAGCATAACTAAAGCCCAAAGAAGTGACAGCCTGTTCACTGGAACATACCCTGATCTCACAGATCTAATGCATAGAGCACGTGCCTTTCCATGCACAGCACCCGCATACAATTTATATGTAAGCTTTCTGAATGTTTTCAAATGTACTGAGTAACAGGGTGCAATTTTAAAAAAATCTCGGTTCAATATTCTGCATATTAATATATAATTACATGCATGTTTTTTCCTCTGTATACTTTTATCTGCTAATAACTAGGACTTGAGGCAGTTCTTGTTTCAAACGTTTTTCAGCTCACCATAAGTTAAACGCATATAAACTTCAGATCCTGAACCAGACTGCTGAGCATAGCTTTCATCACTTTGCATTATTTGGTCTTCATTTAGCTGTCAGAAAACCATTTCCTTTCGTCTACAGATTAATTACAGCCTGGTGAGGTTTCAGCACAAATACCTTTGCCGGTTGGAGCCTCTGCAAAGACCCAGTGATTCATGCAGTATCTATGCCTCTGGAAGGGAAAATAAGGCTGAGGCAGGACATGCAAGCTGTGAGAGGATCCGATATCAAAAGAGCTGGAGCCTCCAGTGAACACCCAGCCATACCGACACAAATAAGTTTCTACACGACTTGTGCAAAAGCCACAGCTAAACACAACCCGCCGCTTCTGTTGGGCTCTAAGCTGATTTAGCTGCACCATTCATTTATCTGGGACTAAAGATGACAAGGCAGGAAGTGTCAGTCAGTAATGAATTATATGTGACACAAAAAAGCCACAGGTGTGGTTTGAGAGACTATGCGTGCAGCCACTGCAGCCCTGGATTCCAGTTAAATGCTGTAAGTAACTATGGAAAATGGACAGTGGGAAACTCCACAGAAATGCGGAGAGCAAAGCAGTCCAAGAACACATTCCCACTTGTTCAAAGCAGCGAGATACACCATTTGAACATGTGTCAACTGTGTCTGATGACGACCATGTCCGTATGTTAGGTCTGGATAGTTAAACACAAAGGGCTTGATTCTTTGTGGTGCCAGAGCCGTGCTGCCAGGGAGCTGCCCCTGCCCCTGCCTGCCTCACAGCTGCCTGCCTGCTGCAGGCACAGCTCCACTCCCACCTTCTGCCCTGCTGCAGCCTGGCAGCCCAGAGCAGTCCCTGCTCCCCTGCTCCCATGGGCACCTACATCCCCAAAGTCCCCACTGCCAGCCCCAGGATGGAGGGAGTGGCCCTGAAGTGTGGTCAGCTCTCTGCTGCTTTCTTATCTGGGGCAAGATGGAAAGTTCCCCTGCTTTTAGAGCAATGGGGATTAGAAAAAGAAAGAAAGAAATATGATGATTTTTGCATATTAAAATCCCAGTTACATATGCGGTGTAAGTCAGAGCTTGTAATACCCAAAATGCGACCAAGTAGGTCTGAACTTCTGATCAGGTCTGGACACTGACTGTGGCCTCAATAAAGTCATCTTTCTCTGCCCTGAACTCCCAGGAAAACCATCCTAACAATCCTCTCCTGCCAACTTCTTGCCATTGCACAAGCAGAGATGTTTTACCAGCTGCTATGACTGTGCATAAGGCCACTTGTGTGGCCCAATTGGGAAATAAGTGAAAGATGACAGATGAAGTTGAACTCATCCTTACAACCAACAAGAACTAAATATATCAGCAAGGCTGCTGTTTGCTCACCTTTCTTCTTGTAAAGCAGAAAATCCTTACTCTGGTTGCAGATCAGCTCAGCCTCCATTCCTACCACAGAGGAAACCTCTCAAAGTGCTGATGTCAGGATAAAAGTTTCGCTGCAAGAGCCCTCAAAATTAATACATCCTTACCCCACACTCTGACATGTCTAGATAGTCTGTAAAAGACAATGTATTACATCCCCTTAAAAAACCTGTATTCCTCTGACCCAATATACAGTGCAGAGATCAAGACCGATGCTTGCTTCTTCTTCAGCAATATTCATTGTATTTTTTTTTTCACCCTTTGATGAGGAGGAGCTTTGTTCTTTGGTGTCAACCACTTTGCTGCTCAAGAGAGATCCACTTGCTCTGCAGGGACTCTATGGTTCCCGGGCAGGTACCCAGCAAGCTCCACCCAGACACCAAGGACAATCCCAGAAGTATTCTGGCCTCAAAACCAGGCAGAACAGCTAGTCCTTTCCAGTGTTATGTTCTTGCCAACAATAATCAACTGCTGTTTTGGAGAAATTACCGAAAGAGAGAGGGGTTTTGTCTGGCTTTAAATGGTATTAAATATTTGCAGCCCTCTTCAGTAACAAAGGACACAAAGAAAGGGGTGGGAGTGGGGTGAAGTCCTGCTTCTTTAGCTGTTTTTGCTGGATTTGGAAAGGTTCCTGGATCAAAGCTTGAAAAGCTGCAAGTTTATGGAAGGCACATTAGCAATGCTGAGTGAGGAAAAATTAGTGAACCATGTAAGAAAGACAACCGATGCAATCCAGAGGGTGTAATCAATGGACAAACTTCAGGAAGAACAATTCACCAGGAGGAAGTGTGCTGGGAGCCTTCAGACAATTCAATGGGAGCCACCCCGACCTCAAACCCAAGGCAGGTCACAGAGCATAAAAGCACCAACAAGAAGAGATATATTTTAATTCATTAGATCGCATTTTTCAAGATATGGAGCCTCTAGGGAAGCCATTATTCTCATATAGATGTACTCCTGTGAAACAGAAGAAAAAATACCTAGACTCCCTGATGCGAGAGGTCAAACAATTACAATTTCCTTAATTTCATATCCAGTTGGGAAATTAAACAACAGAACTATGAAAGCTTTACATTTCATTTTGAGGAAAATGGCAATTTAAATTAATTTTTTTAATGTTATAAGAATTGATGAGCGAGTAGAGGAGGGGGCTTTTCCCCAGTGACCTTCCCCACCACCCTTTTTTAAACAGTCTTTCTCATACAATAGAAAAATAAATAAATAAATCAGGGGACCATGAAGTCTTTCATGAAAGACCAATTCCTTTGCAGACAAAGCACCAAGCGTTGCTTCACATGAAGCTGTTTTATTTCATTAGTAGTGTTCTCTGCACAACTCAACAAGATCTGCCCACAAAGTACTTTTCAGAGTTGGGGTTTTAGTCTTTGGAAAGAAGCAGCATCCATTCCTGGTGCTACAACACGTAGGAACAACAGAGGAAACAGGAGACCTGTGGTTCATCTAGCTTTGAGCTACCTCTGGCCCAGGTCAGCTCCCACGAATCACAGTGGAAGCACTTCACCTCTTCCACAACCCTATGAACTGAATCATGGTCATTCTTTTCTGGTTCCTGCAGCATTGGAAAAATGTTCAAGGATCTGATTGCTAAAGAACTTGTTCAAGGTCCTGGCTTCTTCTAAGTCTAGAGTCAGATAGGTTCCCATAACAGGATCTACATGAAAGAGAGAGATTTGGGGGGTACACCACGAAGTTTACCCAGATGCTGGGTACTGGCTGCAGTCACAGCATCCCCATAGAGCACTCTCAAAGAATTTGCAGTTTCAAGTCACATATTTCTCTCACAGTACTACCCAGTACATGGTATATGTGAAACTTGGTGGCAGCAGCCAGACAGCAAAAGCTACAGCCAAGAAGAATGTGATTAATAGAAAAGCAAGCTAATGCTTGACACAGAGCAAACAGGCTCAGGATACTGGACTGCTGGACAAAACAAAACCAGAAAAATAACATTGACACTTGCACAGAGACTAAGAGAACAAAAATAGAGCCTGCACATATAGCTGGCTATAGGGGATAAAGATGAGTAAATAATCTGAAAACTATTTTTTTGTGTGTGTTTCACTGTGTATAAATAAGAATAAGATAGTTTTTTTGACCAGAAATAGCCCATGGAATATCTGGGTTCAGTGGGTACTGTTATCCTAAGGCTCAAGAGGTTATCGTTTAAAACTAGCTGCAAACTCTGGCACACACATGTGGCTCTGCAGACATTAAAGATTTTCTAATTAAATATGAGACCATTTGCAAGACAGATGATTCCAGTTTACTGGCAAGCACGTTGTGGAGACATGACTAAATCACAGCTAGAAGCAGCTCACAAGCCAGCTGCACCAGGACGGTCACTCTGTGTCCCTGGATGCTGGTACAAAAGGCAGGGAGAAGAACCACCTGGCTATAAGCACTGGAGGCCAAAGTAGTTTGTGTCCTGATACTACAAGGCAACTGAAGAAAAGGCAGCTGTAGCTATAGATACGAGGCTGCAGAAATGTCCAGTCAGAAGAGGAAAAAACATCAGCCTATCATTTACAGGCTGCAGAACTCGGTGTACATCTACTTGGAGCAGCCCCTAGGGACCAGCTGTCCTCCTGGAGCTGCCCGATGAGTGGTTCAGCTCCACCTGCAGCCTAATCACTGGCAGCAGCAGCATCACACTGCAGGAGCAACACTACATGGGAATGATGCATACTGAAACCAATGAAAGGCCAATTGATTAAGTAAAATAAAATAAAAACTCTTAAGAGACAGTATTACTTAGGTTGTATGGTGCCTGACATGCAGGATTACTTTCCAGTGGCCTGGAAGTTCAACCAATGGATTTTTATTTTTTTTTTTTGCTGTACTCTTCAAATTTATGCCTCACTGGCCATCACAAATGCAATCTGTCCCAGCAACCAAGGAAGCAGCTTACACCAAACTGAGCCTGAAATGCTGTGATTCCATCATCCCTCCTGTTCCCACCTTCCCTCCCTTTCTCTTGCACTCACATTAATACAATTACAATGTCAATCAGTTCACAGAACTGATCCAGCAAAACACCTGACTCTGGGGGACAAAAAAAAAAAAAAAAGTCAAATTTTCAGCATCTGAATGTGTATATTGTGTGAGCATAGGTGCCAGAGGGGTAAAGCTGGAAATAGGACTGCAACAGCTAGATCAGTTTAAATTGCCTTTGATCAATACTTTGCCAAGGAAAAATCCTAAGTAGGTCTTCTCACACAAGCAGCAGAGACTGGCGAATCCTGATGCAAGCAGACCAGCCAGAAAAACCCCTGAATGTGCCTTCACAAGGTACCCCAGACAACTTTTCAGCCTCTCAGAGGATGGCATTTGCACTGGGGCACTTGTGATTGTTTCCAGACACTGCATGTGGGCTCTGAGTTCCTTCTGGACAGAGCACAGAGAAATGTCCACTGAACAAGAGCAGCCCAAGTACAGCGAGTCTGAAAATCCTCTGTGTCTCAGGAGAGGCCACCAGGCAGCAGCTGGAGGACAGCACAGTCAGCAGGAGATGTGCAAAGCTCTAACTACTCTGCATTAACCTCTCCTTACCAGCTTTATTAATTTTTAAACCACAAAAAAAAAACAAAAACCCAAAGCTGAGTAGAAGGACTTAGACAGAGCTGAGCTCAGGAACTCGATGGGGCCAGTAAGGCACTCCAGCTCAACAGCTGCTCCTTTGGGCACCTTCTCTCCCTTGGTCCAATATCCCATCTGCTTTATTTCAGGCTGTAGGGCTGGAAGCTCACAAGGAAATGTCTAGTCTTTGAGCATCACAAAATTTAATTTTTTAAAATGCAAAGTTCCCCAATTCAAAATATTACAGTTTCTAGCAGAGATAGTTGAGGATCTGGGGTGTTTTCACACTCCAATATTAGAAATCCATGTCAGGTAAATGCATTTCCTAAACATGTAATGTCACACAAGTAAAGTCTAACTATTAAACTACTAAATATCTACCACTTTAAAGTACCATCACCCTCCAATGAGCATGACACATGGAACCAAAGGCCCAGCAAGTTGAGTCTCATCATTCTTACCCCTGTACCAACAAATACATTTTGTAAGCTTTGTTTCTTCACCTGTGAGATGAGGAAATCTGTGCTTACTCATCTTTGTTAATATTCTTTTGTTTATGTTTTTTTAACGGTCTTACAGAACATTTATGCCATTAAGGAGCACCGTGCAAAGTATTTTAGAAGTTCCTGCAAAGTACACTGTGTAGGATCCATAAAACAACACTGCTTTTATCTCCCTCTCTCTGCACCCTGCTCCATCTCCTGCGTTAGCATAACAAAGAAGATGATGTCTAGAGCACTAAAACAGATTTTTGGAGGGTAAAAGAACAACAGCCAGTGGCTAAATGTATATAGAAGTGGAATAATCAAAGTGGAGGAAATAGATCAGTGGTGTCTCAAGTACATCTCAAAGTTTTCCAAACGTAACACTCTTGAAAACTGATATTCTCACCCTCTTAAATCATTGCTCTCGGCTGGAAATCCTGCTTCAAGAAAAATATTTGGCACCCTTTTTGTGCAGTGAGGTACGCAAAGAATAAAAATCCTGCAGCCTGGAGCTTTTATTGTGGTTTCTAAACCCTGCACTGCTAGAAAAACTCCACAGAAAGTGAAGCTTTCCATGGGTGGTGAAGAATTCTTCTTTCCACACAGAGCTGCAGAGGGTTTGGCTGGCAGGCCGGGGTGCAGGGGTGGGTGGAGGGGGTCTCCCCCGGGACACCAGGACGGCGCGAACGCCAAGTCAGCCACTCACCCACGCGCCGCTCCATTTCCTGGATTTAGTGAGTGGTCTTTGTTGGAGCTGAAAGGCTGCAGCTGGGGTGGAGGATACGAGTTCACCAGGGGTTATTCAGCTCCAGACAGGCTTCATAAAAGCACAAGGAACTCAGAGCAAACTTTCTTAATTTTTTTTTTTTTTTCCTCCCCCAAGCAATGAACTTCTGAACTCTGTTATTGTGAGTCAAGATATGACAGGACAGTAGAGGACTGCTAATTCGCACTTCGCTCATCTGCACAGCCCATAACTCACACAAACACAGAGAGCAAACCAGTTTCTCCATACTTCTCAGCAAAGATTTAATGACAGAGCGTATAGCTGAGGTTTCCTATTACTTAGACGGTTACGTTTTCCAAAACACACACCAGTACGTCTACTATATCTGGAAACAACTAATACTTTAAAGTGCCTTGTATGCATCAAGCCCAGGAACAAAATACATTAGGTGATGCATTATCCTTTCTTTTTTTATTACGTACCTTTGCTTCATCACTAATGAGTGGAACAAAATTGTTCTTACAGCTGTGAGTAAATTCACACAGGGGTGAGTTTCAAAAGGGGAAAGCTCACGAATACCGAGGTCGCAGAGCAGAAAGAGAATAATTCAGACATTTCTGGTTTCTTGACTACTTGCTGACAACTGCTTGGACACCTCCACTTAGCTCCTGTCCAATGGTGACCTTCTGAACAGCTTCCCCAGCTAAGCTTCTCCAGCAAGACTCCAACTCTTAATGGCTTTACTCAACCTTATTAGCAAAATGCTACACATCACGTAAGCACCGACACACGCATTAAGGGAGGTCAGGAGCCTCTCGTCACAAGAGGCTTCTAATGAAAAGTGTCAAGTTTTCTATACTGGAAATTGCTGCTGCTGCTGTGCATCAGTTCAAGATAACTGCTTGTGGACTGGGTCAGAAAACTGGTGAATTTCTCACCAGCCATCCAGGCAAACAGCCAAAGCCTCCAGCTTCTGCCATTCCCAGGGAGCCCCACCTCCTGGGCTGCCTTCTGCAGCTGGGAGCCCAAGACACCCAGCCCGGGAGGCTGGCAGGAACAGCTTGTAAGCCCCATGAATCTGGGCTCTACATGAAGCTTAGGGGGTCTTTAAGCCCTCTGCTCTGGGAATCAGGGCAGACAGCTGCTCTCTTTCATTTTTGAATAATCACTAAAAACAGTTCTTTTTTTTTTTCTTTTCTTTTTTTTGCTTCCAGAGTTAAAAAAAAATAATAATTAAAAAAATGTACGGAATTTCCTTTCTGTGAGACGCTTTCAAGAGCTTTGTTAGGAAAGAGAGAAAATTGTCCCAAAATACTTCCCCTTAAAGAAGAAATTTCTGTTAGCACCAGCTCTGATTATATGGCAATTCCTTTCTTGTCAGACAACTAAATTTGATATCCATCTTATTCTTGTTCAAGTCCCTTTACAACCTCTTTTTGCTCCCCTTAGACAAACACTTCCAAAGACTGAAGAATTCTGCATGTGAACAGCCTGGAGAGAAGGTGGTGATTCATAACACAAGGGAAACGTGTGATAGAGCAGAGTAGCTTATCCCAGCTGTTGAAAGGGATGTGTAGAAATCCATGCAGCACTAAGATGCCAGGTTTCCATTTTCTACAGATATTCAAAGAGAGAGATGAAATCTTAGCATCCTGCCAAATTGTAGCCCAACTGGAATGTGTGCTGTTGTTTTGACAAACTGCAGCTTACTAGAGAAAACTTAATTTTCACATCATGAAGTTTCCTTAAGCTGGCTTCAGACTTCATACTTGTAAAACCTCAGCTTGAAAAATGTTACTCATGACCAGGAAGGTGTAGGGACACCAGCACAATTCTGTGCCTGAACCACATCTCCAAAACCACATCTGCAAAATCTAATGCCTGGTTCAGCAGCTCTCGGTTATACCAAGCAGAACTCATACACATGGACTACCCAAGTCCCCTGCTGCTTTTCACTGTGTGATAAATATATATGATTAAGTCCTTCTGGCTCAACACAAATGAGAGTTTAAGATCCAGTTTGATCAATACCAGCAGTTCACTCCTTCTCTCCCACTTGCATACACACACATCCCTACAACAGCTATCAGGATTTATGGGTGTAAAACAAAGGAAAACCAATTCCTGGTGTTGGGGCCAGCACCATTTGGCTGTTACTTCACCTTCATTTCTACATTTCCAAAGGATTTTCAGACCCACCCTGGTAGCTTTGGAAGTCATTTACAGACATGTCTGTGCTGTGAATGGAGCACACTGGACACCTCCAGACTGGGGCTGTCCGGTTCAAGGCAAACCAGTACAACCTCATCAGTCAGGTGCCAGGACATAGCATCAAATTAATTGATGAGGAAGGCTTTTCAGGTGGTGGACCTACACCTCACCACAGGGCACAGATGGATGGACCCAGCTGCAGCACTGCCCTCTCCTCCTGCTCCTCACAAGAGACACAGAGGACAGAGCTCAGAGTCATTGCCATTCAGCTTCCCATCTTGTCAAAGAAAAGTGACAAATCATTCATCCAGGGTGGACATAATGCAAAGACAGCTGATTTTTCTGGACAATCCAATAAATCCTGGGAAATTTGCTCTGCATTAGAATACAGTACCCTGCAACACTGTCAGGTGGCCCAGACCTTAAGATATGTGTACCCCTAAGTTTTACAGGACATGGTAGGACACAGGTAGAGTCCATCACTTGCCAAGAATCTGACCTTGAAAACTCAATGCACACAGCACCATGAAGTAGTGGGCAGATTCCCAGGACAGGGAGCAAAGGGTCCCCATTCCCAGACATTATATTCAGGTGTCCCACTGACCTGGACTTTGAGATTCAGCTTCTTATCATGTGCAAAAGGCAAATAATGCTCAGGCATTTTTTAAAAGCACTTTAAGAGGTATGGGTGGAAAGTACCTGGGTGGGTATTGATGGGCAGAGTAAACAGCCCTCAGTTACCACAATCTTCAGATCTTCAGTCACCACTGATCTGGATTTGCTGTGAACTGGCAATGCAGCAATGGCAAAACTTCCATCACCTGTGGCTGGTGATATCTCCTAATTTTGTTAAATAAATGTGCAAAGTATGTGAGTGAATTATGTACCTTCAAGGATGAACTAGTTCCTATGGCAGCTAATAAATAAAATACAAACTTTTGCCAAGGAAAACAACTGTAAAATGAGGCTGAAACAATTTTTTTTCCTGGGAAAGCAGAACAAAAAAGTGACTGAGAACCACGGAAGCACGCAACAAAACAGAAAGAAATAACAAACTGTAACAAGTCAGAGCACTTCCTACTCTAACAGGTAACTAAAATAAACTTCTGTTGACACAATGCACCTTATGACAGAATAACTATTCCATTGCTTATTTATTCCTTTTTAAACCCCAAGCTTGGCCTCCAACAGATCTTGTGGAGAGACATCTTATTTATACATAAACAAAAATCGGTACTGCTAGCATATGCTTTGAGTATAGACAGCCTAAACCCACTCCTGTGGAGTGCTTAAACTTGAAATCAGAGGTAGCAGACAGTTTTTATATGGAGCTGCAAGGGCTCCAAGCTATTTAACACATCAGCAACACTTGGAGTCCTGAAGCCATTAGTTGAATCCAGGGAATTTTTCATATTGAAAGTTTACATCTGTACAGACCAAACTATAGAGGCTTTTTTGGAAGTTGGAAGAGATTTCACTGAAAGCTAAATGAACATGATAAACATTTACTCTCAGAGGCCCTCAATGCTGGGCCGAGGAGCCTGACTTGCAGGAGATAAAGGCAGGGCACAACTACAGGAGTAATGGAGAATAAAAGCCCAGGAAAAGACATGAGACAGAAGAGAAACTGAGCAGCCCTCCAGTACAATCAGCTAAAACCTCTCCAGCCTTTCAGTGCTGCTAAAGAAAATGAAAAGTGCATTTCAAGTTAAAATAATCTAACTTTGTAAGGTGGCTTTCATGGTAGAAGGAAAAGAAAGGGGTGTTCCTTGCACTTGGGCTGCCTCCCTCAATTTGAGCTTCTCTTAATGAAGAGAAAACTGCTAGAAGGCAAGTTTGGGTGCTGGTCTGTCCTTTTGAGGAGCAGTCTGCAAAACATCTGTTTCACAGTAAAAAGAGAACAGGAAAGGGTGTGCACATACAAAACTCATTTACCATTGCTATAAGGAAATGCAAGAAGATAAACTATTGCTTTATTAATCTAACTTCCACATAGGTCCAACACTCATGTCAAATTAATCCTCCGAAAGCACAAGATGGCTCAAGGTTTTTCATTGCCCTCAACAGATAAGGAGAGAGAGCAACTTTTTTCTTTCTTATAGTGATAAAAGTTGTACTTACTTCACCTTACAGCCCACTGTGCTGCACAGGTTGGCTCTTGCAAGCCAGGCCTCTGGGAGCTGAATTTCTGCAGCTCCTGCTAGGACTTCATAGCTTCCACCCACCACCCTGCCCCTTCAGCTGCAGATTATCAACTCAGCCCAACAAGGTGAAAATACTTCAAACGGTCCAGGTCATAATCAAGCTCTGCTGTGAAGGATTAGCTTGTGTCTGATACAGACACACCTGCCAGCAGGTAGAGGAAGAACAGGAATTTGCAGGTACACACTGACATTTTGCAAGGATGCTCCAAAACCTCCATCAACAAAGAAAGTGCCCTGTACTGCTAGGTGACCCCAAAACTTGCTGCTGTCTATTCTAAGGTGCCCTTTCCCACGAGCCCTTTGCTTATGACACCCAAAACCTTCCCTTGACATGCTCCAGACTGTAGCTTTTCAAAGACATATTTCACTAATAGGATTCAGAGGACTTTACAACAGCAGTTAAAGAAACCTGACCATGTCTACCCAGTCCTCTTTGTAAAGAGGGCATGGCTGGAAAGCCTGCTTTGTAAATGGGTAGGACCCAAGTCTGCTAATAGACATGCAAAAGTATTATGAATCAAGCTCCAGGAAAAAAACCAACACTGTCTCCTGCAAATGCTATTAGTGACCCCCAGCTGTATAATTAAAATTCCTTTCTTAAGTGGCCTCAGAAATAAGGTAGGGAGAATAACTGACACTCCGGCACAGTGATGAAACCAAACAATTTTTAAAAAATAATTCTGGAGTTGTACTGACAGAAATGATTTATTTCTGCTGGATAGAAACCACTTAGATTAACGTGGCAAACTTGAGGTATCTTAGTGGTTATGCTACTCTCCTGAGACAAGGGAGCCTGAGTACACATCCACCCTTGATCTGGATATGAAAAGTGGCTCAAAGCAAAGCTCTCCTATCCAGAAGTGTGCTCTTACCACAGCCCTCAGTGACGGGAAGGGCTGCAACGAGGACACAATTGCTTTGACATTTCCCCACATACAAAATTCCCTATGAAAAGCATTCACCAAATTAATCCAGGTCTGAGGAGACAAAAAACTGCATTTTTCAGAAAAGAAAATATTCACCCCTATCCAGAGGAGAATGAAATCCTTCAGCAGTTCTTTCTCCCCACAGCCTCAGAGAGGATATAATTCAGAAATTTCCCTGAAGCATAGAGAAACAGACCACTTCAGGGACAGCATGAGTATTACAAAATACATTTAAGAACAATTATAAAAGACACTTTCAGCTTGTCTCATTTATGGTCCAAGCATGCCAATGCTTTAAAGTTTTCTGTCCTCCCTCCCTTCAACAGAACAGCAGAATGGCAGTGTATGCTAAGTGCTACAGCTGCATTTGTTTCTCTAATTACATGAATCTGCCATCTTCCCCGTGCTGAAGATAAAATACCATTTTAGTTGAGACGCTCTAACTTGATTTACACAGCTAGTTTACCTAATTTTCTAATTTAGCCCTTCAAGATAAGAAATAGCAACATGCATTCAAGAGAGTCACTCTGAAGCATAAAGATTGGAGAACTGAACCCTTTCCTCAGTTACTGTGGAGGACATTTTAAAATGACAGACAATGCAGTGTGTTCTGCCAGTAGGGAAGTGATCCTTTGACCTTCGTTTGCATTTCAAGTGAAGTGAAAAGCAGGAGAAGAAATGGGAGTTTCTAAAGAAAAAGTTAAGATACAGTATTGTAGATCTATAAAAGACCATGTGCATCAATGGAATCTTGTTTGTCCTGATTTCTTTGAAGCAAAGTGGGAGATTTCTTGGTTTTTACACAGAGCTGCAGCATAACCTTGATGTCTATCCCAAAGACCATCACTAAACTCACCCCCAGAATGGTAATCCTACAACGCCCAGATGGGGAGTAGTGCGGGAAGTAAAAGGAGGTCCTGACCACAGAGCAGACGCTACTGATCCGGCCAAACCTTCCACGCCAGAGGGGCCGTCTGGGCTCGGCTGTGGCCTGAGGGGCTGCTCAGACCCCTGCCCTCTCCTCCTCTGCCACAATACCAAGAGCTGCTCCATCACATCCAGATGCAGTTTATGTGCTGAGGGGCACAACAGTTTTGATGCAGGGCTTGCATGCCTCCGCATCACACACCTAAGACCCAAAAGGCACGATTTGGAGCTGTCCTTAATAAAGATGTTGGAAAACTCTGGCTTCTTGTTAAGCAGGGTTGTGCCCTGAGTAGTGAGCAAACAGGACTACTGCTGGAAGAGCATCCCATGGCCTAATACATCACACTGTCAAAAAGCTTCTCCCATTATTCAACAGAAATTTGCCTTCTCTTAAATTTCATCCCATTACTTCCAGTTACACCCCATTGTACCACTCTAAATAATTCTTCATAGCCTTGGTGTTTACACCCTTCAGATATTTGTAGATTTATATCTCAACCACCCCATTTTTCATCCTTTAGCCAAGTTATCCATATTCAGCTCTTTCAGTCTTCTCTCATAATTCAATCTCTCAAGCGCTCTTGTTACTTTTTTTTCCTCCTGAACTCTCTCCAATTTGTCAATATGTGTTGTAATGCAGCAAAGCAGACCTGAATGCATTAGGCTTCCTGCGGTTACCAGGGCCATGTCGTCAGTCCCATGTGCCTCCTCACTGGCAGGACAGTCACCCAAGCCCTCTTTGGGTCTATTTAGGCTACCAAAAGCAGCAAATTTTCAGCTTCTTCTTAGCTATTGATTCCAAAGGACCTTGGTATCCCACTAGATGCTTCTTCCCAGATGTCCACTCTTGCTTTTTCCCACAGATAGTCTAGATGTTTTTCTTACTTGAATCCCATTTTGAAGTGCTGTGCTGCTGCTTGCAAGTGTACTCTCCACAAGTAACCTGGTCACTTCCCCAGATGCTGAATCCATCTGTCACACTGCTCTCAGCCTCAAGGGTTTATCCCTCCATCCGGGAGGCCATTCTGGAATGCTCCCTCACCATTATTTCCATTTGCCCACCAGGTGCCATCACAAAGCATTTCTTCGCATCACATCTTCCACCAGAGACTTTCAACCTACCGAGAAACAGGAGATCACACCAGAGCCCTCCCCCCCCAGGGACTGAGAGTGGGGTCACATACCTCTGTGCTAAAGCCATATTCTTTGCTTTTAAAAACACCCTTGATGTTCACATGAAGTGCAGTGGCCTGCAGAAGCTCAGTGCATGGCTTATGTGCTTATATGAAACATAAACAGATAACATTCCTCCAACACCTGCATCTGCATAAAGCCAGTGCTGTTCTTCCCTGTCCTGTGAACGTGTCGTGCTACACAGTTTCCTCCAACAGAACTGCCTGGGTACATAAGAGGAGGACTGCTGAAAATAGCCAATGGGAGGCAAAACCAAAACTGAACCAGCTCTCGTCTGGGCAAGAAAAATCCTCAGAGGAGGTCAAAGGGCCTGGAGAATAACCCTGGGCAGCAGACCTCAGTGCCAGGCAGACGCCAAAGCCCTGTCTAGGTGACAAGGACAGACCTGTTGGTGGGAGGTGAGCAGAGGCACAGATTACTTCAAACAAGAGCTCCTCTCCAGCTCTCCCAGCTAGCACACACTCCTGGCTAATTGCTGTTCTACCTGGAATAGGACTGTGACCACTGAGCACTTTTCCAGGCATAGTCCGTTCCAGACATAGCACATCCCCAGCTGAGAAGATACCCTGTAAATCTTCAGTTGGGACTTAGAACAGATGGGCACTCACTTATCTTCAACACAGTCCCTCTGTGTCACATTAACATCATGTCTTCACCTCAAGACTTCTGAAGAAATTTTGCATACCTCTTAAAAATAGCCTTTTTCCACCCCTAATTTTAACTTCCATTCAGCATTTAAAATCATCAAGTCACAGTGCTGCAAACAAACTAGTAGGAACTTGGACACACTCTATTATAGGCATGAATCACTCATTCTGCTATTGAGATAAAGATTCCATATACGCTTCTGTTATTATAAGCCCATCTTTGAACAGATAACAACAAAGCAGAATTCTTCAGAAACTGTGACAGACCCTTAGGTACTGAAGCCATGTCAGAGACACATTCAAAGCCAGGTGGGACAGATCAGCTCCAGCTCAAGGCCTCTCTCCCTACAGCAGAAAGCATGGTGGGGAAGGACAAAAGCTGACCCCTCAGGGAACAGCTAAAAAAAGGATCCAAAAACACACAGCAAGCTCTGGCAAGAACTTAGCATTTGCCATCACTTAAATTAACAGCAAAGGAATCCCCAGGAGGGAGGGAATTTGGACTCTCTCCAACCTGCAAGTGTGCTGCGGGAGGAGCCATGAGGGGGAAAGAGCCACACACAAACACTGTGGATCCAGAAGAACCCAGCACACACACACACACACACACACACACCCAGCAGCCCTGAACCCAAATAAAGGACAGGAGCGGGGAATTTGGCTGGATGTGACTGTGTCAACAGGTATCAGGAGAGAAGTTTCTTGCAAATGACCTCAAACAGAATTGCCACCGTCAGTCATCTGTTTGATATGAGCTGTCTTCAGAAATCAAAGGCTTTTATATGTTATCTTCAAGTTATCTCAAAGTGTTTCAAGAGTTCATGAAAACTGAAATAATCTAAAATATCCCAGTTGGCAATGTAACACAACACAACACTGCACAGTGTGCAGGTCATGCTGATTGCCAGAAGAAGATTCAAATGCCCAGTCTGCATCCCTTTAGCTTATGACAGAAAGGGCAGCTGCTCTCCTCTTTATTACAGACTAACGAGCTATGATGTGTCCTGGATTAAGTCCTTCTAAAACACCTAAACAGATGTTTTTTCCCCACAAACTCATTACTAACGTAAGAAGTAATTCGGCCATGTAAATTTAACTTCAGCTAGTAAATCTAATAACATCTTTCTAAAAGCAATAAAATGTTTGGACCTTAATCCTTTTAATTCACTGTTTATCCCCTTGGCACCTAGACTATTTTTATTCTAGTCACTTCTGCCGTAATAAAAAGTTAATAAAAGCACACAAGTTGTCCGACGGGTTGCAGAACTAATGAGAATGGGTTTGGTGTCTTACATCCCTTCTTTCCCCAGCAATATTTACCCCAGCTACCAGCAGGTTGCCTGGGAGCCTGAGTCTGAGACTCCTTCGCATCCCTTAGGAACATGGGAGCAAGAGGCAGCACATGCTGTAGCTGGCTGTGAGCTACATGTGGTTTTGTACTGGCCCACAGGTCCAGCAGAACAAAGAGCTGATAATGTCATAATACAGCATTCTCCTCTACACCTCTTCTGTTGCAGATTGAATTTAAGGCAGAGATATCCCTTAAAAATAGACTGCAAAAGGTCTATGAACTTCCCATGTAATAATGCAATTGTTCTTCTACCTAAGTTAATCTACACAGGCATCACTACCAGCCAGAGCCCTGAAAGATAAGATGATCTTTACAGATCACAAGAAAAGCACTCCCAGATAAAGAAAGGGCAGGAGAAGTTTTAGAGCCTTGCTACAATCTGCAAAACTCAGTCCTGAACTGAAACAAACAAACAAACAAAAAAACCACTTAAAAATGAACAAGTTGTTTTGGGAGTAGAGCCATCATTCCTACTTCTTTGTCATGGTTTTCTGTTGCCTTTTTTATCTTGGTACCACATGGTCCCCTCAGCCCACTGATGCCCAGTCTGCTCCAAATCTTCCCTCTGATATCCACAGTGGAAGATGAAGATCTTCCTCTCCATAGACACAAGCTATACATTGCAACTGGGCACACAGCACTTACAGTCCCTTAGGCTGATGAACCCAGCCCGGGCACTTGCCATGTCCCAGCAGTATTTCTGCCATGACAACAGAGGTGGTTGCTGAGCCCAGTTTGAGGACTGCAGTTTCCCAGTAAGTATGAGGACTGCAGTTTCCCAGTAAGTATGAGGAACTGGTGAGGAAGGAGGTTCCAGTCACAAGTGGGGCTTGTCACCATCTGAGACACAGCCTGGTGGAAACCCTGCGCTCACATGGAATGGTGCCAGCTTTTTTTCCTGAACACTGTACACCTCATCATTCAAGCATCACACTCATAATTACACCTAAATGTGAAACACAAACTTTCTATTATTGTCTGGTTTTCATAGAAAACAAATAAATCATTCATTTCTACTGCAGAGAGAGAACTCCAAACCGAGCACTCAAGATATGGGCTGGGATCCAGCCTTTCAACATGGATTCAAATCTAACCTTACAGTAGAATAAGTATGCAGACTCATCCGGTATGGCCAGTGTGTTTGCAAACTGGGCTATCAGTGGGCAGATTCAGTATGTAAGGTCCCAGGCTGGAGGGAACACCTTCAGTTACAAGGTACAGCTGGATGCAGGCAGTTGCATTAATCCCACTCCTGGGTGTTTAAAAAAAAAAAAGATGGAATACAAATGAAATATGGTGCCTTCTAGAATATTCCTACAGCTAGCACACATAGATGTGCATGTATGATCCCCCGTTCTCCTTCACAGAGTGGGAGTTTAACAGAACTCCCCAACAGTTTCTCATTTATCAGACGTGACCTGAAGTCCTACCACCAGCCCAGCTCAAATCCTCTTTTCTGCAGAAACCCAAGCAGGAATCCTTCCCAACCTGCGGGTTTTTTTTCTGGTGTGGTGAATTTAATAGAGATGTCGAGGGAAAGCTCCGGCTGCCTCCTGGCCCTGCTGAAATGAGGAGCAGCCCTCCTGCAGCAGGCAGCCCTGGGGAGCGGCTCTAATGCGAAGCAGCCTTTGCCACCCATCGAAGCCACAGCGCCGGGCTGCCGCGGCCACCTCTTCTTCTGACACATTCCTCTGGACACCGCAGATGAGGAGGAGGAGCAGAGTGACACCCATGGATCTGATGGGTGACCAGGCTCTGCCCTCCCGCCTTGGGCCATGGTCGGTAAAGCTCTGCACCACTGTGGGCTGGAGGGAGGGTGGAAGGGAAGGGAGGGAAGTAGGCAAGGCGGGGTGTAATGATCCTTTCAGAGGCAAATCCTCCGGGAGCCGCTCTCGACAGGGGAGGGACCCAAGAGATCTGGATTAATTCGCCTGTTTGCTTTCAGTTTACTTC
Source organism: Florisuga fusca (assembly GCA_038090715.1). Taxonomy (NCBI): domain Eukaryota; kingdom Metazoa; phylum Chordata; class Aves; order Apodiformes; family Trochilidae; genus Florisuga; species Florisuga fusca. The sequence continues at coordinate 12,305,374 of JAAWXA010000020.1, forward strand.
TTGCGACCTCGCCATAAACCGCTTAGCCTTGTAGGCGATAAAGCGAGATGCCAGCATTTTCAGCTCATACTATTCACGCTATGCTCTAATCTAGTTTGCATGTCCGGTCCTGTCATTAGCTGGAGGAAACATTAATCCAAGACAGCAGAGAAGAAGGAGTAAAAAATTGTTTCTGGAAACACAATGAATCTAATGGCAAACGTTCATTATCTAGACCCACAGCAGAGTTAAACTGAAACATATTATACTCTTTGGAAAAAAAAAAAAAAAAAAAAAGTTTTAACCATATGTTTAGTCATTTGTGAGCTCTTGATCCTAACACACAACATAAGCTGCAATATCAGTGTCAAAAGGGCCTGATTTAAAGCATGAGAGGCAGAGTTACATGAAGTCAAGTTAAAATCACTTCTGCAAGTTGTCGAGAGAGCTTCTCATGGAGTGACAGGTACAGAGGAACACTGCCCCAGTGCTGCATGCAAAGGGAGGAAGAGGAAAGTTCATTGCTTAATTTGTGCTTTTTTCTGGGAGATTGGATAGGGAGAAGATGATATAGCTGGGGGGAGGACTGAGAGAGCTAAAGAATAACACATGGTATGCTTTCAAAACATAGAGCAACATGTGACATTCGTCTGCAAGTCTGGCACTGAGGAGCCTGTGGTCTGGCAGCAGCAAGAATTTCTGCTTTTTATTTCTTAAATCATTGCAGGCATTTGAACTAAACCCCCCACCTAATAGTCTGAGGGAAAGAACATAAAATCACATTTTGCGTATCATACTCCCAGTCAGCCATTGTTCTCAACGGATTTTATCCTCCAACTCAATTCCCACATCATTAAAGTGATACTGTCTCTTTAAAACGAAGCACAGTGCCTTGCCAAAGCCTGCAATAAGAATCACTGGCACCAAAACAGTCAAAGCACAGAGCTTAATTCTCTACTTAATAAGACAATTAAAGAAGAGTATTTGGATACAGCAGCCTGCAAGTACCAACACAGAGCACTGATGTCTCCAAAGGCATGTTGCACTGAAGGCTTTATCAGAAAGCATCTGTCACAACCAGATGCTATCAACACCTGAGAAAAGTGGGAAATAAAGTGGGTTAATGTGGCTGTGATACACAGAAAGGTTTGCACTGCCCAAGTCCATACTTAAGAGCATTTTAGAGGGTGCATGTTAAGGTAACCTTCTCCAAAAATGCACGTGCACTAAAATAAACATAAATTTATGAACCCAGATGACTCTGTTAAAAAAAAAAAATGCTGTTGAAATGACCCAAGCTGCAATTAAAAATGCTTTGTATTTCGTCTCTTCACTGACATAACCAGAGAAGGCCTTATAAAAAGGCTGCTTTTAAATATTGCACTTTGACAGTTGCCTTAATATACATGGATGAACTGAAGTAAACAGATGAAGACAAGCACAAATGATTGCTCATATGGATTCTCTTGACCATATTCATCTTTGAATTTCCAGTCAGTTCTCAGGTGTTGTCTTCTAGCAGATTTCATCCTGCATATCTGAACCAAAGCTAGAGAAAAACATAACAGCAGCAATAAAAGAGCTAATTTGTCATTTGAGGAGCTGGAAAGAAGACAGGGTGCTGCAGTTGTGTGACCTAAAAGTGCCACTGATGACCTTAAAACTCCATCTCAAGGGTGTCTGGAAATCTGTAACCTCCAGAGAAAGAAAAGGAAATGGGTGATGTCTATATTCCATTAGCTCCCATGAGATGTTGAAATAGCATAGACATTAAGTCAAAGAGAGGTGTGACATTTGAAGCAATCAGCCAGCAAAAGAGCACCTGCAGCACTGCACTTTCTTTGAACTGCTGCACCAAGGGTTTCATGGTCCAGCCTACACAGGAGACTCATAGGGATGTGTGATTCAGTACACCCAGAAGGCACATGGTTTGGTGTGCAAGAAACACTGACTTCATCCTAGCAACTAACAGCTTGTAGCAAGAGAGGAAAAAAAAAAAAAAAAATCAAAAAAACCCCACCAAGAAAAAAGCCAGCTGCCCCCACTTCATTGCCGGAGGGCTGACATCCAGCTGGCCCCAGGGTGGCAGCCACTCAGCTTCACCATGCCAAGAGAAGAATGGCCAAGGAAAGGAGGGGAAAGACACTTTGAAGAAGATATCCTGAGTGTTTCATCTGCACCAGAGGGTTCTACATTGCACTGAGAACATCCATTCCTGGTAAATCCTATGAACATACTTGCTATTCCACATATTAGAGGGGAATGGGGTGAAGCCAGGAGGTACCCTTAGGCTGCAAAGATGCATCTACAACAGCAAAGAAACAAGACGTCAGAAAGACCAGGTCTAGGGGGAACAAATTGTTTTGTGACCCCTTTCTTCAGCCTGACAGCTGGAGCACCTCATCCTTTGACTGCACTCAACACACCGAAAATTTCCAGCCTAATCTGAGGCAGTGCCTCAGGTGGTGTGGAGGTACCCAGCATGACCTGAAATGAGCCAGCCCAGAACAGGAAACAGACAGTGATGCTGGGTCACTGTCAGCAAGTTCCTCCCAACAAGCAAGCCCTGCTCATCTCCCAGCTTCAAGAACTTGGATGGTGTCTTGCTCTTGGATACCTCTACCCTGAGAAGAGATTAAAAGAAACTAATGCCTTGGCAAAGTTCCCTCTTGACATCTGCATTACTGGAAATGCCCTCTGGAAAGCAATAGAGGAGGATCCTCACCTTGCACACTCCTAGAAGAACAGTGCAACCACCAGCAGCTGCCCCGTTTCATCCCCGTCCCCTCGATGCAGATCCAGACCTGCCTTTTGCCTCCCACCTCCCTCTGCATGTTTTGTCCCAGAGGGATGAACCAGTGAATTTCTCTGAACAAGTCCAATGCATAATTTTTAGCAAGCCCTGCCAGAGGCCTGGGAGTAAAATGCAGAAGAACGTTTTCTTTAATCAAAAATCAAGATTAAGAGCTCAGGAGCAGGGTCAGTTGCTAGATGCAGGATTTGCTGAGACAATGCAACCCCAATCAGTGCAATGTTTTCCAATCCTTAAAAAAAAAAAAAAAAAAAAAACAACACACAAAATAAATCAAAGGAAAAAAAAAATTAGCCATAGACAGGGTTCCGTAACACAGGTACTGTGCTCAGCTTTGTATTCTCTCACAGTTCTAAGAAGGGAAGAGCAAAGTTATGAATACAGCCACTTACAAAGGAATTTAAGATTTCCAAACTTGACTTCCTGTGAATTTGAACAAAACCCCAAAAAGCTGAAATTCTTCACAAAAGGCATTTTAAAACAATCACTTGGAGCCTTGAAGCCTACAACCAATTGTATTGCAGCTGTATTTCTTACAATAGAATTATACCTTAAAATCCTAAATAGAAACTTATTTCAACACAAAAGCTGTAAAATAATGGGGTTTTCAACAGAAAAATCCCCATCTGTTCTTTTTCTGCCACTTTTTTGACAAAATTGACCTGAATTTGCAAGAGGTTTTAGTGCTGATGATGCCAGATATTGGAATATGACTCCATTAACGAGCCCTAGTCAGGAAATACCAAAGCTGTGGTTGCCAAAGCAACATAATTAACTTGATCATGGTACATACACTGTGCACCACTTCCCCAATGGCCCTTTAACACCCAACAAAATCCTTGGCTTGAATGGCATATCAGGATAAATTTCTCCTCTGAGTTCTTCAGGAACACACAGAGCAGAACCAGAAGTTGTCAAAATTACTAAAATCCAAGTACTACTCTGTGCCCCATCCAATGGTCCCCTGGGCTAATTCTTGAGCTGCCTTCCATGACCCATGGCTGTAATCCTGTTGCATGGAGCGAGTGCATTTTGTAAAGCTTCACTTTTAATTCATCTATGCTGCCCAGTTTAAGAGGTCTGGTTCTCTTGTGGCATAATCAGTAAAATTCTTGCTTTGTGGGCAGGGAAGCCCCTATTTTGATGTTAAACCTTGACCCTGGGGCCACAAACTTCCAAACCTGAATATGCTGTCACTAACTCAACATGTACAATGTATCAAGAATAAGCTTCTGTCTGTTCATTTGGGGGGCTGGGGGGAAGTAAGAAAAAGAAAAAAATTGAGTGATGGGCTTTCAGCCTGTCATCAGCCCACAGTGACCTCAATTTTTTGAGAAATAATGTCAAAATCTATTTTTATCTTCAGAGATTCAAGATGTATTTATGTGTCAAACTTTCTCCCCCTTGTCCTTAGCCTTTGGGAAGCACACTAAAAATGATATCAAAGCCTGAAAACCCTGCGATCACATTCGCATTCACCTCTGACCCAGGATGCCGACAGCTTTCACCAGCTCCTCGGCTCATCCTCACCGTACAGCGAAGGCTGCAGGTCTGGCAGCAGCCCCCAGTGAGCTGCTCAGGATAAAATAAAGGCCACTTTGCATAGCAAACCTATGTTGCTCAATTTTTTAAGGCCGAAAAACTTTACTTTGTCAGTTTTCTGCTTCTTTACATCCTTGAAGGATGTTGCACCAACACCTTCCTCTCCTTACACACAAATATTTGATTATTCTCTTTGAAATGTCTCTGTAGCATCTACAGGAGGAAGCTGCCGAATGCAAACACTGATTGATTCTTTCTTAGCCATCAAATGTGCTTACACAGCAACTACACACAACAAATGCACACAAATTTCACATTTTGCATTTAAAAATATGAACGTGCTGTGTTGGGGTTTTTTTAGTCAAACATAATGAATGAGCTTAAATATTAGAACTTGAAATTGTTAAGTAAATCATGGTACCTGTAAAGCTTCTATTTGCATAACATTAATTCATGATGGCATGTAAAACAAATTCATCACTCTCACTATATTGTAGACTGATTTATGTTGGAATTGGAAAAAATAAAAATCGTGGGCACAAAATTATGTTGACAAGATGTACGTGCTCTTCGAAGCCCAAGATTTTTTTTTTCCTGAAGCATCAAAACAACTAAATTATGAGAAAGAGGTCTAGGAGGAAGCATCTTTAAAAATGAGTAACACATCAGCATCACACGTACACACTCTCTAGTTATTAATGTCAAGCATGGTGAAGATACTCTAGAAAATCATTACCATTCATAGCTACTAAGAGCCATTAAATTTCAATCAATTCAACTTAACACAAGTGTACTCCAGCAGCCCTTACAGTTCCTTACAGAGGTGGCTCAGAAAGTCCTGCCTGACTTATTGCATTGTCCACTGCACAAAGAGGCATTGCTGAGAGTTGCTCTGAAAAGAAGCTATCTTGGTGTTGGGAACTGATGCTCTTTTAACACCATTGCAATCAACAGGCCTTACTATTAAAGAAGCGTGATAAAAGCAGTTCTAACAGGACTCCCCAGGTGAGTATGGAGGGAAGCAATATCCTGATTTTAGCTAGGGATGCCTCTTTCCGAGATGAAACTTTAAAAAAAAATGATAGGATATTTTCATGTGGTTTTCAATGAATTCTACTAATAGAATAAAACTGCTTTACACAGTGCTAGACAAGTTCCAGGTGATCCAGTTGCTTGAAGATAAAATAATCATTAAAAATACAGGATACTGAAAGAAAAAAAGGATTTTACTTCCAGTGACTGGATATTTAAAACCCCAGGTGATGAACCTAAGGCACAGCACGGTGATATTAAAGCATCTCCTACTCATCTGAATTGCATTTGTAGCACTGGAAGTTTTCCTAGTGTCACTGCAGGAAGTACTCTGTGCAGCTGACCATCCCTTGCAGGTCCTGGGGAGGACCAGGAGGTTCTGTGCCGAGGGGGACTTGTCACCTCATGGTAGGGGTGAGGGACTGTGACTGCAGAGTGTCCATCACCAAGGGGCTGGACCCACTGCCTTCCACTGTGCAGCAGAGCATCCCCAGGAAGGGAGAAATTTCATTAGTTCCATTTGAATTAATTATCTACAGTAAAATCCCACATTTTGCAGGGGATGGAAGACTCCTATTATGTTTTTTGTTTGTTTGTTTTGTTTTGTTTGTTTTGTTTTGTTTTAATAGGATCACAGGTTTCCCAAGCAGGGTTCATTCTGCTAGGCATAAAGTCCTTTCTCTAGACTTTGAGGCAGATGAAGGCTGCAGATGTGTATCACCACAGAACAGAGAGTCACCCAGCACACAGAAAAACAGATGTAGTCACAGCTGTACCATCACTGTAGCTGAAATTACAAGCTTAAGTACGGATGCCCTTTCTAGCTTTTAGCTCACCCCTTAAAAGCATCAGCCTTGATGGTATTACTCATTACAGGAGTATTTGGGACTATTCTAAAGAACTGTGGTTTTCCTTCCCCTGGGATTTATACTTCAACATTTAACATGGAGAAACAGTGAAGTTCTTTAGAAGCAAGAAATAGTCCAGAAATCTCTCAGGCAGATATCTGCTCCATTTTAACTCATTTCGCTACACTTGCAAGCTCCACTAAATGAAATGAAATTAATGTTAAAAAGGGCCTTTATTGAAAAGCCTTCCAGAGACAAGATCAGAAAGTGCCAGAGTTCAAGTAAATTGTTCAGTGTAAAATGTTAGTAAAGCTTAATCATGCTGGAAGCCACATTTAATTACAGCTTTTTAAGTCCATCTGGGAAAAAAAGAAGAGACTTAAGTATGTCACCTGAGATGATCTAGATACTGAAACTATTTGTAAGTTAACAAAAGCATTTGCATCACAAAGCGCTCTGGGGCAGCACCACAGCAAAGCAGATGTGTAATGAGCAAGGATCATAGCACCAAAACAATCAGGATTGTAAATAACTACTACTAATCGGCAATCATTTAAATTTGGGTTTAATTGCTAGGCAGCAAATACATTTCATTCTTGAAGAGCTAAATGCTCCGCGGAATACACACTTTAAGGTATTTAGCGACAGAGAAGTCAAGAATCTGAAATGTCAGGAAGGGCAGAGAAGAGCCAAGCAGCATGGCTCGATCTGCCATGAGAGCACAACATTAAACAAACTTTTTCCTGGAAGAGAATTAATAGTGCAGCCGTGTCCCCTGTATGCACTGTAAGTGCTGCAGGAGTGACACAATGACGCAGGGGAGGCGAGAGGGTAGTGGCTATAGAACAAAATTCAATCTAGTACTAATGAATAAAAAGTTCCTTTTATTTCTCTGTTGTTTTTGGTTCATTAAATTTTCCACAGATTTGCAGAGAATAAAACGTGATCAATAAACCTTGACAAAAGTGAACATGTGAAAAAGGAGAGAGAAAGGCACAGGAAGATAAAAGTGATATCCCGATCACAGATTTCAGAGGCAGATGACCAGAGCTTTGGGCTGCTGAATAATCTGAATAGGCCATCATTTCTTTACAGCCTTTTACTTTCTTTTCCCTGACTGTTGGAACTCTTCATTCAATACAATAGTAAATGCACTAAAACTTTTTTTCTTATGCTAATGGTCAAAATCGGGCACTCACAGTTAAAACACACTTCCCACCAACTTGTTTTCTTAAAAAAAAAAAAAAAAAATAAAAAATTAACCTATTCAAGTTAAACTAAAATGTCAAAGACAGCTTAAGGCTTACTTTCACCATTCCTCAAAATTAATGGTTTTCTCCCCAGTAGATACAAAAAGAAGTCTTGAATAAGAATAAAGCTGCTAAACTCTTTTCATATGAAAAAGAACACTTAGAAAGTGAAAAGAAATAGATCCAATACAAAGCTCCTAGTACCTACAGTTCTAATTTGTATTGTTTCCTCTTGGAATATTTATAATTGCAGAAATGAGGCAGCCAATTGCAAATAATTGCAAAAGGATGAAAAAAGATTCACCACTGACTAATGTCTTTGGGCAGCTGTGCCCATGCCAGTACAAGAACCTCTTCCACTCATTTCCATGGTGGCCCCAAAGGAGCCGGTTTTCTAATGTTTTCTAGTTTGGGTGACCACTTCCGTGAACCAAGGTCTCTTTTTCAGTGGTACTGAATATTCACAAATCTCAACTAAATTTTATGTCTCTGAGCTTCCGAATTACAGAACAGCAACTTTCCTGTTCCCTTCCTGCAGTGAATTTCAGCTTTTGTGTATTTGGTTTTGTTTTGTTCACAAGCAGTTAAAGGGTATGGGGTGAAGTTTTAGAGTTGGCAAGTGTGAATGAGGAAAAGTTCTGTGGCCTCTCCTGAACTACGGACAGCTAACATGTACGCCCTTCCAGCTGGAACTGGCCTGGAGAAAATGAGACCCGATTTCCTAGTAGTTCCATTCTAGTCACTGCTTCACAAAGGAAACCTGCAATTGGCCTTTTCAGCTATAAAGATCACCGTACCAGATCCAATTCTCATTACTTTTACACAAATACCAGTGAGTTTCTAGAAGATGTTCGTATATGGGATCAGCTGTATACGTGGGTCGAGAACTGTATACATTTCATGCATACATGTATTATTTACCTCCTAACAGCATTATTCACATTAGGATTCATTCTTTGCTATTGTTTTATTTATTGTTGTTCTAATTAATTCCCAAATACCTCCTGTTGTTTCGGTTTTCTTTAAAAGAGCCCTGGGAACAGAGTTGAAGCAAACCCTAAATACCACTTAATGCTTTCTGGAAAGATTTCCAAATGCGCAACTGTTTAAAATATTTACCCAGGTATATAAGAGGGTTGTGCAGCTCTCGAACAATGCCCTGGAATCTTTCCCATCAGTAAAAAAGCAGACAAAAAGCAGAGACTGCTTAACCTCAGTGCCTCAGCAGCAAGTGAGAAGTGCAAATATCGCATTTCTCTAAAGCCCTGGAAGCTTCATAGAAATGGAGTGGCAACTAATTAGTTTGATGCTATAGTCACATCTAATGTTCCTAAGTAGCTGCTTTGAAAAAACTCGCTGCCTTGAAACCTTTGGCCAGATTATTAAGTGGAGGCTTTGTGATGGAGCAATAGATAGGTGTTTGCTGCACAAATACATACAGATTTTGGTGACTGCTTACTGAATCCACTGCCCTGCTAATCTGCACTGGAAACTTCACTATGAAGAGAGCACTTCTGAGAGTACAAAAGCATGAAGTATCTGTGTACCTTTCAGACTACAGGGCAAACAACTGGCTTACAGTAGGCCACCAAAAACAGGGGGAGGTGGTTAACCAAGTGTCTTCCATGCTCACAAGCAGAGAGTAAGAATAGTGCTTTTGATATTAGGTCAGATGATCAACTATGTCCTTAAACAAAAAGATGGTAGCAGAGGACTGGAAAACTCATTAGAAAAGGTCAGACTCTCTAAATAGAAATAAAGAATCAGGATCATGAAAAACAAACATATTTTCAAGTTATACAGTGCTGTAGCTAACACACAAACCTCACACTATACAGCTGCTCACAGTCCTGGAATCTGTATACCACCTATACGAACGTGCCACTGAAAGGGAAATTGTGGTATAAACCTTTCAGGTTATTAGAATCATGGAAACTTTAATAAAAAATGGTTCTCTGCCATAAAAGTTTAAAGTAATTTTCAAATCAATGCCAAAAATCCTGGCCGTTATATGTGTGTGTGTGTGTGTATATATATATATATGCTGCAAAAAAGTCTGTCTAAATGTGACTTATTGTTCAGTGTGACATTACGGAAAGCAGGCTTCTGTGTATTGGATATCTGAGGTCAAGTTCTGTTTTGTTTTGGTTTTTTTTTTTCCCCACACAAGTAAAAACTGGAGCTGCATCAATGAAATTATGCTGGATTTATACTGGCATATGCATCCAGTTTGAATTCTTCTATGGCTCTAATTTTTCTTTAAATGAATGACCTAACTCAAACAGTATTTGTCCATCTGTATACATCCCCTTTGACATACTGGAAAAAAGACATTGAAAGGAAGTTGGAAACAGTCCTTGAGATCTGTTTTTCTTTGAAGAACAGCAGTTGCATTTCTGGGCACTTCAAAGTCACATACTTTAAGCAATAACAACATTCAAGATCAAGTGAATCTTACCTCACCTTGCTTTAAAGATTAGCTCTTTCACAAACATGCACCAGAGGCTTGGATATACACATACCCGTAGATTAACAGTTCATCTTCAGTGGATCAGGCACTTTTCAGTGCTACAGATAGGTCATATTTTCAATCAAATGACAAATTTCCAAGAGTTGTTTACAGTGGAAAAGACATAATGAATTTCATTCACTTCTTAAAAGTTGTCAGTTTTGCAATAACATTCAATATGACATTTTTATTGCAATTCAAAGTTTGACAGGTGTCAACATTTCCTTAAGTTCCAGCCAAAAGACAAATTACCATATCTACCCATCAGAAAAGTTGAACCAAACCTATTCACCAGCTGCAGTTGCTGTATGCAGCAATTACCATGCATTTCAAACATCCCAGGAGCATAAACAATTACTTAGGAGGATCCTTTTTTCCAGGTGAATGTAGTTTCTTTTGCAGTGAAGTTAAGTGAATTAGGTTTAGAATTTAGAAGACTCAAAACTTTTCTTTTAAAGCAAGGTAGCTAGAACAAACAGATCAAATCAGCAAATCTTAAAACAAATCAGTCTATTCCACTGCTGTATATTTTGAATTTCATGGCTTATTTACTTAACTTTTTTGGCACCAACTCCACAGCACATGCCAATACAATATTTGTTTATATGCTGTTTTATGCAGCATGCTAGTCAAACGTTTATTTTCAAATTCTTGTACATCCCAAGAGCCTCAGTTGCAAAAAAAATTATACTAAAAAAAAAAAAAAACCCCAAAAAAACCAAAAACAAAAAAACAAAAAACAACAAAGTGAAAGGGGTTAGCAGGGGGTGGACAAAGTTTTACAACTAGGGCCTTTATCTGTGGGTGTAAAACTATAAACACGAAACGTCAGTAAAATGCTAATTCCTGCATGCACAGAGGTGAGTATATAGGTTTCCAGTACCTGGAGCTATGTGGAACACGAGGTTACCTATAGGAAGGCGCAAGTTTCGCTGGCTCTGTCCTCCCTGACCCTCATGCCTGGACACACGCTCGTTCGCACCCAGGTACGGGAAGGCCGTGCCGGGCCCGGCACACTCCCCCCACTCCTCCCCTCCCCGAATACCCCCGGCAGCGCTCCCCCTGCCCGAGGAGGGGCCATGGATTTGCGCGCCCAGCCACCGCACCCGCGGAGGAGGAGCAGCAACCCATCAAGGAAGTTTTGAAGCCTAGACTCCAGGTTCGAAAAATAGATATAGAAATATATATATATATATATATATGAAATTCCGTAACCTTCGGAAAAGCCGGCAGCAAGACCACTGATAAACCATCCTAAAACCCTGCGCTGGCAAAGTCAGGTTTCCCAGGAAATGATGGCAATCACTTGAGGCAGAAAAGGCATCTAGATGAGCCCATCTCCCTCTCCGCCTGATTGTTTTAAAGCCACCGAGTCTGGGGGCAAAACTCTCAGCTCCCTAAGTCCTTAATAGGATTGGAGCCCGGGTTTCTCCAAGCCGCTCCTCATCACACAGGGATCAAGTTGCAGCAGGGAATTTTTTAAATTCCTCAGCAAATATACTTGTCGAAAGATTGCCCCTCCCGGGGGGTGACAAGAAGTGGGGGGGAGCAACTTTTTTTTTTTTTTAAGGAAAAGAAAACTCCTTTGGGGAGCCCTCTTGTTCTCCGGGTCCCGGGACGAGACCGTCCCGTCAGCCACCCAGGGCTGCCAGTGTCACCGCAGCCCCGGGGAAAAAAAATGGCCGTGGAGGAACGGCCCAAAGCCCGGTCCCGGCAGGGTCTGGGAAGGGGGCTGACACCCACTCCACCCCAT
>JAAWXA010000020.1:12317594-12480029 GCA_038090715.1 Florisuga fusca
GGCGGGGATGGAACTGGGGGTGTTTTTTCTCCAACTTGGGTCTTTTGGTTTTGATGGGGTGGTTTTTTTTTTGGTGTTTTGTTTGAGGTTGTTTTGGTTTGGTTTGTTGTGTTGTGTTTTGTTTTTGTTTCTTTTTCTCCTGGGAGGTTTGGTTGCTTTTTTGTTGGGTTGTTGTTTTGTTTTTTTTTTCCCAAGCTGCTGGGTCTGAAGGCAGCAAAACCCCGGAGCATCTCGGCAGCCGCGGTCGTACCCCGGCCCACGGGCGGCTTCAGCCTTCGGCAACATCTTCGGTGGGAGAAGCGTTCACTAAGGATTGTTCCCTAAACGCGGTAACCAGACCCACCGGAGCATGATAATTTATTTTAATCCCCGTGGTTTGGGACCGAGGCTACGAGAAGAGGGAAAAAGAATCTCCAGAAAATGCCCCTCGCTCCCGCCCCAAATGTCTTCCCTTTTGCACTGATCTGGTGCATTAACAGTAATACCAATGAGGAATGCAGCAGTTTTAACTTGGACTTTGGCCAGACAGGGCTTGTTACTTGATTTGTTTTGATTTCTTTTGGCTATGGAATCTATCAAAAGTTTAAAACACAACCATATGCTGCTAGAGAGGGTCACCACGCTGTACCGAGAGCAAGCTGTAACTCGCCGTATCATCAGGGTATCTGACTCCAGCAGGATTATGGCCAGTGCCATGGCAACCGCATGCCACATCACCCCCCATCTTCACTTTCAGTCCCTTGGGCAGTGTTAACATTTGCCAGCGGATTTGCCCAACACGCAGCCCAGGTCCGGGCAAGTGGAAAATGAGTTTTACGCCACTCAAAAGCCTTTCTCTTCCATCTTGTGCAAAGCAACATGGTGGACCTCGGGTTCTCCACTGCAGTTTTAAACCTAAAAACCTGCTACACATCTGGGTGCCTTTTTTTTTTTTTTTTTTTTTTTTTTTGGTGGCATTGGGAAGCTAATATTAAAGGGTGACAACTGGTTCCCCATGCACTCCCAACTCCCATTTATTCCATAGTTTGGAATTATTTGATAGTTTGGGGAGGACTGGAGAGCAACAGGTTATTTTGCCAAGCAACAACACTGCAACTTTTTAGGGGGCCAAAGAGCACTAGCATGGAGCCACTATCTCACACAAAGAAATTCCCTCCCCTGCCCATGGTACACATTCAGTCCATGCTGTCACAGCAGCACAATCCTGCCCAATGTAAGTGGATAATTCTGTGCTTAAAGGATTTTCATTGCACCTACTACGGAAGAGCACTCCACAATGGAGAGCGAGGCTTTGGTTACCAACAGTAGGAAAAAACTAGTTTTTGATCTCCAGAAAACACAGCTCACTTGTATTCCCAGGTTACTTTGCTGGGGAAAGATGATCTGACAGCTTGGGAGGTGTATTAGAATAAGAGGGTTTTGGAAGGACCGAGAAGCTGGAAAAAAAACTTAACATTAGGTGTGTTCTGAATCCTTGCTGCATAGTTAGAAACATGTTCATCCAGAGTGTTGGTCAAGAACATTTTTAAAATTAAAAGATGGAAGCACTGAGCATTAATTAAGAGCAGTTATGCCGTTAAGAAGGACAGTTTTCCTTTCTAGAATTCATATGTGTGAATCCTTTAGCAGATGGCGATTTTTAAGCCTGAACGGAAACTCCTTTTTGTCAGAAGGATGGTGGCTGGAGACGGCTGGAGTTTTTTCAGAACTCTGAGTTGGCTTTTACATTATCTGACTGCTGTAGCTCATCCATCCTTCCCTTTCCTGCTCTACTCATTGAACTGCCCTCTCTTAATCTTCCATAGGTGTCTGAGATTAAATAGATGACAGAATGACTGACATTTGGTATACATAAAAGAACCAAAATATGAACAAGAGGTCAAAGTGCAGCTCTTCCCTCTGGTCTTCCCTCCTGCTCTTCTACAACTCAATGGGAATGAAACCAGGTAGGGTTATAAAGATATATGACAACATACACTTAATGTACCTTGCTGTAGCATGTATGCGTGGATATAGAGGATACATTCAAAAATGTTCTGTACTAAGGGAAAGGGTTTTTTTAAATCACAATTGTAAAAAAAAGTTCTTACAATGATGAAAGATTGACATACCACCAGGCCCAGGATTGCTAGTCTGGAATCTGTCCCACTTCCTCTAGGGCAGTGGAACAAACCTGATCAACCACTGAGGAAGTTAGTGTAGCCTCAAAAGGCATAAATGTGGCCTTTAAAATGTCTGATATAGCTCTGAAAGAGGACTGTAATTTTTTATTAAGTATTTAAAGAAAATGGTTGAAAAACCAATGGGGGATGCTCTATTCTGTTTTCTTCTTGTCTATAGGATTTATTTCTATAAGTCTTCATAGATCCTCATGACAAATTAAAGGGCCCATTTGACTATTCCAAAGGATACTCAGAGGCAGAAGCTTCCAGAAAAAAAAAATCACATTTAAATTAGCTTCTCTTTTAGAATGAAGAAACAGTCACATGTGAGATTATCACTAGGAGAAAGAGGCCTAAAATTCTATTTCATACAACTCATATCTTTATGACGTCTGGTTTAAGCCCAATTGGGAAGTAGTACATGATCAATTCTGCTGTGATTTAAACAGTTGTACCAGCTCTGGGGTCAATGAAGTTGCACCAAGTCTGAATGCACAGTGGATCTGTAGAATATAATTAATCACAATAATATTTAAGAAATTAACAATGTCACGTGCAATGCTATCTCACAATTTGCTGGGTCAATGGGAAACATTTTTTGGCACAATACATTCCCTTCTTTTCTAAAAGTAGCCCTGTTACCTGAGGGAAATCATAACCATGTTTAGACAACGAGACAATACTCACTGGGATGACATGCAGCTGTGTTTCCTATCTGCCTGCATGTATGTGTTGTCTCTTGTTTAAAACTTCAGTGGTAAATTCCTGGAGGCAGGTGCCATCTTTCTGCATTCTACATTTTGATTAAGCCTTATTTTATTTTTCCTCTTTTCAAAATATACCTAAAGTGTAATGCCAATGCTAATTTCACATTAGATGCTTCTATTTATTTTATTTATTTTGCACTGGAAAGATTAATTCTTCACAGGTTTAATCTGTATTGTATCATGGATATTGACTTAATACCATAAACTTTTTTATGCCTTTTCTGTGATTATGAAAAGATACTTACATGCTACATCAGCAAGGGAGGTGGCACTTCTATTTAATGCAAAGCTGGCATGGAAGCCTGCCTTTAATTTCAGGAAGCCTGCAAGATCTTATTCAGGTTTAAACACAAACTGAAATATCCTGCTTAAACAGGACCTTATTCACATGACCTCGTCCAGTGAAATTACTGCTCATAAAATGATAAGCAAAATCATCTGACTGTGCATTCACCATGAACTAGGAATACACATGCCATCCGTTACCTGTCTTTGCAGAAGGACAGAAGCTTCTTCAAAATGCAGAGCCTGTCATGTCTGCACAGGCTTCAAGAAGTGTCATATTTGCTGCTGCTCTTGCCAGATCTGACCTCTCTTCAACAGTGAGAGGTCCCTTTTCATATTCAGATCTGAAACATAAAGCACATTTATGGAACTCCAAGCTCCAGCACCTAAACTATAGAAAATTTAACACTAAAAGCTCAGGTACAGAAGCAGTACATCATGCTTATGTGGGGAAAAAAATAAGTGGCACTGAAAAAGCATTGCTCTTTGACAGGGATGTGAAAGCAAAATGCACAACTTCTGAGGGACAGTCTTTGTTCATGGTCCTGTGTGGTTTCTTATTCTTTATTCCTCTACTCCCTGCCCCTCTAACCACAACTCTCTCTGCCAGCGAGGGGATGGGGACAGGGCTCTGCGGAGCTGAGAAAGGAGGACAGCACGCCGAGCTGGCCAGGCTCCTTCTGGACTTCATCTGTCCCCAGCAAAATGCTCAATATGATGAGAAGCCAGATAATTTCCTTGCCCAGGGTTGGTTAGATTACTTGAAGTGAGTTTTCTCCTTAGAGGGAGGAAAGCAGGGAGTGAGATGCACAAAATATTAACTGGGATACCTGTACATGGCATTGTGTGAAGAACTTCAAACAACTGGAACTGGCAATGTACAGAAAGCAAAACTTAGCCATTGATATGAAGGTAATGAGATCTGTTGGAAACAATATTTATATTTCATGAGGGAAAACTAACAAGATTTTTCATTTAATCCAGGAAGAAAATATTTACTGGGTTTTGCAGAAAAACAGAAATATCTGGCAGTACAAAATACATAATCTGGTGCTTTATATATTGCACTGCATTGCATGTACATGCTGTGTATCTGTGTGTATATATTCTGATTAATAATTTGCACTGATTTGTCCTGATGTTTGACTACTGAAACTGTCTCTACAGTAGCCAGTGATTCTAATATAAGTTTTTGTTTTCCCTCAGAAAAAAACCAACAACTTTATCCACTTAACCTTTACTGTGCTGTAAGTATTAAAGAAGCTACTTAATGCTCACCTTATCCAAGACCAGATAAAGAGTCCCTGATAAAGCTGGAAAGAAAATCCAATTCCTAGAGACAAATTCAGGCAACTAGGCAGTTCTGTGTCAAGGAGAAATACTTTGTCAGAATTCAGTCTTCTTTCCACTGCCCTGAATATCAGGGTGTGTAAAAGGGTTGAAAACATCTCACCTTATTTGGTTTCACAAGTCTTTTGAAGGAATTACAAATATTTTAGGTGACATTTTAGCAAAAGCATGGACTTGTCCTAGTTTTAGGAGGCTATAAAGGAATAAAAAGATTAAAAAGAAGACTATGACCACATCATCCTCATCTCAGAGTTCTTGTGTACTGCAGACCCCTTTCACGAGATAACATCTGTGAGGTTGCAGAACAACAGCCTAAGCTGTATAAATGCTAAGAATTTTGGAAAGGGCTCGTGATTTACAGGACTTACATTTTCCTCAGAGGTTGTCTGTCTTCTTTGAAAATCATGTGTCTGTGAGTTATCTCAAGTCAGGCATCCAAAATACCCATCCTCTGCTGTAAATTGTGACTAAAACCTTAAGATGGGTATACATGAAACTGTTGGTTGAACTGCATGAAGTGTCTGAAAAGTCTGTCAAGCTAATGTGGATTTCCATTACGTTTGTTAAATAAATGAGTGACCTCAACATCTGAAATCAGAAGGATCCTAAATACCTAAATAATAGCCCTCCTATGTGCTGCCCACAGAGGTCCAGTCTAGTTTTACTGAAAAGACAAGTAATGTTTGCAATCATACCTAATATATTTCAAATCAGCTCTATTGTTTATAGATTGCTTATGTCAAAACTGGTGAATTCTCTGGTGTTCTTCAAGATTTATGCATTCTAGTTCTTTGCAAGGTTTGTTCTTATTTGTTGCTACCTGCAAAAATATATCTCTTGGCCCCAATTCACAGTGGAACAATGTTAGGTCATTATTTCTTGAATTGTTAGGCTGTAAAGAAGCAATTTCTCACTAACCTGTGACACAGGAAATTGTGATTCTGATGTCAGGTCATTTCTGGAGCTCCTTTTACAACAATCTGTTTTTCTGTCAGCAAATGACATTTATATATTATTTCCAGAAAGTGTAGGCTTCAGTATTTTTGCATGTATACATTCAATATTTCTCTTCTGAATCCTATTCTGCATAGCCTGGAGTTTTAATATATGTTTCAACTGATAAATAAATATATTCTGATTGATAGTGCAAATACCTGGTAGCTGAAACTAGTGCTACTTTAAAATGATTCTCAGAATAGTTGAGTTTCCTGCTTTTGTTTTCACAGAGGTTCCTTTTATGAAGCATTGTGATGAATGATTAATGCTTGGATTCCCCTTTTCTCTAGATTCTCTGCTGAACTTAATGTGTTGCTCAGTGCTTCTCATGAAGAGAACCCAGCCCAAACTGCCACCACAGCAAAACTTTATACCCTCTTTAATAGGGTTTGGTGTTATAAGCCACAATCACTAGTGAGGTTCAGACCTTCCTCTTATGAAAAGAAAATAGATAATTTTTACCCCTGTACTGTAGACTAGTGCAGTTATTTTATTCTACTCATTTGAAATTGGGCAACATGTAAAACATTTGAGAGATGACAGTGTGCATATGTTTTACCAATAAATATGCATATTGACTACACAAGCAGTGGTTTACTAGCAGAATGTTTTACATATACCAAGGGAACCAATGCTGTAAAGTTACACATCCACAGAGACAGAAGTTCTTTCCACTGAAATGCACAGCATCAAACCCTTCCACAGAACTAAACCACTTCTCTCTCTCTTTTCCTTGTTACTAATTTTTAGGATAATGCATACAGACACATAGGTCTATAAAACTAACAGAATTCTTTTCTTCCAGAAAGATCTCAAGCATTCCCAAAATAGAGCCTCCATCCTGCTGGCTTGCACACAGAAAGTGATCTGTGCATGTCTCATGGTCTAAGCAGATGAGATATAGTCCTCAGTCATAGATAATATACATGTAGCCATGCAAAAGATAAATGTGCAACTTCTATACATCAGTATCACACTGAGCACCACTGCAATGTAAGTGTTATTGGCTTAAGTACAGTAGTTATTTAATAATCCAAGACAATTTTGGTGTGTTAATATATTTATAGAGCAATAACATCAGCAGAAGGTGATTGGTGAGGACCACCAAAAGTCTGACTTGCATTTCTACTACCTTCTAATCATTCACTTATTTCAATTCATAATTTCTGATGCATTGATTCAAATAGAGTTTTCCAAAAAAGAATTAAAATAACAATATTTGTACTAATAAACAGACCAAGACCAAATGAATTCAGTCCCTAGAGACTTAAAATTTGGAGAGGGTAAATCCTAGAAAATATGTTGTAGTAAGGAGGAGAGAGATTGAGTTACTAGTATGTAGCTTATTAATCCCACATTTCCTCAGAACCAGCAATCACAATTTTTTTAAGCACAAAACATGAAAAAAAATGCATGATATTACATTGGTATAAAAATGTGGGATACATCTGGTTCTGTGGTACTATGACCTACTAATAGTCCAATTAATCTTCTAGTATCACTGCAAAATCTCAATTCCAGCTGGCAGAGCCCATATGACATAACCTAAATACTAACGGTAACATGGTGAGAATGATGGAAAATGTGAGCACCACGCTGAGCATCTATACTAGGAGGGCATTGCTCTGGGTTTTCTGTGTATCAGTGCAGAAGGAGAGAGTTCTGTATGGGTCGTGTCAGAGCAGGTGAGCCAGGCTGCTGCTGTGAATGCCTCCTTGGAGAAGCTGTGATTTCCCCCAGGTATCCAAGCAGCCCCAAGGGGAACTGAGCTTCCCCAGGCCAGGTGCCTATAGTGTGAACACCTCCATACTGACCACGCAGATAGTAATCAATGCAAAGAACATGCCTCTGGGCAAAGATCATCTTAAGATGCTGAACAAATACCAGATACTCCTGTAATTATTAATAAGTTCAAAATATCAGAAAGAATACTGTTAAGTCCTTCTGTCCTTTGGTCAGAGCAACCCAAGCAGGGCAAGGCTGGGAACTCACAGTCTCCTGTTGCAGCCCAAGAGTTTGCCCCATCCAGAGACTTCTCCCAATACACCTCGCACAACTTGTCTGAAAGAAGTGCAAGGATCCTAAGGTGAACATATATAACATGGCAAACATTTTCTTACACTGCTAAATTCTTTTTTCCCTTCCGATCACATAAGAATAAATAATGGTAAAAGTAATCAAGTATACCCTAAAAGATTGTGCTTGCTCAGCCTTTTCTCTGGCTTTCAGAAAACCTGGCAGTTGCCATCTGAACCATGTGCCACCTTTGAATGATGACAAGGAGTGAGTCTACAGAGTATTACAGATCTTTCCATCAGCCTGTGATGTGTTCTTGACCCGTCTGGGGGTGTTATGCATAGCCCATCTCTGTGCTTCTTTCCAAATGCTCTCTAGCCAATGCCCATTTTCTCCAGGTTTTCTAAAGATTTAGCTGCCCAGGACAAAGTTATTTAATCAGGTTCTGGATGAGTACAGAGAAAAACCCAAAGCAAAGATGGAAAAAGGAAAAGGCTAGAGTTGATGTAACATGAGGCAGCATATACCCTGTAGTCAAAAGATAGAAAGCACTAACTGTATTGTAAGGGAATAACTCAATCAAGGAGTGACGCAGACAGAACCAGGAGAAAACCCACAACAAACAAACTCCACAGCTCCAAACACCACAGCAAGTCCTGAGTCTTGCATGGGTAATGTCCCTGGGGAAACAGACCATCCCAGCTACAGCACTTTCCTGGGAGCCAAGAGCTCCAGCCACAAGTGTGATTTAGGGCATTGCACAATCTACAACAGCTGCTGAGCTGCGGTCTCCTCCCCACCACCACCTTTGAAGAGAGTTGTTGTGAGCTGCAGAACACTCAGCTGCCATGAAGCAACCTGAGGTAGCTGAGCAGAAGGCACTACAGAGGCTCAGAGCACTGATGTTTAGTTCACTCTGGTGACTGTCACTGAAATTACTGAATGGCAGGAGAGGGGCTCACATGCAGCGTCAGCAATAGAGTAACAGAAATTATATTTCAGGAGCAGCTTTGAACAACTCCAATTAATACTGGTAACAGTTCAGCAAGGGAAACTCAAGCTCATGAAGTGCAACCAGCAAAGTGGCATTCAGGAGCAATGCATGATGCTGTGAGGACTCTTATGGCAGAACAACTGAAGGAAGAGCTGGAAAGGAATTGCAAATTTTTAAAAAAATACATTTCCCTGCATTGGAATTAACAATCACATTTTTTTTGACTACTCCAGTCTCCAGAAAGGACACTCAATTTTTTTTTTTCCCTACAAAAATGGTTTGTTAGATCTTTTGGAAACAAAGTGGTCAGAAGTCCCCACTTTGCACTTTGTCTGAAGGGTGTCCAAACAATCATTGCCTTCTCATGTCATGCTGCAACATTGCCTCAATGCTGAACCAGTGGGAGGACTGCCATCAGCTGAGTCACCAAGACCATTTCCTGCAGCTCCTCTGTGGTCCTTGAGGTATCCAGCCCCAGAGCAGCACTAACCTTGTGTGACCTCACAGGAATTCTGAGAGCCCAGCACAAAGAGATTGGACTTTGAGATATTATCTGAGGGGCTGAAGCCTGCATGGGAAGCTGCACAGTTTCACTGCGATGGGTAAGAGGTTATGAAGAAAAGGAAGCACAGTAGGTAACCCCCTGGTATGGAAATCACACATGTGAAGATGATTTTAACAGGACTCAGCACAGGCACGCTGAAGCAGCAGCTCAGCTGTGGTGCAGCACATGAGAGGAGTACAAAACCCACAAGAGGCAGATATGGTGGAGGAAGCTATGGGGATGCTTTCAGAGAGGCAGCAAGAAAATCTCCTGAAGCTTTCTGTCCTGTATTCTCTGTATATACCACATCTGCTCCAGAATGATGGAAGACTATTTTAGGCACATTTTATGGAGTTTTAAAAAATGTTATTGGGACTATATTTTGTATCCCTTTGCCAGTAAAGCCAGATTACTGCACCATGGGCTAGATCTCCAGATGGTTTAAATCATTGGTCTTGCTCTAATTTACTCCAGCAAAGGATCTGGCCCCATGAGTCTAACTACACAAGGTAGATGGAACTATAAAGAATGAACCAAATGAGCTAAAATAGCTTTTCTAAAAACAAATGCCACAACAGGACTTCCAGTGCTACACATAGGTACTAGGTCTGCCAATCCCAAGCATTCAAAAATCAGGAGCTGGGCATGAGGTTGGATTTAAAAACCCACAAGATTAAAAAGAAATAAGCAAACAGTAATATGTATGTACCTCTTTTGGTTTGCATTCTTGAGTTTTTTGAGACAAAACCTAGACATTTTTTAAAGCTTTTTTTTTCTTTTTCTTTTCTTTCCTTTTTTACCCCATTGGAAGCAGCAGGGCTAGAAAGTTGTTAACTTGCTGCTAAGAAAATAATGTTTTTTTTTTTAAAAATGTGAGTGAGAAAGATTCTCATGTAATTGCCTGATTACAGAAACTAAGCTTTTAAGAAGAATGTCATGAGATTCATGATAAAATCATGATAAAATCATGAGCAATACTATTAGTGAGCTGGAAATGATATAAAGCTCCCATTTCTGCAGTCTGTGAAATGCTGGACTTTTAGTCACAAGCTTTTATGCACAGAAAACCTGTCACTGCCTCGTAGCTGTTTTCTTCATTGCCACAGGTCTTCAGATTTCTATTAGATCAATTCAAATAGTTTCTAGGGATCTTTGTGTTTAGTGTGTAGTCAAAACAATATTTGGCAATGGAAGACTCCTGCAGCAAATTACAGATGGACACAAGTGGGAATGTGCTTGGAACAGGCTGGGAGCCTGAAGGAATGGCCATGTCTGGGGAAAATGAAGTATTTCCACACGGATGTGTTTGCTGGACTTGTACAGCTCTCTGAAGAGCCCAACACTCCCCGAGAGATGGATCTGCAAATCCACCTTTTACATTAACAAACTAGCAGGATCCTGGGCAGGGAATGAAAAAACAAACAGACCCAGAGAATTTCTTTGGCAGCTTGCAATCTACAAAAGTGCAGGGGAAAGATAACCAAATAACAGGGGTAAGGAAACTCCCGGCAACACAGGGCAGTGGGATTGCCCTGATTATTATGTCCAGTCAGTGCTAATCCATCACGACAGGAGCCATTCATATGAGCTGTGTGAAGAAACGAGATCACCACCTTCCAGGACACAGCCAGTTCTGGGCATCATTTACAAAAAAAAAAAAAGAGGTTGGTGACCTCTGTGTGCCTGATGCTGCCACAGTCCAATGGGTCAGTCCAGCTGTAACAGGCTCCAATTAGCACTGCAAGACTCCAAGGTCCTTACCTAGGTCACAGGAAAGTGGGAGATTGCTCCATGCCTTTGAAAACCTATTAGGAAAGCATTGATCCTCCCAAATGAAAGTTTGAAAGACTTGCACTAGACTTGGGAAAACAGATACAGATTGGTGTGAGTACATCACACCTCGCTGGGGCTGTTAAAAGGCTGAGGCAACAGTACATGACAAAGCTGACACTTCCAGAAGTGTAATTTGTTATTTGCCTTTGTATGCAAAGCTCACACATGATCCTTCAGAAGTGAAATTTCAGGTGCCAGGGGCTGCTTCACGACTAATGGAACTTGAATCCCGTTTGCTGCCTGAGCTGGGCATGTGAAATCTGCTGTGTTGTGTGAGTTTAGGAGAGACCTTGACATTTAAACAGCTGAGCTGCTTCCTCAGCACTGGCTGGGAAGCCAGGAGGGCACTGCAGCCCACTGAGCTATTGGTAGGGGGGAAATTCGTGGGATAGGCTCTGGTCTCTCACACCAAAGTAAAGCAGGAAAAAAAAAAAAAATCCATTAAACTCAGTGAATGAGGCTATCACAAACTCAACTCCCTGAAGAATTTCTTAAGGTTATAAATAACAAATACCAGAGGAGAAAACCTGGACCCAGCGGAATGATCCTCTGACTTTGAAAGATGTGACCACCTTTCAAAGGGTCTGAAACAATTTATGGGTTTGAATGGAGCAGGAAAAATCTGGTAGCTATAGTGGTGTTTGCTTTGAATTTTGAATCCAGTACTGGAACCTGGAGAGCCTTACCTAAGTAGAAGAGCGTGAGGACTGCAGAATTTATTGCTGGGACTTTTTGAAGACCTGGACCTGCTCTAGTAAAAGAATCTCACCATTTACAAGGGAAGCAGCACTGAAAAACTTCTACAATATACAACCAGCAGAGCTCTCAGCTCCTAGAAAGTATTTTAAATTTCTTTAATGTTCAGAGACAAAAAAACAAAACCAAACCCCCCCCAAACCATTTATGTCATAGTGCTGGACTGTTTGAGATGCCCTGTGCCCAGAAGAGCACAGCACACATCCTAGATCTGTACAGGAGCAATGTGGCCAACACACTCCTTCCTAAAGAGCCCTGAAGTAACTGTGCCATGACTATGGAGCTGCAAAGAGCATGCATCTGATGCTCTCAGGAACCATGAGTCCTGCTGAGTATGTAACAAAATGTAATGCTGATGTATAGTAAGCTCTATAAATAAGTAAATTAACTTGTTGAAATTTAAACAAATCGGTGAGCATATCTATTCTGGTTTTCATGTGTTCTTTGTACATGAGACAGTTCAACTACAAAGCTGGCAACAGCCATTAATGGGCCAGAATAAGGATTTCAACTGTGACAGTCTGCCATCTAGTGGGAAAGAGAAAATCTCACCTCAGCCAGGCAATAAAAGTGTTAAAATTTCTTAAAACCTGGCAAGGGCGTAATGAGTTACTTCAGAAAAGTAGGAGGTGCACAGTCAAGGCTCTCCACGGATGAATATTTCTACATTGGCATTTTAATCTCCAGAGGGCAGCCTGTCTGACCAGAAATTTATAACATTTATGCATAACAGGTATTATACCATCTATGATGTTCAAAACATCACTTATGGGTGCCTGTGCATGTATGTTTGCATTATAACTAGCCAGAAGTTTATTAAAAGTCATTATATCCCATCCCATCGGTGTAATAAGCGAGCACAGTCTAAGTTATCTCCTAGCTACCCAACAACAACATTTCTCACATGTTGCTAAGGGGAGGCTGCACACGCGTTCAGAGAAGACCTAAGGTGTACAGACAGAGCCAGTTTTCCCTCTAAGGGTCTGTTTCATTTCACTGTCAGCAGTCAAGGAATGCTGACCTGTGCTCCCAGAGACCTGGGCTCATGTTGCTAACTTCTTTCTTAAGAGTGAAGTATCTCCATCATTTCCGCACATCCTCTCCCTCCCTTGTTTTGTCATGCAGGAACAGCAGGGACCTTGTGTACAACATGTGGGTGCTTAGCAGCCTGGGGAAAGCTAATTCTCAGGACATCCCTCAAGGCTGCAACCCTACTGAGCAGAGGCACCACTGTGGAAAGCTGTGGAAAGAGGAGCCGTGGAGGGATAATCTGTAAGGATCAACACTTTCCAAGAAGTGTGCAGCTTTCTCTTTGTGGTAAATGTGTCTATGGAAATGTAAAGGGAACACTGGGTGTTAGAAGTGGGCCACTATGTATTGCTGGCACCTCTGGAAACAGCTTGCAGCTGCTGTTGGCTCTTTGCTTTGCCTTATTCTGGAAAAAACAGAGGTACCACCAAATCAGTCCTGAATTCTTTTACAAGTCATGATCCAGATAATTGCATCCACTGTGGCCAGAGGCATTCAAGAGGGAACCCACATTTCAGTGTCTGGACTTAGGTCTAGACAGAGTTGGTTAGTTTTTTTGCTGGTTTTAAACAGATGGGCAATTCCATGCCTTTGGAAGATGTCTCTTTACTGTCTGGCTCTTGTTTGTTCTCTAAAGGACACAAAGACTTATAGTGTGAAGTTTCAGAGACCTTAGTTTACACAAAAATTTTAATTGTTCTGAGTCCAACTCTGCCATCTTGTGGTAGATTTTAGAAGGTACTGGTTAATTATTAAATTCCTGATGATGACTACATATAATGGATATACTAAAGACTCATATGTTTCTATGGTAGAGACACTCATTTACATGGATAGGACTACCACGACACTTCAATGAGACAGGTTAAAAAGTGAATTATCTCTGTAATTGTTTGCTTTACATTTTGTCTCAAATAATGAAGAGCTGACATTTGTTTCACATTTGTGAGGAGCTGGCTTGTGGTCAGGTTCCCTTCCCAGTTCTCACGCAATAGCTCCATGCTGCAGTGTTTGGATTATAAACAGGGGACCATTTAAACTCAGCAATTTCTTTTCCTCCTCACTGAGGTCTAGGTAGGAGCCAAGTTTTGAACAAACAGTTCAGTCAATTATTATATGCAAAAAATTTTATAAAGCAAAGAACCATTTAAACTTCTTGGAAAATATATTTTCACAGTGCCAAGAGTCAAGACAAAGTGCTATCCTTGCTGAAACCAGTGACCTAGCCTAGGTCCTGCACTGGAACCAGATACTTCAGAGGTAGGAGTGAGAAGCCCTGCTTTCAAAGAGTGACTCGTCTTAGTATTTTCCTCCCTCCCTGTGCAGCCAGCAGTTGGCAAGCCCCGGGAAAGAAACACCTTGTTTTCACTGTGATGATGCAGTTGAGCTGAATGTAGCAACGTGAACTTCCCTTCACCCTGTCTCACCATTCAGATCTCAAGTGACCACCACTTGAAATGAAATCTTGGCTTATTCACTATCTGAAAAAGTCTCAGCCTGATCTCACCCGCACCTGAAAAATGGTTGAAGAGTTGATACTGTCTGCATCAAATAAAAACCCTGTACACCAGAGGGCAGCTAAGTTCCAGACACAGACCTGAACTCTGCCATGCCACGGTGAGCTCAGGTGAGTCTCCTGTTGCCAGGTCCCTCGTATCCTGCTTTGTTCAAGAGGTCACTACCTTCATTTTCATCATCAACTTCATATATTGGATATAGTGATATCTCTCCAATGCTCAGATATCACTAGTGTAAGGCTGCTTGCCCCATTTCTGCATTCTTTCTGCTGACACCTTCAGTGCTGCTGTGCACCTTTTCAGATGCAGACAGGCACTAGGATTTGGAGCTTTGGTTTGAAGCAACATCAGATTATCCCAATCTTTTGAATATGCAAACACAGATTGAAAGTTCTAGTGCAAACAAAATTCTTTTTCCCACTCATTTATTTCACCTTTTCCTTCTTCTATTCATAATTTATGCATCTAGGACTGCAAAGTCACGAGCAAACCAGCAGAAAAGAGAAAGATTCACAAAGGGCTTGAAAATTAGCATCTTGCATCCAGACAATTTCATCTCCTACCTTCCAGTCA
Organism: Florisuga fusca; assembly: GCA_038090715.1. Classification (NCBI taxonomy): domain Eukaryota; kingdom Metazoa; phylum Chordata; class Aves; order Apodiformes; family Trochilidae; genus Florisuga; species Florisuga fusca. The sequence goes on from JAAWXA010000020.1 coordinate 12,332,417, forward strand.
CATCAAATCATGATCTTTGTTCTCCCAGTTTCCTACCTGCTGCAGCAACTTGTCTCCTGTGGCACCTTGGAGGAGGCCAGGCTTGGCAGCTAAAGGAGCCAGATATCAGGGTCTACAAAGACAGTTTTCAGCAGTGGCAGCTGCTTGTCAGATCACGTTCCCCCAAAGGCTTACGTTTGGCTCTGACAGCGTTATCTGTTGGTGGCCGTGGCTGGTCTCCCTGAAAGTCACGTGTGGGATCAACTCCCAGTGGGAAACTCAAGTTTCTTCTGAAAGACAGTCTCCACTGATCTGCAGCTCTGGGAAAATATTATCTTTCTTTATGCTCATGTTCTCAGAAATAAATTCAGAATAAAACTGAATTATCAAGAAAGGCTATTTGCCATCATTGCTACAGAATTTCCCTCTTAAAAGGAAAAATTAAACCCCTTTGTCTTCTATTTATTGTTAATTCCCAAAATAACAAAAATATACATGCTTATTTAGAAAAGTTTTAACCTACAGATAAGAATTTGTTTTAGGGTATTTATGGTGAATATCGATCTGCATTCAATGGAGAGGAACTGTGCAGATCCTTTTGAACCTAGACACTCTAGAAGCACTTAAAACGTCTTTGGCTCTGAGATTACCTTGTAATCATAATGATCAAGAGAGGCTTCAGAGTAGCATGTTAGAAAAGTAAGCATTTACCACAGATCGGAAAGATTTGAGACAATCTCTGTCACAAAGTGAACATGGAGACCTGAGTCTTTAAATGAGATTTCACCCTGAACTGTGAGTCAGGCAAACACCTTGCCTGTCTGCAAGCACTCTTGCTCTTTTTCTTCTTGCAGGCCTACTGGAAGATGACATTGGCTGCTGCTGCTTCTGGCACCACTCTTGTCACTTGGTGTCCGGTCACAAACCAGGGATTCAGGATTTGTGCTGCCATTGCCTATAAAAGAAGGTCAGCTCACTCATGAAGAAGGAACAGTATATTGAATGTGATGAATTCCTTGAGCACAGAGGTGCTAAGAACCTTGTAAATCCCCAGTGTGACATCTCAGGAACAGAAAATGCCATGAATTGAGAGGGACATTAATACAACTCCTGTTCTCTGAGGGAGAGACACCAGCTCCCTGTCCCTTGATCCCTATGACTGTCCCACCTGAAGGGACCACCATTATCTGCCCAAGCAGTTCCTCAGGAGCTGGATGCTACGATGTGCTCCCAAGTGTCAAAGTTGTCTGGCCTTTGGTCATACCCTCTCCCTCTCAGCTGTTTCTTTGGACAGTGAATTACATCAACAATAAGTGATGCAAAGATTTTTTTTTTCAGATTCTGTATTTACTGTCCTTAATAACATCTTCCTCCTCAGGATTTTCTGAGGATACAAGACACAAGACATACCATGATGAATTTCCATTTACTTAGATCAAACCTTTTTTCTCCTGGGAAGTTTTAACTTTTCTTTCCACTTCTCTCTGACCTTGTCATATTTTTTTGATTTTTGTGTCAGATTGCCACTGCTAACTGAAAACACCACTGCTGCTGAATGTGAGACAGCATACAGGCTCTCAGTATTATGATCCTGTAGCTGAATTCAGCATACATGGAGATTAGTTCCCAGTGAAAAGATGAGGGGCAATGGGCACAAGCTGGAACATGGGAAGTTCCATTTAAAAATAAGAAAAACTTTTTTGCTATGGGGGTGACAAGGCACTGGAACAGGCTGCTCAGGGAAGTTGTGGAGTCTCCTTCTTTGGAGAGATATTCAAAACCTGCCTGGATGCTGTCCTGTGTATGTGCTCCAGGTGATCCTGCTTTAGTGGGAGAGCTGGACTAGAAGTCCCTTCCAACTCTGATAATTCTGTGATATATTACTGAAGTTTAATCTGAGTAATTGTTGTAGACTAAAAAGTTTTCAGAAGTTCTGTGGCTATTTAAGAAACCAACCTCTGACATATGTGAGGAGCTGCCTAGTCATTACTCCAGTCTCCTGATAGCATAGCACTAAATACAATCAGAAATTCTTCCTTTCTTGCATTTAAACAGTCTGCTCCATTTTCTGGAGCAGCCTCAGTCGAGTTAACTGTAATGATTTGAACTGTTCTGTACAGCTTGGGCCTGCTGATAGAGACATCCTTTACATGTATTCATTTTACAGCAGCTGTGAAAAACAGCTTCAGGGATCTTCGCAGAAGTCTTACAAGTGGGTTATTGCAATGACATCAAAAGAGAGAGACAGACTATGGGGAAGTCCATAAGAGGTTTTCTGAGATGTACAGCTGCCTGCTCACGATGGCACCCACAGGAGCTGGAGATACGAGTTGGGGGCTATCTTCTAGTGCTAGTCCCCTGGTATGGATGCCACAAGAACTGCTTTCACACCAGGGAAGCAGTCATATACTATCAGCACTGCAGAAGATGCAACACCTCCTCTCCTGTCTCATATGGGTACCCTCTCACTGCGCTTGGCATTTGTTATGGGATCAGATGAGATTTATTGTGCCATGCTTAGAGATAGTTAAGGAATTCAGTTGATCCCTTCAGGCCAAAGTGATGCTCAGCCACATTTTATTTCCTGACTCCAAAGCAAGTGAGCTGCATTTTCTGGTTAACAGGTCTCTAAATCAGGGCTGCTATTTTCATGACAGACAGATACAATTCTTCCTCTTATGGTAGGGCATACACAGAGAATTGCAGCTCTGAACCAGCTTGTGTTGTGTTTTTGCTACACATAGCTCCAGTGATGCTAACAGAGGTCCAGGTAGGGACAACCACAGTACAGGCAGTAGATGGCACCAATGTACAGCAGTTACAGTGTGCACAAAAAGCCACTAGGTAAAAAACCCCAACAACACACTGCTTTTACTCCTTCCAGCCCTTCCCTTTGACCTTATCTGAGCTCAGATATCTCTTTTAGGATGATAATCTCTCCATAGTAAAATCCAGATCCCTGCACTTTCAGGTGTAATCACAAGCACACCTCTCTGTGGTCAGTTTTTCTCTTTTCTTCTTGAATTCATCATTGTGAAAAAATCAGCACAGGGGATAGGAACCAAGAGCTCCTCACCTCTCTGCTTTATGTCTGGATCAGATCACTAACACCTTGTACCCCTGTCTTCCCAACTGCTATATCTGGTGCTGCTTGTTATCTGGTGCATATCTATGCACACACCCAATTGCAGGCTGATAACTAGATTTGGATGTGTAGGGTCTTTCCTTAGGAGAGGTGCTGCTGGGTTCCCCCCCACCCCTTCTCTGTGCCCTGGACCATAACTTGCTCCCCAGCAGCCATCAGTGAGGTTTTTTTCTAGCAGAGATGATTTCTAGCAGAGATTTCACAGGGACCTTGGATAGCAGCAGAACTCTCTCTTTCCTGCTCTGATCCCGCAACATATCATCGTTTCAGTTTCACACCTTTTACTACCACTCTTGAGTTTCTTATAATATTTTATGGCCTGTGATGTGACTTTCTATGCAGGAGAAAGAAGTGCTTACAAACTCTTAAGACCTTGAGCTATGTCACACAGTTGTCTATGGTTGTCAAGGTCTGTCATGATCCAATTGCTCATTCCATCCTAATTTCTTAGTGTACCAGCTATTGCCTTGCATTTTGTTTACCAATACTCATAACTGGATTTTAGATCTCCAGAAGGATGATGAACTCTTGTTTTCATGGCTTTGGTAACAAACACCAGGCAATAGAGTCACATCATATTCCATGGCACTATCTGAAATATCTCCTGAAAGCCCACCACAGTGCCCTTCACTGCCTTTACTTCCCCTAATACAATCTCCCAAGGTTCAGATCCAGGGTGACAAAAACTAGCTAAGCGTTTCCCGACTTTGTGATGCCCATGTTAGGCAGATTGTTTGCACTGTTTAACAAGTAAACTTACAAGGGGGTTTCAGCTGAGACTTACAGATTCACAGTTTCTCCAGGGATGGAAAGATTGACATCTCTAGAATTGCACGAGGCTTTTCTGGCTACCATATATTTTAAAGTATCTTGAAGCATTATTTCTATAGAACAGATCATTTTTATGAAACTTTAAAATAGTGATAAAAAAAACCTCAAGAGAACCTGGTAAAGCTGTCACTGTCCTCCTACAGCTTTTAGCCAGCTCTTCTGTTTGATAAACTCATTATTGGCCCTATATAATTCTCCTGTTCCCAGCAATTTTTAAGTATGGTCTGCCCTCTTTTCTGCTACTCTCTTTCCACTCAAGAAGGAATTTTTTTGAGGAATTTAAAATTTTATGAATAAGTTTTATCTATGTTGTTGTGTCCTCTCTAGTTCCTTAGAAGGTGAGCTCCTCTTGCTTGGCTGAGACAGAATAACCTTATGCTGAATAACATTAGTATGATTGAGGGGAATCTCTTCAGCTTAGGAAGAGAAATTACAAAAGACTTCAAGTCTCAGTGGCCTCTCCAACAGTTCTGAAAATCCTTCCCTGTGAAGATTATGAACGGTCCAGTAGATACTACAGGGTAATTTAGGAGGCAGAGACTCTTTAGAAGCATGGATTTTTTTTTTCTGGCCTTGTCAGAATTGCTTAAATCTCTCGTCTCACATTTCTTCTCCTGTTTCTTTCCTCACTAGGGTGCAGTTACGAGATCAGAAGTAAACAGTCATATATTTGCTGTGTGAATAAAATCACATTTAGATTCCTTCATCCCCAGTTCTGAGAACAATAAAGGAAAACATTTGTGAAGATTTAAAATCCACTTTGTTCTGAAACAACCTTGAAACTCAGAGAAGGATTTCACATCAGCGTGTAGTTTTACACCAACAGGCACATTTAGAACATTATGACTCATATAAGTATTTCTGGGTCAGAGGAAACAGGGTTATTTACCTTTTGCTGAAGAACCATAGTCCTTCAAGAAGAGGAAGAGAGAATTGGAACAGTCTAGATGGGTCATCAGGACCAGGTCTCTACAGTACCTACCACTATGTATGAATGGTTACCAAGGAAAGAAATACATATTGGCCTTTTACCTTTACCCCAGCCCTAGACATCTCTAATCACAAAACAGCTCTCAACACCAATTTTAAAATTCCAGCCTCAATGATCAAAAGCTTCAGAAACTGGACCATGCAAGAGGCTAACAAAAGGATTAGTTAATGACACAGATAGGGAGTGAGGGGGCACTGTGACTCACTGGTGTTAGTGGATGAAACTGTGTGGCTGACCTTAGATAAACGTTGCTGGTAACAGTTGTTGGGCCACTTAATACAGGTGGATACAGTAGACAAGCTTTGGGACATACAGTCCCTGGAAATGGACCAGGCACCACTGCAGAAGGCAAAAATATAGGAAGTAGAGTGAGACTTGGTGTGGAGATACTCTTCTCTCAGCCCAGATCTGGTGACTAATTTAGATCTGGCTGCATATACCAGATAGGTACTTTCTCAGCAGCACCACAGTACCCACTGAATGAGCACCCATACCCTTCTGCACTGTGCATCCCTGGGAAGTCTCCCCCTCTCTGAGTCAGGCAGGCCCCAAAAGAAAATTTTACCTCTTATCATGCTGAGCAGGATCTGTCACTACCAGAGCATAAGAGTAAGGGTCACCAGGACTTTGTGTCGTTAGGACATTCTGTACACCAGGAAGTTCTGCTGCAGGCCAGAGGACAGCCAGCAATGCTAACACATTTGAGAAGATAACAGTCTCCTCTTTAGTCAACACTGATACAGTTACACTTCTTTTTATACGTACAGCTTAGGGCACCAGAAGAATGCTGATCTGTGGGTGTCTGAGGTCAGAGAGGTACTACATGTGTCTAGAAGATACATATATATATATATATACACACACATACATACATATATCTCTTGATAATACATGATATTGTGTGAGTCACGTATGTGCAAGGGTCTACCCAGCTGGGGTAGTTCTCCATCATCCCTATCCAGCAGGCTTGAAGGGGCTGTAATTCCTCTTTTAGAAAGTTAGAAGTTATTTGAATAGAGGATACTAACAGGCCTGAAAAATCTTGTTGGGCAGGGAACATCATCTAGTTTAGTTCTGAAAGAGGAGGAGGATGAAATAAAGGCAGACAACTGCTATTCTGGCTCCTGCATATGCTCAGTAGCTAGACCTAGTTAGAAAAATCTACTCTGACATTCAAGGCAATACAGTCTATTTGTCAGATGATCAGTTTGATGAGGACAGTGAAAGATACAGGGGGGTGAAGAACACCCTCCATAGCCCAGCAGTGCCACTGCAGTTCATGAAGAACATGGGACTTATGGTGTGTATAAAGAGATGCTTACCATAAGATTAAAAGAATAAAGCAGAGCACTACAACTCTTCCCAGGGGAAGACCAGCAGCACTGGGAAGCTTAGAATGCCAGGTTGGATGGGGCTTTGAGCAACCTGGTCTAGTGGAAGATGTCCCTGCCCATACAGGAACATCACCCAGTTGAGTTAAATGATCTTTAAGGTCCCTTCCAACTGAAACCATTCTATGATTCTGTGTTTGCTCTGGTCCACCTCAGTAAGATATCCCAAAAGTGATATAACCTCTATGTCCTAAAGATGATATGACATCAGCGTTTGTGGGAAAGCATCTAGGGAATACTGGTTCAAATTTTTTTGTGTGCTGAGCACTGAAGTGCCTCTGGTAACTGATAGTGAAGTTAGAAACTGTCTTCTTAATGAAGCAGTAGAGTGCCTACTCCCCACTAGTTCCATGTTATTAACAAAACCAGTCCAGGTTAACTCTCTTTAGAGAAGGAGTCGGTGTGGAAATCACATATGTAGGACACATGAAGCCAAACCTGACATCAACTCAGATCAAGCAACATGGTGCATTGACTAAATTAGAACATAAGAATGGTTAATAAGATTGGGAATGGAAAAGAGGTCCAAACCAGATCCCTCTACTAGTCCACTGTGGGACTTTCCATTTACTCTTCTAGTTTACAAATTGTGATCTATTTCAGTTCATGCAATAGACTTTCCTCTCCTCCAAAAACATTGCAAAATGCTTTTTAGACATCTAGGAAGTCTGCATTAATTTGCTTTCTCTAATTCACATGCTTGAATAGAAAGAATGTCAGTAAATTGTAACAAATTAACAAAATAAGTTCATTTAGGTTCTCTGTCAGTCAGATAGATACTGGCCAGTTGTCTTATCCTGATAGGTCTGAAGTAAGACGTGGTGGTTCTTGATGCCCTTTGATAATGGTTCTTAGGGTGCTGAATCGAAGTACTCTGCAGTCACTACTACAGAGTTAATCTTTGACTCCTCTTTGATCGGTTCCTTCAGCCATACCTCCAAGATACTTAAATTCCCAATAAATTTGCAGATGGTACTTTTTTCACTTCCTTTTCTGAGGCAAATAAGATACTTATACTCATCAGCTGTGGGCAGACAAGTTGACATAAAAGGCAGGGTTCAAAGCCTGAAATTCTCTGCATTCTAATTGCAAAATTGCAACAAAAATAAAAGATCTTATCTGAGATAAATTGCTGTTACATAATTAACACTACTTACATGAAAATATGTTATGTTCTAAAAATGCTAGAGGGTAAAAAAAATACAACAACAACGTTGAGATGAAGGAAAAAAAATCAGTGTACTCCAATTTTCAGGCACGAGTGGGAAGGAACTGCAGAATGCTGGGACAAAGATGTGTAGGACAAATATGTCGCCTGCATGTGTACTGTTACCAAAATACTCACTGAAACACATGGGGCATAAACAACCCTATTTAGAATACAAGATTGCACACATAGTTAAAAAGCTGGGAAAATAACTTGAAAACCTAATGAGCATCAAATGGATACTGTGGAGGAAAATGCCAGAGAAATGGCAGGTGTGAAGGCTACGTAAGATCATCTTCGATGAACAAGTCAAGAGGGCTATGAGTACTTAAGATTTGTATCACTTCTTCAGATTATAGATGATAGCTCTTAACAGGAGGACGCTACTGACGAATTACATTGTCAAAATATTGTTGTTATATAGGCATGAAGGGTAAAATATGTTTAAACACACAGTTTTGGATATAGTGAGATATCTGTTCAGCTCAAAGGAAAAGATGCAGATATGGCTTAAAAAGTAGGATCCTTTCTGCAATCAGAAACATGCATGCTGGGATAAAACCATTCATGTGAGCTGTGGGCATGACATTCAAGAAAGATACAGAGTCTGAAGAGAAAAAGGACAAAAGGACATGGATTATAGACCTGACCAAGAAAATAATATTAACATCACTGTATTTGGAATAGGCTGGGGATACATAAAGGTCTGCAAATATGCAAAGGATTTCTTTACAGAGTAAAGCCAAAATTTGTACATGACTGATTTTAAATTGTGGCAAAGATTAGATTGATGTTAGAGAAAACCTACCTACTGTAGGGGTGTGGAAACTGGAAGATCACCTAAGATGACGGGGGAATCTCCACAATGGGAACTTCTCTACAAGCATGTAACACAAATATCTGTTGGGGGAAATTCAGGTGTAGTTGATCCTGTACTGTAGCACTGGACCTCTCTAAGGTCTTCTAGCCCTATCCATGATGTCTCTATTTCTATGAAGTTATGTACAATGCTAGGGGTTTGTGAAAAGATGACTTAACATAATTTAAAAAAAAATCCTATCTGCATATTATAGACTGATTTAAAAAAATGTTAAGACTTTAAAAACAGATTTTCCCCAGTAAATTAATTTTATAATACAAACTCAACCCCCTTATGAAAATATTTAAAATGAAAACAAATATTCTGATTGAAATAAAAATGCTCCGATGTATGAGTGTTTCCCTGGTAACCAGGGACACTGTCATTCTGTGGTCTTGTTCTTCCCATTCTCCCCTGTGTGCCAGCCTTCCAGCTTGCCCAGCACTCCTGTGCCTGAAACTCCTGTAGGGGCTCCTTACCTTTCTCTCAGAGGGTGGACAATGAAACATCACGGTACACGCAGCCCAGAATGAATGCACAGCTGGATAGGACAGGATCCAGAGGAGCCCACAACACAGTTTCAGTGGAGCCACGTGGGAAAATACATAGAGAGATATAGGTTTAGTATAAGTTTGTTTTTTTTTTTAAATGAACATATTTGGGTTTTTCAGGAAACAAATAACTACCCCTTGTCTACCAGAGACAGCTTGGGGACCAAAAAGCAATTTCAGAAAATCTCCAGACAGCAGCCCTCAAATTTCTGATGGATCACAGGGAAATTGTCTGATTCTGGTTTGTTTTGGGTTCTTTGTTTGTTTGGGGTTTTTTTGACTACTTTGGTTTCCATCAGACAAGGGTTTACTTCTGCCACCATTCACTGCAGCCCTTGAAAGTGTCAATAATTTAAGCTTCCTCTTAAATGTGATTCAGTCTTGGCAAGGCTGTGCTCAAAAAAAAAAAAAAAAAGGACAAAACAAATCACTGATAAAATAAACATACCTCTGTCCCAATTCAATGGGAATTCTATCACCCCTTATTAATAATGTCTCTTCCAGATGAATGATCCATCGGGACAACAATTTCACTGTCCTGTGTTCACATTTCAGAAGGGGGCTCTAAAAGGAGCAGCTGGTCCACTTCATGGAATAGACCAGCAACTCCAGCAGAACCCAGAGGGGTATTTTAGGCAATATAGTTCAGTAACAACTTCACGTAGTGCTCAGGTGAACGGCAGTGCCCCACCTAAATATTTGACCTGAAGCTGCCACTGAGCAGGCTCTCCAGGCTGACTTCTTTGATGGATCAATTTGGAATGTGCTAATGGCATTACTCAGCACAATAAATAAAATGCGACTCACCTTAACGTTTCTTGGAAGTAGTCATGGAGTTTAAGACACCCAGTGGGAACAGCAAGAGAGGGTCATATGGAAGGAACAGGGAAACATGCCGAGTGCTCACAAGGGAAATTTCAAGAAACAGATGGAGAAAATATCAGAATTCTCAGTAGCCCCCAAGGAAGAGATGAAAAACTTCTGGGTCAATAAGCCAGAGAGTGAAAGGCTCAGAAACCAGGTTTGTGATCAGATTGTCTAGTCCATGTACAGGGAAAAATGAATGATCCACTAGATCTTCCTGGGTGCAACTTCATTCTAGGTCTTCCTGTGTGCAAAACTTTGAAAACTTCTGAGACGAAGGAGTAGGGAAGATATTTCTCATGTTATTTGTGAAAAATAAAAAAAATATTTGTTCAGAGGAAAGGAAGACTTTCCATCATTTGAAGAACTTCAGAAGGATTTCCAATTTTCCTTTTTTTTTGGTGACAAAATCAGTAGGAGAGAGAATTTTCCAACCTGGCCATCAGAGATGTTACTGAAGACTCAATTGGTGCAGAAACACAGTACAAGAACAATTTTAGATGGAAGTGCCATTTGTAGCTGTTAAATTACCCAAAGGATCTTTCACATGAATGCTCCGAACTGAATAGCATGTGCGTACACATTCCAGTCGTAGGTCCAAAACAAATTAGGAAGCTAATACACACCTTCCACTGGGATTTAATTGACCATTAGTTTCCTAGGTTCTGAAAAATCATGTCATTATATCTAACTTATTTCTACATTGCTTTTTACCCCCATAGGATCCTAGTGTTATATACATTTAAAAAAAAATGCATCCTCCACCACAAAAATGCTATTGCCTTTTGAGGATGAAAGCTTCTGCCCAGCAACACTCCATAACTGGTGTGGACATTTTTACTGAGGAATTGAAAAATACCATATCTCACTACAATTACACAGAAGAATGTAGGTCAGACAAACATAATTACCAATTACAGAGTTTAGGTGAAGATGTGGCAGTAACAAGCTCAGTTCTGGGAAACAGTATAGCTAGTTCTTAATAATAAATTTCCTTTAGACATCAGCCTTTCCCCAAAGATTCACACTAATAAAATGTAGCAGAAATATAACAAAATACTTCAAAGTCTAAAGGAGCTTATCTTTTGAAGAAAAAAAAAGATAAAAAATTGAAAGTAATTATAATTTCAGAGCTAACTGTAGCCATTCCAAAATAGGACCTTTCCTGAGCAAGTTCTTGGGATTTCAGCAGTGCAGCCAGTTCCACAACAAGCAGCTCAGCTTTGTATATGAGATGAACAAATCCCCCTGGGGGTACGATGCTTCTAATAATGCTGAACCACTGGCTCAGTTCAGTATTGACTTGGAAAGTGCCAGTGCTGGACTCAAGTGTGCAACTTATGCAGAAGTAACCCAAAATGTTCTTGGCAGAGCCTTTCTACTTGCATGCTCTTTGATCTATGAAGCTGGCTGGCCATGTTGTGGGGTAAGACTGAACATTAACATGATAAGAAGAAGGAAGAGCTGAGCTTTTGGTTTGTCTGTGGGCTGTTAGCCAGCCTGGACTCTGGTTTGGGGCACAGGCCAGCCACATATTGCTTGGCTGTTTTCCTTTGACTGTGTGCTTCTTCACCTTCTGTATTGTGATCAGTGGTGAGCCAGACCCAAATACCCATTAGCTGAGAAGCATACCCTTAATTTGGCAAAAACCTTGATTTCATGGTTTCTTCTGTTCCTCATGAAACAGTTAATCCTGTGATTCTCTGAGTCTGAAGATTTTGCAACTGTCACAAGGCTGCACCAGACAGGTACCTCACTCAGGTATTTGTACTTTCTTTAAACTCCATAAAAATAACAAACAAAAGGGCTGACCTTGTACTGTACGTGCATGAAGGCAGGATTTAAACAGATGCAGAAAAGATCAAGAATTTCAAATAGGCCCAGGAGAATGCCATTCTGCAGGAATATATTAGGGTTCAGTGTAAAACCTCACCATAGAAAAATAAATTAAATGAATTTTTTAAAAAAAGTGTTAAACCCAGGAGTACTAGTAAGAGGTTGAACATTCTTCCCTAGTTTCTGCTTTCTAACACTGATCATAGGTAGATGAAGACATGTCCCTTTCACAGAGCAAATCACAATACCCTCCTAATTCCAGCAGCTATAGGTCCACCTTCATTTGAAAGAAATTAGAGAAAATTAAAACGCAGCAATCAAAGAGATGTGGACAGTCAACGTGCCCCTGCACATGTGTCTAAGATGAATGTTACCACAGGTAATTTGATTATTTTGTTTTTTATCATGCATCTTCCAATAAACATCTGTAACTCTCAGTGGCTTTCAGCTTCCACATTCATGTCTAGACAATATCTACTTGGAAGAAACTCAAAGCAGCATTTTAGGTAAGGAGAGAGCAGGTACCAAAATAGTTATAAGCATTTAACTGTCACACACTCACAAACAGCCATAGATACCATCATGACTATACATCACCAAGGTAGCCAATTTTATTCTAAATAAGGAAAAGTGTCCAAGTGACTTTACTTGTCCATGAGATGCATTTCTAAAAACAAGATGTTGTGTTTTAAGTATGAGTTATGGGGACAGATACTGGAACCAGGTGAAGAATTATCAGTTGTGTTTATAGGAGGTCAGGTCGGGTAACCACAATGGTCTGAAGAATTTATTAATCTAATTTGAAAGATGGAATGCAATCTTTAAGTTAATATAAATACACCATCTGCAGTAGTAAGTCCTGAGGAAGGAATCAAAATATGAAGCAACTTAGACAAAGAGGAATGAACCAAATGTGAGATAAGGCCAGAATGAAAAGTCTTTCTATATCCCCTGGAGAAGCTGCAAAGATTCCCAGATCTCACCTGTGTTTCTGGAGAAATCTTAATTAATCTCATTAATCCTGGGTGCAAAGCACTTCATGCAAATGAAAGTCAGGAAGTGATCTGATGACAACTTGCACTTATGCATTTACATAAAGAAAAGACACTTCATCCAACATGAACTACTTATTTCACAACTCCTGATTAACAAAGACGGTATCAGTCATACAGCTGGCAAGTGATATTATCCTAAGAGCTCGTAATTAAAAGTGGACAAAATGAAGACTATTGTAGCTGGTGCTTCCCAATGGTTAATATCCTCCAGCTGAGGAAAATTATGAGAAAACAGTGAGTGGGAGGAAGAAATCAGAGAGGAAAACATGAATGAAAATCAGAAGTTCTTTCAGAAGACAGTCAGTCCATCAGCATCACCAAAGACAGACTGGCTAAGGCCCAGCTACTTCAGTGGTAAACCAAAAGTATTTTAAAAATTCAAGAAATGGGAAAATTATAATAACTGTATGAAGTGCAGAGTTATGATGCGGAAGAAACTGATATTAGAAAAATCAGTCCATGGAGATGCTAAGCAGGATTATTTGGAGACTGCTTGAACTGCATAAGCATGCTGCTAGAGGAACATTGCAAACAGCAATACAATACTCGAGACTTGTTTAATAAATATTTCTGCTTGGTACTTTGGAAAGTAATAGTATGATGGTGTTTATACAAAAACAAGGTTGAATAAGTTCTTTCTGGCCCATTAGGAAACAAGCAGGATGTTAAACATCATCTAGTAGAGATAAACCTTTTAAAATCAGCTGGCCTGGATAAATCTCACCCAGGGGTCCCACAGTATTTTACTGAGGAAAACTCTGGCCTGCTAATGTTAATTTTTAATAAATTTAAATATCAGAGTGTTTCCATGTGACTAGAAGTAGGGTAGTAGCCTGGAAAAAAAAAAAAAAAAGGAAAGTGAGAGATGGAGATATAGATAAAGAGAGAGAAAGGGAGGGAGGACAGGAAACCAAGTGAAATTACAGGGGAACTATTGAGCAGTTAACTTCACATCAGTCCCAGGTAAAATAGTGGAAAAGCTGAGACAGGATTGAACTCCTGAAAAATGAAAGAACAAGATTTTAACTACTGCCAGTCAACATGGGCTTGTGGAAAATAGCTCCTCTTAAATAAAATTGTTTTCATGTTCTGCCTGCAAAAAAGCTAACTGCACATATGTAGCAGGCTTTCTTGGGGCCTTAGACTTAGTGCATGACATACTTACTAGATAAAAACTATATAGCATCAAGGAAACGTGTTAAATGGCTAAAACATGTCTACTTAGCATAACTCAAAACCCAGCTGCATCGTTCAGACCATCATCAAGTGAGGATGCTTAATGGCTTTCTGTGGGCTTTGAAGTGTAGTCAGTGCTATTCAGCATTTTCACTGATGCTCTGCAAGGGAATATAAAGTTGGCAATGATAGACAGATGGTTGGTACAAATATTAGCAGCCTGGTAAATAATGATGAGGAGAAAATAGTCATGAAGAGAGTATTTTGGGTCACTTGTTAAAGGGAGTCCATCTGAATTTAATGTAGTCAGTGCAAATGGGATCTGTGAGGCAGAGAGAGAAAAAACTGATGGGATCCTGGATCCCGCCAAGGTGTGATCCTGCAGAATGATTTGGGAACCACAGCAGGCAAGGAAGCCAGCATGGAATTATAAATTCCAGGAAGACTGAAAAAAAAGCATATTGTTCCCGTAATCCATGCACCTACAAAAAAGGGAGGAGTGAGCAATAACAGGATTTTACCTCCTCACACATGCCCTGGGTCTGTTTTTTACCATCTTCTGGTGATATCTTACATGGTGAGAGAGAACAAGAGTTAGACTGACCCAATTAACGAAGGACACCTGACCATGAGAGATTTGGGGACCCATCTACTGAGTTTCTGGGAAGAACAAAATGAGTGATGTCTTGATTACACTATGCAGTTACTTCCAGACGAGAACACCCTGGATATTAAAGGGTTCCTACATCTGGCAGAGAAAAGCATAATGAGAACCGGTGACTGGAAGCTGAAATCAGAAATTCAAAACGGTCACAATTTTTCAAACAGCGACGGCTATTAACCACTGCGACAAACTTCTAAAGGAAATGATTTATTATCCATTTCCTGATGTATTCATATCAAAATCAGATGCTTTTGCAGAAAACATATTTTAGCTGAAATAAAAGCTATGCTTAATTCAAATGCAAAGTTTTGGTTAACAGGATGGAGGATGGAAAATGTGATGACTGTGTGGTCCCCTCTGAGTGCAGAAACTCTGGATGTCCACAAGAAAGTTACCTCTAATCTGATACAGCATATGCAATTCAATCAGGAAAAAGATTATCAAAACAAACTTGAAAATGAGTTAAAAATACTAAGGTGACTCTAATTAACCACTGTACATGCTGATAGTGCCACAACTCCAACAATTGCATGTCTAGGCTGGATTTCTTAAAAAGCAAAAAAACCAACCAACCAACAACAAGTACAACAAACCTCAAGAACTGAAAAAAAATACAAAAGAAGAGACAGAGAAATCTTTTCTAGCTGTGAGAAGAAAGCATGACAAATTAATTGCCTAAGGAAGTTACAGTCCCCATCACCTTATTTAAACAAATTGCTGTGTAGAACACTTCCAGTGTTATTGAATCTGCTTAGGGAAGGGATAGGACTGGATTACCTCCTAAGGTCCCATTTGCTGCTGAAATTTCTTTTATGTGATTCAAGTAAAAGTCATGGGCATGATGCTAAAACTATCAGGGATGTATTCGTCCTGTGTTACTCAGAAAGTCTAATTGAAGGAAAATTTGAACATACATTATGTGGTGCTAAAAAACTTCCATATCTGACTTATTTTCTTTAGAAGGTAAATATTTCTGAGTTTTTATTACTGTTCTTTGGATATCCTAGTGTCTGGGAAAGATCACAAATGGAGGTTCTGGTTATCTAATACCTATCTCAGTACTTACCTGCCCTGAAGCCCTGCAGCAGTTCAAGAGCTTTTTGAGAAATGGTGTTTTTCAGGTCATCTGAGGCCAAAATGGATCATGATGAACTTGAAAAGCAGAAAATCAAACACCCTACACAGAAGTGGCAGGGGCTAACACGTCCTCCCAGCAGGGACACATCTGAGTCAAGATGATTCACAACCAGACTTGTACAAATAACTAATTTTTCAGTTTGCCAGGTAAACTTGAAGGGAGAAAAAAATATTCTCAGTGACCTGAAGTGAAGTTCATGTTAGCTTCCTGAAGAAAAAAAAATAGTTATTTTCATCCCTCTGACTAAACAGTTTTGTTTGATTTGAAATTGTTTTGTCTTTGTGGTCTGTTGCATATAAACATAAATTTATGGAAAATTTTCTTGAAAAGTCCACCCATAATGGAATTTTTGAGTGGTGAACAAATGATTCACCCCCAAAATTTTTGTGGCTTTGTTCAGATCTTTCTATGCATTTCAGCTTCAACGGCTACACTGCTGGATGTAGATAGTATTAAAACACATCAGAGAGTCATGGACATTCAAAAACTGGCCGGATACACCCTGCAGTGGAAAATGTTAGAGAAACCAAATGAATGGAAATAATCTTCGGAAATTTCCCTAAAAAAACCCCCACCAGTCAGGTGGAGAAAGCTTTGTTCAGACAGGTTTTCTGCTTAAAACTTCTGGACTTGACTAAAAGAAAACAGAAAACCCTTCCTTTTTCCCCCCTCTCTGATACTGTCAATTTAATGGGAACTACTTTCTTTTCTGTCTTGCCCCCAATGCTGCAGCTACAAAACCACAGGGACCATGAAGCCTGGCACCCACCTTTCTCCAGCTCAGAAAGCCTGGTACCCAGAAGGAGCTGAGAACTTGTATGGAAAACTTCTCAGCCAGAACAGGTAAAGGAGATGTTATTTTTCAGAATGAACAATCTATATCATTAGACATGTCCATATAATGTTGCAAGTAATGTTTTTCAAACACGGATATTGAAGAAAGTTAATACCCTAGTGAGCACCTACCACTTCAGCTCAGCTTGGAATAAAGCTGTGCAGGAAGAGTGCTCCCACCAATTTAGACAACCACATGGGACTTAATGGAAAGTTCAACACCTTCTCATGAAATACAAACAGCCTCTGAAAATGCAATACGGTCACAGCTGGCTGAAACTTAAAAAAAAAAGTTACAAAACTATCAGAAAATGAAGAAGACTAAACCTCCAAAATAGGCATGATAAGGGAATAGATATTTACAAAATGGTTAGAAAGTCTTCTTCGTGATTAAAACACTCTAAGTTTGTGAAAATCAGGTGAGGTTTTTTTTGTTTTGTTTTTTTCTTTTTTCTTTTTTTTTTTTCAGAAACCTAGTGGTATCAAGGGAACTTGCATCAAGAACAAAACAGAATTTTTAGTTGAGTCAGGAAGATTTTGCCTTATTAAAGCAAATACTGCAACCCAAAGACCTGAAAGTCCACATATTACATGTACTATCTTTTTCTGTTCTGGTGAATGCCAATAATTTTTAAAAGTGTAATAACTTAAGGCTGAGATTAAGAGAGATTGATTGGCCAGATTTAAGATGACCACCTTTAGGGCACTGCATTTTAGTCAGTGTCCAGTCGCCTTTGACCTGTGCTCAAGCCAAAATGGTAAATGATTTGAATCTGGGACAAGCCCACACTTGTATTTGTACTTACAAGCTATTTGTACTTACTACACTTTTACTCACTGTTTCTGTGGATACACACTGCACACCTTAGCACTGTGCTGGCCTGGCCCCTGACCATGCTGAAATCTGGGAATGCCACCAACGCCACCAACCCCTGCAGCCTGTGCTCTCTGGCAGCCCCACCTCTCCATGCAGCCCAGTGCTTAGGGAGTCTCTTTTGTTCAAGTGCACAATGGGAATATTTTAAAGACTGCCAAGTTTGATTCTTCAGATTAAATTTTGAGATTCTGCTTTTCCAGATACCCCCTAGAATGGGGTCCTTATATTTGGTAGAGGACTGCATAGTCTTGCCCACATTTTTAATGTGATTTGCATTACATTATTCTTTGTTTGGCTGAACATCAGGGAAGCTTAAAAATAAGTAAAAAATGTTTCCTAAGACAATGTGTTTCCATGATGAAGTGCATTAGATCCTACTCTTGAATGACTCCTCAGCTAAATTTTGCTACACATTCAACTACAAGTGCATTAACCAGACCCAACTTCAGCTTGCTTTTCCAGACCTCAACTGGATTTATCATGGCAAGAGGGGGGAAAAAAAAACCAACATGATAACACCTCCTTTTTGTGCCATGAAACAGACCAGCTTTGTCATACCTGCTAGGTGCACATCCCCTGAAATCTGAAGATGCCATTTTTTTCAGCTTCTTTCCCTTCCTGCCGTGTTTCAGAGCCACATTTTGAGGGCTGCACCAGGAGAGGGCAGGAGAAAGCCATCCCTGCCTTCCCACCTAGGGAAACCCTGGCAAAACCTATTGAAAACTTCCCCCAGCTCAAAGTTAGCTTCTGTGCTTCTGGCACAATCCCTCTTCTACACACATCAAATGATATGTGCAGAGTGCTCTGAGTATGGATTATTTGCAGGCAGAGATCTTGCAAATCTGGGTTTGTAATTCATCCCACAGGATGAAGGCCAGGATTTCTAAATGCCTCCCTGGGCTGGTCCAACTTTTCTTCCTCTGCGGTTAGTAGGAATGTTGACACTGAGATAAATGAATTTTGGCTGATTTTCTTTTACAGCCTTTTGACATAAAGACCATTTCAGCCTCAGAATTTGTGCAGCATCTCAATAGATCCTTACCATGCTCCTTACAATAATCAACAACCATAACTGTGCAGTGGATGAGACTGAAAGTGGTCTTGTATAGCTCAAGGCAGGGTAGATAACCACTAGGTGCTTTACAAGCATTTACCTGAACATAGCAGCCCTGATACAGCAAGGAGTCACTTAAGCACCACATTAAACATGGCTGTTAAGATCTCAAAAAGTGCTGGGTACAGACTGCATTTGGGTAAATCTCAGTCTACAGGGAAAACAATTTCAGACACCTATCTTTGCAGGGGGAAACTGGAGAACTGGAGGTGGTGGGGAAGACTCCTGTAAGTTTCAAAACTTCCAGCTTCTGGGAGGGTCAGGAAAAAAAAGTAAAAAACCCCAGTCTTCTCTTGTGGTATTTTGGCATTTCTGCTTTCAATCATAGCCAGAAACCAGAAATGTAAAGCCTTATGAGAATTAAATATGTAAGGAAAAAAATATCAACCAACCTTTACCGAACAACAAAGACGACTTGGCTCATGTTGGTTTCCAACTATGGGTGAAGGTTCAAGTCACTTACTTCAAAAATACATTACTCATGAATGAGTTTTATTAAGAAACCTTGTGCTCCTATAACTCTTTCCATGTGAGGTTTTCAAGTACTTTATGGAATTAAGTAAAACAACCCTGGGAGGTAGATTAGTTCTAACATCCCCACATTACAGATGGGAAAACTGAACACTAAGCACATCTGTAGGAGAGCCAGAAATAATATTACCTAACTCCCATGTACTGCTTTTCAGCAGTAGATCTCACCTCTTTACAATGGAAGAACCATTATCCTTATTTTATAAAGAGGCAAAGTGTCTTGCTTAAGCTGGCCAATAGCCGAGCTAAGGTGAGCAAGAGGAGCCAGTTCTTCCCAGGCCTGGCACTGCCAAGGCCTGATTTTATTAACTAAATGACCAAACCACGCTCTCGTTCTTTAATATTAAACAATTATGCAAACACAAAAATTTAAACATGAAGAAAATACATCAGGGCTGATTCTGGGAAACTGAAATTATGTTTTCTAATACTGAGGAATTTTTTGATTGGCTATCTCATATCCCACTCATGCATAGCATCTTTGCCTTGGTAGCAAACATGGGAAAATTAAGTAAAGGTCAAATCTTTTCACATTAATCTTGTGGTATTACCTGACCACAGATGGCATCAACAGAAAAATTTAACATCAAAGAAGTCTGTTCTATGGTCCTTTTGATGTTGCAAACCTGAACACAGAAACGATAGTTTGAATTTTCACAGAAGTAATGACACATGAACACAGAAGGGGTCACCATGTTGCTGTTAAAAAAAAGAAAAAAAAAATCAAATCAAATAAAATCCAGGACTCTCTTTCCCCAGATAAATCTTCCCTTTCCTTTTTTTAACCTTTTCCCTTCTTACAAGGAAATTAAACTGATGGGCTTCTACTGTAAAGCCCTTTTGCATTGCACCCTATTGCCTTTTGGCAAGACCTCTTATCTTAGGAGCAGGTTCCCCAATGAACAGGGCATCTAGCAGACAAATGAGGGAGGTGATCCTGTCCCCAGAGAGCTCTCCCTCTAGATGCAATGAAGACACTGTACCACCCCAAGAAATCCCCTTTCCTTCCTCTGTGCAATCCCATTAGTTTGAGCCCAGAAATAAAAGTCTAAGAACAGGCAACTTAGAGGTTTTGAACTAGCATATAAAACACAGAGAGCTCATATGTTTGTGAGAGGGAATATTATGAACAAGAAACTCATAAAGGCAAGCTGAAGGTGCTCCTCTCAAGGCTATTGCTGAGCTAGAAGAGTGATAGGTCACAGGATGCTACCTCAGCCCTACTGTAACTTTACGTTTGGAAGCACATCGGTGTTTGTCTGCAGAAAAATTAATCTAGAGCAACCACATTAATATTTTGTAATTATATAAATTATAAAGATTAAGATCATTTCACATAAATTATAAATATCACCATATAAAGAGACTTCATGTGTCCCCAAAATTGGCTGAATTTCAGCCAGTCATTAGGCTGGTTTGGGTAGAGTTGCCTGTGGACAGATCTTCTTTCTCTAATTCAGTCAATCAAACACCTCAAAGGCTATGCCAGGTCAAATCTGATACTACACTAGAGGGAAAGCTACAGAGTCATTTGCATGTGAATTAAAATGAAATTCAAAGTGCAACAGAAACAAATCCCCACTTTTAATTTATGCTTTTATTAATTTCTGTAAGATTAGCTTTTAGCACAGACAGGCAAGAGAGTCAAGTTTTTCTGCTCTTTGCTGTGGCCCAGCTTTTCTCTGTACATTTGTTGAGTCTCTTCTTACTCGGGACATGTCTTTATCCCCAGAGTGGTGCACAGTAGTCACACTTCTTTGGGGTTCAGTGATTGCGTGGGGGTAGGTTTTTGAGGGCTTTTTTTCCCACTTGCAGAGTCCTTTGAGGTCACTGCAAGGAAATGCTGTGAGCCTGTGTTGCTACTTCTCTGAATTTCAGATAAGAGATGTTGTTTGAGTGATGTGGGTATTAATAATGTTGCTATTTGTCTACAGAAACCAAATTTTTACTGTGCAAAGTGCCAGACAGTACAGAAAATGGTGAGGATCAGACAGTGGATCTCCTTCACTCTGTCGTGAAGGGCAAACAGAAAACAATAATTTCTTTTTCACTTGTGTTTATTTAAGAAAAAAAACCACTTTGAACAGCCGAAAGAGTTTCTGTAATAACAATATCTTACTTATTTAACCAAACCTTAGCTCTAACACATTTACATCTTAATGTCAGCATCAGCCATCCATTCAAGGACCAGAAAAAGTGTCAAAGTGTTATTACTTCCATTTAAGTACAGATATGGAAATGGAAAAAGAGGTTACTTGAAGATTCTTAATTCACTTGGGAACAGCACCAATATCTCAATTTTTCTGTGCTCTTCCCTAGTTCCTGCATTGTATGTATGCCCAGATGTAAGGTCCCTAAGCCAGTGCCAGCTGAGAAAGGCTTTTGCATCAGTGTCACACTCCACCACAGCCTGGGAGCAATGCTGAGACCTCTTCCAGGCTGAACATGGCAAAACTGTCCCAGGGACCCAACCTGGACACCCGTGCTGCACAGGCCTTATGATGTTGGTAATGTGATGAATGATGCTGTAGGTGCATCCCTGTCCCCTGAGCAGCCTGATTCCATACAGTGCAGAGAAACATGTTTGGTTTTCTCCAGTCCACAAAGCTGTGCTCTCATTTAGCTATAACACCTCTTGTGCTGGTAGTAAGCAGTGAATATACATGAGCTGGAAATTTCTGCACCTCCTAGTGGTATTGGGATTTTCCAGAGCTTTACTGATAGATTTGTTCAAACTCTTAAGGTTAAACCAATTTTTACACAAGGGTTCAGGTGGAAAAGTCTGCACGAAAATGCCTGGGAAAAGAGGGGACAGGGGAATTTGCCTTTCTGTGCACAGTAGGTTAGGGCCAACTGCTGGTATCATTGAGGAGTTTTATTCAGTATTTTCTGCTCTTACAGGGGTCTAGAATGTTGCTAAAACTCTTGATTTTTCCTGCTTTATCCTTTAATTTTCCTTTCTTGTTAGTTGAGGCTTTTGAGGTTTTTCTGTGAGGCTGTATTGATGTAAATGAGCCTGCAGCCCATTTGCCCGTGGACTGATGGAGGCTGGAAGACCCAGAAACTGGACACCATGACCCAGATGGTCCTTTCCAGCCCTATGTTCTTAGACTTATAGTCACTGATAGCTACAGGACAGGATCAGAACTAAAATATGATCACTTTTTCTACTAACCAAAAGGCAACGATAAAAGAAATCTCTCTTATTTAGTCATCTGGACTGCTGCCGGAGGAAAAATGAACAAGAGGTTTCCTTTAAGTCCACTGAGCAGAGCCTTGCAACATTCACATCCCTGAAGGTGATATGCTCTCATCTAACTAGAGCATCTGCTCATTTATTGTTCCCAGGGGTCATCACCTGGAATTGGAACATCAGGGTTTTGCTTGAGCATTCAGCATTAAGTTGTTGGCAAATCTTCACCGTAACATTTTTTTCTTATCTAATGATAATTTGATGTATGAGAAACCTGCCGAGTGAAAGCATGACTATTATGTGAGCAAACAATACAGCAGTATGTCCAGTATTATCTGTGAAATGTATTTCAATACCTGTGTGATTAATAATGGATTTGGAAGCACAGTGAAGTATAAATAATCCAAAGCAATATGCAAACTTCTGTGAAGGAAAGGGATTAATACTAGAACCAAACAAGGCCCTGGAAAAGGCAGCACTCAAAATAAATTGCTCAAAATGCAGGATCGTCCCTCACCATAATTAAATAATAACAAAACTCACAGATCAACAACCCAGTGGTTTTCTCCAGTAAATATAAAACAAAGCAAATCAGCAGCAGCTGAGTTGCTTCTTAATTATACCAACCACTTCAATAGGAAAACCGTATAAGGGTTAGGAAAAAATTACATGTAAGGCTGGGCAGGCTTGTTCTGTTTTGTGGCATTCCAGGGAGGGAGTTTAGAAGCAGAGGGAGTTTTGTTGTTCTACCTACTTCTGGTCTACTTTGGTCCTTTTAGAGCACATACGGGAAAAGAACTGTCTTTAAAAGCGAGCATCATAGTTCTGCAGCTTTCTGAAGAGGACTGGAGAAGAAATTTGACCTAAGCACCTATTAGTGCAATGCATTTACATAAATGTTGCTCTTTTGCACACTTCAGCTCCTCAGAAATCCTGTGATCTTTCCAGTCCAAAAGTCAGTCCCTAATATCTGCACCAAGCAAAGTCTTCCTTTGCTGATAGATGTCG
Source organism: Florisuga fusca (assembly GCA_038090715.1). Lineage (NCBI taxonomy): Eukaryota > Metazoa > Chordata > Aves > Apodiformes > Trochilidae > Florisuga > Florisuga fusca. The sequence continues at coordinate 12,355,661 of JAAWXA010000020.1, forward strand.
TCTGCTTTGCAGGGTGAGGAAGGCTGATATGTTCTACTTCCATCTACAGGGTGGCACAGCACATTTGCCAGTTTTCAAACACGTCATCTTTGAAGATATCTTAAATGCCGTGTATTATCCAAGCACACAGAACAAGGGGCTGCTCAGAAATAAACTGGCACTGAGAAGATGGTGCCAGTGACCAGAGGGGTTGCTGGTTCCTTCCCTGATTGGCAGCCAGTAAGATCTAGTGATTATTATTAGCTATTGTTCTAATTGCCCTAGGTGATGTGAATTTGCTGGCTTTGCATCCTTCTCTTTTCCTTGATAGGACTCTTAACATACACTCTGCAATACAGCTATAAATTAAGCAGATAAAGTGTAAAAAACTAGTGTGACAAAACAGCATGCTGGAAAACTATTGTTTGGTTTTTTTTTTTTAAACAACCCAGTAATTGCCTCAAGACAAGTCCTCTTTCACTGAGTTAAATATTACTAGCTAAAGGAAAAAATACATAGTACAAGAGTAAGTCCTTGAAAGGCAAGCAGCCTCCTAAACCCACAAACCCAAGCAAATCAAAAGACAACTTGTTCGCAGAGATAAAGGGAAAAAACACAGAGGAACGTTTTTAACAACGACTTTTTTCATTCTGTCTTTTTAATCTAGTATCAGGATCAAGAGCTGAATGGGGAGGGCCTTTGAACAGCACCTGCATGGGCCAGCAGTGAAGGTCACATACCAGCCTACCAATCTCTCCCCCTTGGCATGGGAGAGACAGTGTTACATTCCTCCCTTTGTCAGTACACGAAGCAGCTTCAAGTCCATGTCCAAGACTAAATAGTCATGAGCTGTAACCCAATCACAACTGGTGGCTTCTGTATGCCGGCCGGTGGTGGAAACCGGAGCCTGCGGATCCCCAGCCCTGAGCCTCCTCCTTCAGCTCTGCTTTTTCCCTTCCCCACTAACAACGTCAGCTCTAATTCTCTCAGGCTGGCACCAGTTTGTTGAGAGACCTGTGCAATTAAGTGTTCAGCAGAAAAGAAAACAACCAAAAAAACCAACAAAAAAACCCCAACTTCCAGCAAGTTTATTAAGGAGGGCTGTGGGCTGCAATAGGGGAGTAGGTTCCTTTCACCAGGTTCAATTGCATAAGAGCCTTGGAAAACTTTCTGGCAGTTTGCTGCAAGGTTATTGAAGCAATTGCTGCATGCTTCAGTCCCTTCTCTCTTCTTTTTTAAGCTAAAGCTTAATGAAGGCAAGTGGGAGAAAGAACTTTCTGTCACCCTTGCTGACCTGTTTTGACTTTTAAAAAGGAAAGTGATAGTGCAGTTGAAGGGTATTTTAACCACTGCTGCTGAGCTGTTCACCAGAAAGCTGTCCATTTCTTCTAGCACTTAAAATCACAGGCAATGACATCCCCAGCAACATGAAGGGGAGCTGCTCAGCACTTGTTCTAACACAATTATTCTGCAGTGGTACACAAAATCTTTTCTTTTTTTGTTTTCTTTTTCATTACACTGGGACGCACTACAGTAACTCCCCTTGTTAAGGGTGGTTGGAAATACCAGGTGAAAAATACACACTGTAGTACTCCATCTAATTTTCTTAATTACCAACCAACATAATCTTGGGTAACAGATTGTATTCAGTTGAAAAAGAAATGTCAAAATGAAGGGATTAGTTCATATTAATATTTTAGAGGACTTTATAACCAAACAAATATTGGGATTAGAATGTTAATTGGCTCCAGCACGCTTGCAGTCCATGCTGCTCAGGCTCTTTTCATAGGGACTGCACAGGAGATGCATGCCCTGGGAAAGGAAAGGGATCTGGAGCAAACCCTGAAGAAGCTGTGAAAGCTATTGTGCAGGAATGAGGGCACGGACTTGTCCTTCGTGTGTGTGAAGAGCAATAAGCCATCTTTGGAGCAGGCTGTCTGAAAGAGTTACACATGCTACGGATGGACCGTGCTTAGCAAGATACCATTGTGGACCTGAAAACCTAAAAACTGACCTTTAAGTGCTTGCCAACATCTGGGAGATAACGCTTATTTTTCTGACAGCCATTGCACTGAGAACTTTTTACCTCAAGCAGACATTGTGCTCACACAATGGATCTCCTCACCCAAGACACTGGTGTGATGATGCTTATTATGGGGTTGACAGTCCCATTATAGGAACACAGCCAGAGCTGCCAGTCTTTAAAGGAGAGATGATCTGCATGCTGCATGTGTGTGACAGACACTAATTCCAGCCCTCAGAGGGCAACATGGTTAGACCTAGGTGCACCACTGACTTCCATGGGTGCCTCTGGTTCTCCAGAGAAAAGGCCATTCAGTTTGATGTAGGATCACTGGAGTATAACAAACACCCACTCTTTCCAAACAGCTGACTTGTTCCTGGAGCTGTACTCTTAAGTGGTGATGTACAGAAACCCTGGAACATCTGTAGTACAATCACCAGTCCACGGCTAAAGCCCTCTTTAATCTGTTATATATCAAAACATACGTACTTGGGTATTAAAAAGATTGAAATCCAAATATCAGAGCCTCCTTACACCACAGAGAATATTTAAGACCACTAAAGACCACTTAAAGCCAACGCAAATTTTTAGAAGTGTTTAGATAGTTGCAGCACAGGAAACCATGGAGAAACCGAAGTTCAGCAGAAAAGCTTCAAGACAACATTGCACTTGCAGGCAAGCCACCCACTTCCCAAACATCATGGAGGTACAAGGCATCTGCTGTGCAAAGCTTTCCATACACCCCGACAGAGTTAAATATATGACCACACGTAATGATAGAGCATCAAAAACCCAAGCACTTAGACTCCTCTCTGCATAAACTCCCAGTCAGCTAATGAGGAGCTCGCAAAATAGGCCAGAGCCGCTATTTTCAGACCTAGATGTCGTGTTTCACTTGGAAGAGTTTAATATATCAATAAGAAATGACAGAATTTTTTGCTTGTGATGTTCTTCATCCCAAGAAACTACATACAAATATTCTATGTACTAAGATTTTTTCAGGGAAATTCTGGCTCATCAAAATCCCCAAACCTATAATTCAATTAAAATTACTTCAATTAGCCATTATGCAATGCGTGAGGTGGCAAAGTACCTAACATCATCATGACATAATATTGTCAAGCAGTGTTGTGGAAACTTCTGCATTTCAGAATAAAAAGAACTTAGCCAATTTTACAGTGGTTGGATTGACAGCAGCTAATTATTGGGTAGTCAGATAAAATTTGAGAGCATCCAGATGAAATTGAAGTAGGAACAGCAGCTATTAAAAACAGCTTTAAAGACAGCAGCAACTTCTCAAGTTATTAAGAAAGAAACAACAGTTATCTTCTGGATGTTAACAACAGTTATCTTCTGGATGTTATTGACAGTTGTCTTTATAATATCAACAACCATATCACATCATTATAGTGTAAGGCTTTTCAATATTTCACAGATTTAATTAGCCTTTCAAGAAAGGTTCATGACCCTAATTGATTTTCTCCAAATAAATCCAATGCTATGTCCTCAGAGAAGATAATAAAGATCTACAGCTCACCTGAGGAATCATTTAAAAGCCCATTAATCATCTTTAAAATACATTGTGGTGACATGTATTACCAGATTGTCCTTCTAAAGAACTGGATGTAAGATATTCCTGGCATGCAGTAGATTACACAATACTGCCATCAAACTTGGTCTGTCTTTACTGGAAAATGTGGAAACTGGAATATCAGACTCAAGGGAACAAATGTTTGATTTGCAGTGTCCCAGGGTAACAGTCCGGGGAAGTCAAGCATACAAGGAGAACAGAATAGTTGAGATAAGGATGACTTTGGAAACAAGGCATACAACATATGCATACAGTCCTGATGGGAAGAGAAATATTTGTTGTGAAATAACACGTACAAAGGCATATTTAAAAAAACATTACCTCAATCAATCTCTGTCTGTGCAAGGCAGCTCTCAGCTGCTAGAAAATTCCTGTCCATTGGGTCTAGAAAGGGGCCCCACAAAAAACATTTAGCATTTGCATAAGGAAAGGTAATATAAAGTGTGCAGGAGAAGCTGACTTCATTTCATCAAAACTGGACAAAGACAGCCATAGTACAAAGCAAGTTACCAAAGAGTAACAAATGGCATGTGTTTGAAACAAGTGGAATGTTGTTGATTAAAAATCTCTTGAAATTAATTTCTTTGTAACATCAGTCATATGTAAATTATCTGTTTCAACACTTTTTTGAAGTTTGTAATTTTATATACAAAGTCGGTAATGATAGTCTTGTTTTAACTGAGGTTATTTTTTGTTACTAAACAGAACACTAAAATTATGTCCACTTACAGCACCATTTCTTGATAGTTTCTACATTTAAAAAATATTAGTAGCTGTTACTAAAGGCCAGATGATTTTGCAAGTGATGAAGATGTTAACTTCTAGTCTTCACCACTTTAGATATTATCTGATATTAATTTTCTCTGACAAATGCAGATATTTATGAACTGACTACAGCGATCTTCCAGAACTAGAATTTGGTCTGCACTATATGATGGTGACTAACAAGTTGATCATGATTAAAAGCAGAGTCCTCTAACTAACGTTAGCCTTCAGCTTAACTGAGGGGCTGGGGATGTTCTAACTTTCAGTAAAAGTCATTCTACATGCCAGTAAGATGAAAATCATAATATCAGTTACTTCCAGCCTAAGGTATTAATCAAATTCCTTTGCTGTATTTATATTTTTATCTTCCTCTGTCCTTACCTGCCTTTTTATAGATATTTCTTATCATTCTGAAACTTTGGGAACTTCTTGTCTAACTTCAACGTTTCCTGGTTAACAGCATTTTAGGTAACTACTCCAACCCAATAGACTATGGCAAATTAAACACCATTTCCCTCTGGTCTTCACATATTTATGCTCCATATGTGATTGGTACCAGGTCTCTGACAGAAATTCAAGTGGGGCTAAATAAGATATTGAACATAGGCTCATCAAGTGAACAAATTCATAAGAATGGAAGGAAGATTCATAAGGAATGAACCTTTAAAACAGGAAAAAAAAAAAAAAAAAAAAAAAAAANCCTTTAAAACAAAAAAAAAAAAAAAAAAAAAAAAAAAAAGGGAAGGAAGAAGTAACCTGTGGATATCAAAATTGACCAAGGAAGATGAGAAAATAACCAGACCTTCACTTTTGGCCCAGAAAAGAGGATCAGAGACTATGGGAGGAAATGCCTTGTGGGGCTAGAGGCAAAGCCTTGAATTCTGAAACAGTACACTGGGTTTGCTCTTCATTGAGTCATGTTTTGCTTTGTTTTTATACAAGTTAAATCTGGGTTTCTGCACTTTGGCTATTTCTTTGTGTCTGTAGAGACCACTTGAACATAAGTAAACTACAGAATTAATGAGTTTCCATTTTGGCATTGCCTTAGCTCCAAAAATTGTTTTTAGCAGACCTGGACCTTGAGCCATATGGCTCAAGCTCAGGCTGCTTGAGTATTTTTATTTCAGAAGACCACAACTGACACTAAAGGAAAGACAAGTTTTATAAGATGGATGAAAATAATAACCAATAGCTGCATGTCAATTTGACAATCCAGATCTTGTACTGAAAATAAATGTTATTGAACAAATGAGGCATATGCTTGTACATGAAGAGGATGACAAACTTCCTTCAGATCCGTTTCTTGTAGATGGACTTAGCCAGAAGAGTAAAGATAAAATGAAAAGCTCAGTTATTTGATATAGTAATGGAAGTCCTAGCTTTTTCAAGCAAAGAGAAAACTGAATAAGAAATAAGTAATTTGGAGAGAGACTCAGACTTGCTGAGATCTGAAACAAGAGCTAGAGCTGGTGCAGAGCAGCTCAAAACACCTAAGCTTCCTCTTTGTGCTCTGCACAGTTACACACAGCAAGAACCAACCATCCTCCTATAAGATCTGTGTGAACTATAAGAAGCTCAACTTACTTCGTTCAGGAGTTTGGGTACAGGTCAGGCACCAGATAGTTTATTTCCCAGTTTAATTTTGATTATCAGTTAGTTAAAGATCAGTATGATGGGGTTGCACTTTTACTGATGGGTAAGGCTCTGGTGCATGACTGTGGAAGGAGCAGTCTGGGTGGCTGGGCTGTGCTTTGCTACATGTAATCCATTTTAAAAGCTGTGCATTCCCAGCTCAAAATTAGTTGGACTTTATTAAAGCTCCCTTTAATAAAACCAGGGAAAGATGAGTTATAAGACTGTCACTGCTTTAATAGAGACATCTAATTTTCAATCTACATTTCTTGATGTCCAGTTTTTTACTCATTCACTCTTAGCTGGTATTGTCCCTTCCTCAGTTGTTCCTTCTGTCCCACGTATGTGCTCACAACACATTTATGAAGAGAAATTGCTTACTGAAACTAAAGCTTGATAACCGCTGCTCATAATTCAGGATTCTTTTTCTCCCCATTCTACATTGAGACACATTGGTACCACCATCAGCAGGGTCTTCCCTAAACCCCTCTGTTTTCCTTAGTCTTTTTTGTCTCTATGGCTGAAAATCTCTTCTTGCAGTTTAGTTCCATAAGCCCATCAAATTTGGCTGACTTCTAGAAGCTCTTGATCTATTCCTGTGCCCTCTAAAAAAACTACTACTCTCAGGCTTTCTGTTTATCAATTTAATTTCAAAAATTATTACACTTCTGATTGGATCTGGAGCCCTCGTCTATGTTTTTCTTTTTCCTCTGTTGGAAACAGAAGTACCAGATAACTTCACATTACTGACAAATACATTTTGCATTCAGTCCTTTGTATTCAAATTTCTGGTCTTTTTAGTTCTTTGGATTTATTAATAACCTCCTGGAATCTGACAAATTTTGTTTTCAAATATAGGCTGATGTTAGTGACAGAACTAATTGTGGTTGACTCTTTTAGCCTATTTTAACTGGACCAAGTCAGGATTTCCTAACCTAGTAATAATTTCTTATAACACTTTAATTCCAAAGCAGTACTTTCTTTCCTTACTGAATCAAAGTCTGTGACAGCATCAGCTCTGGCTGGTTCATTGACCTTTGTGGAAAAATTATGTCCACTTTCCCATGCCAGAATATCTGTGATCTATGACTGAATATTTGCATTTCCACCCAATGCCAAAAAATAATATTTTTACCTAATAATGTAATTCTTAAGAGAGATGCTATGAACAGCAGAACATCATGGAAGACTATAACCAATTCCAAGAAGTTTACAATTGGTTGGATACTCAGCATCCTCTTACCACCACCCTAATATTCACAGCACTGTCCTTCCCAAAACCACTTGACATAACTTTTTCCTTCCCACAATGTCTTTAAGCTCTTCCTCGCTACCCCAATGGAGGTGGGTGGCCAGGAGAGGCACTTGTCTCTCTTGCTCTTACCCCACACACTGGTGACCACCTGTGGCAAGTAATTCTCTGGAGGGTGCATAACCACGCATGGCTTTGTGAGCCAGAACATTCAGCCGGTAATATATGCTGGGTCAGAACCTAACAATATATAAACTGAAACCATCATTCTCCTCCCGTTACCAAGTGTCTGTCAACTTGTACTAATTTGAATCTTTATCTCTCAGAGGTGAATTGGAACTCACAGTAACAGGTCCTGTAAGAGCGGTCACGTCACCTGTGCTGCAGCCGCACCGCAGGGGAGGCACGTGCTGACTGTATCTACAAGGAAGCTGTGGGGGAGAAAGAAGTACAGAGGAAGTAGAGAGGCCCTGGGGGAGGAGCTATGAAAGAAATTAATTAAGTATTATTGCAGGGATGTTTTAATCAAGAGATTAGCTTTGCTTTGTTAAATAGTAAAGCCAAAAGTTTTCCTTTGCTGCACTCTGCTCCAAGCGCATCTGTTCTGTTGAGGTGGGGGAATCATAGCGGGTATCAGTTCAGCTCCTCATAACACCAGTTTGAGAGTGAAAAGTAAACAAATAGGCTCTAGATAAAAATATTACTATTTCATGAAACATTCTCAGCTCAAAGCGAGAAGGTTTAAGCACCTCTAAGAGTCAGAACAGCAGAGTAGTCTGTTTGCTGGCTAATGCTCAGCTTCATTTGGCTTCAGTCCCCTGCTTTGGAAAAGGAGGTGAAAGAAGGTGACCTACAAGCAGCTTTGACTTTCCTGGTGCGAGCCCACGTACACACAGTCACACAAACATTGTGGCATCAAGGTGAAAGGATTGCAGAGCAAGGGTTGTGGGAGCAGGGGGTGTGATGTAGGGAGCATCTGCCCTTGTGAAAGGGGCAGCAAACACCAGCGCCCACAGCTGCCCCCGGCACCCGCCGAGCTGTAACCTGTGAACATTTGGGAAACCTTAAAAAGTCATACATGGCAAAGAGCCTGTAAATTTAATGTACCGAAGACCTAAATGAAAGCCTGACTGAACACAAAAGTCAGCTGGTACAGTATAGATAGATATACGCTTATTTTCATATACTATGATCTTATTTGGGGAATCTCTCTGAAAGCTGTAGCATGTGTTCTAGAAATTATCGGCAAGGTTTCAAATAATGAAAACACCTCTTCATTTTATCCTTTTCCATAAAATCAACAGAGACCCTAAACAAATTGAAAAATCTAAACAATAGAAAACTAGATGTATATTATTTAAAATTTATACATGACATAAAGAAATGAGATATGAGAGAGGAATGCAGTAAATCATGTAACAAAGTGAGAAGCAACAACAGAAATCACTCTTCCTTAAAAGAAGTACCAATATTTTTCAATATCATATTAATTTAGTGTCAGTTTGCCAAATCTTGGGGGCAGAGATCACCTCTTTTTAGGTGTCTAAAGGAGCCTTAGTTCAGTTGCATCCCAATCTTGGACAGAGTTTTCAGTTGTTACCATAATGCAAACGCATAACATTAGTGGTTAAAATAATACTTCATGACATTATTCTTTGAGAGACAAATGTATATATATTTTTTTTTTCTTGACAATGACAAAAACTGCATTGATATAAAAATTCCCTTTGTACTATAATAATACTGAATATTCAACAAACAAGGAATAAGACAGTTCTTGCTCCTGATAATTTTCATCATTTAGAAATAGGTGGGAAATATGTTTAAATCCCACCTTCCAAGCATATGGATACACAAGTAGGTTTTATGGCATTTTTTTTCCTGATGTTTGAGCCAGCATTAACAGAGCTTCATATTTATTTGCTCACTATTTTTATGCTATCAAATGCCCCTTTTTTCTTTAGTTCATGTGGCACACTGAATAACTATGGAAGTAAATCCATCTTTCTTTATGACAGAAACACTAAAATACAGATTCCTTAAGAAAATCTCTATTTCTAAGATGGAAAGATGATGTTCAGATCCATGAGTGATAGAGATCTACCTGCCACTGAGAACAGATGGACTTAGGACACCACCTCCCTAATTGAGCTTTTGAATATCCCTTTCTTGTCAGCTTTATGACTTTTTAATTTAAAAGATATTGGACCTTTTTTCAGAGTAGTCCTGTCATTTGTCCATGATTAAGAAGCCTGCATATCCCTACTGCATCACATCCAAAAACCATCAAATAAAGTTGCTGACCTCGCAGTCAAGACATACAAGCTGAGAGTTCAAGGTACCAGCTCCAGAGGAATAAAGACGCATAAAAAAATGTTTTTTAAACAAGTTTGAGTGAAGATATTAACCCCATAATTCAGCAAGTGAATAAAAAATAACAGGGTACAAATTCTACACCAAAGAAATATATATGTATATTTCTATAATGTAGGTTGGGTTTGTTCCTGGGTTTTTGAAAAAAATCCCCAATAAAATAACCGTATACCTTAATAGTGAAAATATATAGGCTAGTATTAGGAAACAATAGCAGGTAGCTCGTGTTTTAGGGCTAAACTTTACCAAAACTTCAGATATTATTGCAGAAAACCAATAGTCTCAATGTACACGTGGTAAGAACCTAAGGATGAAATTTAGTTAAATGCCAGAAGAAAATTGCACCAAGGTCATAGAATCATAGAATTGGCTGGGTTGGAAGGGACGTCAGAGGTCATCAAGTCCAACCCTTGATCCACTACTGCTGCAGTTACCAGACCATGGCACTGAGTGCCACATCCAGTCTCTTTTTAAATATCTCCAGGGACGGAGAATCCACCACCTCCATGGGCAGCCCATTCCAGTGTCTGATCACCCTCTTCGTAAAGACATTCTTTCTAATATCTAACCTAAACCTCCCCTGGCACAACTTAAGACCGTGCCTTATTGTCTTGTTGATAGTTGCCTGGGAAAAGAGACCAACCCCCGCCTGGCTACAACCTCCTTTCAGGGAGTTGCAGAGAGTGATGAGNGTTGGATACTCAGCATCCTCTTACCACCACCCTAATATTCACAGCACTGTCCTTCCCAAAACCACTTGACATAACTTTTTCCTTCCCACAATGTCTTTAAGCTCTTCCTCGCTACCCCAATGGAGGTGGGTGGCCAGGAGAGGCACTTGTCCGTGTTGAACCTCATCCCATTGGAATCAGCCCAACTCTCCAACCTAGCCAGGTCCCTCTGCAGAGCCCTCCTGCCTTCCAGATGATCCACACTCCCCCCAGCTTAGTGTCATCTGCAAATTTGCTGATGATGGACTCAATCCCCTCATCTAAATCATCAATAAAGATATTAAACAGAACTGGGCCCAACACTGATCCCTGGGGGATACCACTAGTGACCGGCCGCCAACTGGATCAGCACCGTTCAGCACCATTCTCTGGGCCCGGCCCTCCAGCCAGTTCCTAACCCAGCACAGGGTGCTCCTGTCCAAGCTGTGGGCTGACAGCTTTTTCAGGAGAATGCTGTGGGAGACAGTATCAAAGGTCTTGCTGAAGTCCAGGTAGACCACATCCACAGCCTTCCCCTCATCCACCAGATGGGTCACCCGGTCATGAAAGGAGATCAGGTTGGTCAGACAGGACCTGCCCTTCCTAAACCCATGCTGGCTGGGTCTAATCCCTTGCCCATCCTGCAGGTGCTGTGTGGTTACACTGAGGATGATCTGCTCCATAACCCTGCCAGGCACTGAGGTCAGGCTGACGGGCCTGTAGTTTCCGGGTTCTCCTTCCGGCCCTTTTTGTGGATTGGCGTGACATTCGCCAACTTCCAATCATCTGGGATGTCCCCAGTGAGCCAGGACTGTTGGTAGATGTTAGAGGGAGGCTTGGCGAGCTCTTCTGCCAGCTCCCTCATCACCCTTGGGTGGATCCCATCTGGTCCCATAGACTTGTGGGGATCCAAGCAGCTCAGTAGGTCACTGACTGTGTCCTTCTGGATTACAAGGGGGCTGTTTAGGTCGTGTCCTTTGAAATCAAAAAGCCTTAGAGGTTAGTGCCAATCTTCTTGCTTAGTGACATGACGGATCTTTGCTCTGTTGCTACCTTGGCCTTCTTGGTCTGCTATGAGGCTTATAGTATTCCCCTGAATTTTAGCTGGATTTATGTCAGCACAGATTTCTGGCAAACATGTAAGCCACCTTGATGTTACTTCCCTCCACACTTTAGCAGGCCTATGCATGTTGATGCAGAAACAGAAAGGTGCATTATAATTCCCTACAATTTCTAAGCAAGGATTTCCCATACAACACCTCAGCCACCTCTGCTTTCTTCAGCTTCTGGGGCCAGGACAGCAGGTGGGGCAGGCAGAGCAACAGAACAGCTTCACAGATGGAAGAAATGATGTATGTCCTATATTTGCACATGAAATTGCACCTAAATACAAGTCTTCTGGACTCCTGAGCCTGCAAGTAACTAATCTCAAATGGGCTGATCAGAATAAGAATATTGAGCTCCACTCCTCTGAAGGTGAGCAAACAGAGTAAATGCCAATGAAAAGGTTTCAGGATTTTAGCTTCTTTGAGGCTACAACTGAAAACAAAATCAGTATCATGTCTGAAGAAACATTTTGGAGACTGAAAAAAAATAGACAAATAGAAAATATGATTGTTATATAGTAATGTCTACTGGACCAATAAAGCTACTTGCTCATCAATATCTGCATTTGCAGTCATAATTCAGTGAAGTGAGGTGCAATTCAATATTCAATACCACTTAGCTTTTGTACAGTACTTTTTCATTAGTGTTGTTCATCAGCACCTAGCAGTTTATATATATCTATATATATATATAAAAGAGTGTTTCATTATCACATTTTAACAGGTAAAATGATAGCTGAGACAAAGGAGAGAATGTGAGTTGCTGAAGGTCATTGAACAGGCACAGGGCAGAGCTGGGAATAGATGGCAAGTCTCATGAATCCTCATCCAAAGTTCTCACCATCAGATAGCACAGTCCTTCACAGTAACTCACTGTTCGTCTGCTCTTTCAGCAGCCTGCTACAAATTACATTCCTCACTCCAGATAGCTGTGTCCTTATATATTGGAGGAGATAAATACTGGTGCTGTGTGGAAAACCTAGAACATTTCATCTACAATGAAAGTGGCTACTAAATTATAGTCAATCTTAAGTTACCAGCAGGTAAAATAAATATCTTTCCCTCCCCCATTTATTGGAGGCTAAATAAGGTAACAGAGTAAGTTACCACAAATGATTTTGATCTCTGTTTTTTCATCTCAAGGCCTGAATTTGAAATCAGCACTCTGGCAAAGCAAGCAATGAGGTGGACAAGAGAGGCCTCGGAAAACCCTGCCATACATTTCCAAGTATTCATATAAAAATGACATTAGGCAGCAACTGTATTTCTTTGGGTTTTTTCCCAGCAAGATGCATGTGGGAAACACAAGTGGAAGTTAATTTTTGGGCATTATTTAGCAGGTGTTGAAATAAAAGTTACCATTTCCTACTTCTAAAGGGTTCTTAGAATTAGGCTTCCAACCACAGGCTTATCTAAAATCCGTAGAATCCAATTAAAACTGTACTGGAGTCTAGACTGAATTATCTTTTCATGAAGTATTGGTAGCATGAATTAGAAGTTTGCATTGAGCTTCTGAATGCATCTGTTGATAGTGAAGTGAGTTGAATTCCATTTTCTTGAAGAAATATTTGACAGACACATATGCAGTACAACTTGAAAGGTATTTACTGTTTTTTTTCAGTTTTTTCAGTTGTCACTTGGCAACTAGTCCTGCACTTGATTTCCTCTCCTTAGTGTCGAAATATTCACATTCAGATGACTCTACTAACATAGAAGCTACAACCACCTCAGTTTTGCTAGTCAGCTTTAAGGTTGTTTGCTGACGCACTACAGGGAGGTAAGAACTGTCCTCTTACATTGTCACAATCCAGATGTCTAATCTACGTAGCTGGATCATCTTCTAAATTCAGCAATTTTCTTGCAATCAAGCCACTCTACCTAGCCTCTTGTCCTCCTAGATGCAGTGTTGAACTGAAATGTTGTATGGTTCATTCTACTGTATGGCCTTCAAGAACAGGTAATTTGTCTTCTCCATCACTTACTACCATGGTCAACTGTTTCTATCATTGTACCTGTTGCAGTGTTCACAAATGAAGGCACTAATAGAGAAAGTTGTTGAGGGTCAACAACTGTTTAGGTGCTAAGGGAAGTTCTGCTTGGATAATTCAACAGCTGGCACCCTTTCTTCTCTGCATCACCCTTGAGCAGAGATAATGTGCCACCAGATTTCAACATGCAATGGAAAAATCATATCCTGATCATTTAAATTCATTGAAGAGTCTATGACTTTTCTTGCAAAGTTCTAGGTACAACTCAGCACAAGTTGTTTCTCACTGAAATTCCCCTGAATGCATTAATAGAGCAATTATTGTTCACTTTGCCAAAAAGCAGTCAGAGCTGTCCTACACAATTCTTGCACCCCTTCATCTAAAATACAGCCTCCAAAATAAGAAACACATTTTTTTCATGAAATAGACTGTCTTGTAAGGGTTGTGGCCATTTAAAAAAAATTTTTTTAAATTGCTTTTCATGAGCCTTTCGTCCAGAAGCCCCAGGACAGTTCAATCTTATGAGATCCTTTGGAGACCGGGAGTATCATTATAATAGTTTTACATATTCTAAAAGCTAATCATGAAAAGCTCATTTTTCTGGATAAAATTTCACAGGCACTGTCAAGTGTTGCAAATGGAGTACAAGAAAGCTGCCTCTTCTTTTTTCAGAATTACTCCCAACATCTGTAGCACCATTTCCATGTTACTTTTATATAAAAATGTGCCTGATCTTATTTCCAGACTCCTACCACTGTTTACTCTCTCTGACACATTGCTATGTCTATCGTTGCTGAGTTAAAAGTAAAATTAAAAAAAAATAGAGCTGGCAGAGGTACAGAACTGAATGTCAAAAGTGCAAAAGCAAATATGGTAACAATAAAATTATTATAATAAAAAGTGATAAAAGCCAACATCCATGACTTTTCAAAGGTACCTCAAAATCAAGAGTTTCTTCAACAACCGTATCAAATCTATTTACTTACTTTCAATAAGTTATATAAAATATCTTACAATATATTACAACACAAAGCATCTTTCATCAGGTAGGGAGACACAGCAGGAATCATACAAAGACAAGTTATTCCTGCCCCTGAAGGTTTCCATGTATTAAATAACTGCCTGTGTCTAATTCTGTAGGGAGGAGGAATTGATTTTAATGATAATATTTTCCAAATTACTACAATTACTTAAAAAGAGAAAATCTGTCATTTCTGAATTACAAGCACATGGGATGTTTCTCAATGAAGTTCTAGAAATAGTCCAACATTGAGAACTGCAGCCTTAAACATTCGAAAATATTAGTGATAATACCTCTCACTATTATTTTTCACAGGTGAATATTATTAACCTGTTTTCCAAGCTAACATATCACAGGAAAGGGAAGGTCCAGTCCTCACTGCTGCCTGCATCTGTGTGATAATTGCAGCAGCAGTTCAGGAAGGAGCATTTCAGAATGCAGAAATGAAGCTGATGACCACAGGAGCATGAAAAATACATTTATTCACTTGACTAAAATTAATGTGTAGCACACTTAGTGTACCACCAGCATCCCTGATGTAGGCATTTGCCTGCATATGCACATGGACACAGCAGTGAACATTACATGCCCACCTGATATGTTCTTTCTTAACCTCACTAGCAAAACAGTTCAAAATCAGTATTATCAATAAATAATGAATAACATACACATGAAAACTCCAAGACACTAATCTGGAGGCATGCCGTAATATAATACCTTTTTATAAATGGGCATACACCAGTTGCAAGTAAGATACACACCTGGAACAGAAAATAAAGTCAGTATTTGGAAAGGGATGTATTAAGCTATCAGTTCTAAAGGTGGTTTCACAATAGCTGTCTTCTTTTATACTTCTACAGTTTCATTCCTACATAGACAACTCAGCACTCTGCAAGGACAGATCTTGGCTCTCACACTTTGTGGGAGGGTCTGTGCTAGTTTTTTTCTGGGTTTGGGAGAGCAGGTATGGGTCAGTGAAGATGAAGGAGTGTGCCTTTTCTCCATTTGAATGTTTTTTGGTTTGCTATTTGCATTCGGAAGGGCATTTATCATGGTGTAGTAAAGGATATCATTTGGACTTGGGCAGGTAGGTATAGGTGACAACAGTAACCTACTTGTTGG
This sequence comes from Florisuga fusca, assembly GCA_038090715.1. NCBI lineage: Eukaryota > Metazoa > Chordata > Aves > Apodiformes > Trochilidae > Florisuga > Florisuga fusca. The sequence continues at coordinate 12,371,223 of JAAWXA010000020.1, forward strand.
TGATTTTTCTTTTCACTTTATTTCAGATGCCATTGCTATTAACAGACACACAATGCTTTGTACCCCACTTATGAATCTAGTCTGGTTCAACATCAAGGCAGATTTTGGTTGCACATAACATCTCACAGGGACAGGTACTGAAAACAAGCAAGTGAAAGATCATCTGTAGAACAAAAAAGCAATAATCTACCTCTGTTAATTTCCTAATCTCTCATCAAAGTCTTCTTTATCAAGAGATGCTTCAGAAAGATATCTGGCAACAATTTATAAAATTACATTACTGTCATTTTTATCTTCCAGTAGGGAATGCAACAAATCATTCACATAAATAAAGAGGAAGATGAATGACAGGATTTTATTACAGGAGAAGGCACTGACACTCTAATTAGCAACCCAAGGATTATGCTCAGGGCAGATGAATCCCCTAAAGTGTGAGCAGCGTATTTACCTTCTTCTATGAGGAAAGGAAAAGTTTAGGTCAGCTGAGGAAAATCAAGGAAGCAGAGAAAAAGACAATTATACCTCCCTTTCTCCACCTCTGAAAGCAACCTGGACATTCCTGAGCTGGGTGTTGGTCTCAGCACAAGCTGGAAGGTGTGCGGCCATGCAACAAGTGACGCCTTAAGGACAGCGATGCTCCCCTCCCCCAACAATTACCCTCTGTTAATATTTGATGTACAGTCAAAGCTCGTCCACAAAGAAAATGAGGTAACAACCTATGAAAAAATTAACTGCTTTTTAAGAATAGTCATTACTAGAAACAGGTGATTTTCTTGTCCTCAAACAACCCTATTCCCAAGGCTCCTGGGCTGCCTCTGAACTGCAGACCAAACCATATTGGGGTTTTGCTATATGGTGTGGGCTGCTTTATTAGACTCATTTATGTCTCTCTCCTACACCAGCACAGGGTGCCTGGCTGTGACACCAAGGGATGACTAAACTGACCCATATTGCTGTTGTGACACTAGTAAAGTACATGTATTTATACCATGGCATCTAGCACAGCACTAATAGTTGGATTATTAGTGGCTGAACAAGCAGGCTTAGGCAGCCTTTATTAGGCTAATGAACAGATTTTTCCAACCAATGTCCCTAATCACCGTGCCTGCCTGCAGTAAAACTGCATGAATAACTGTTAAACCAGATACAATTAAGGTCCTCACTGGGATTAGAGCTACGGAGCGGCTGTTCCCAGGCACCTAGATCCCTGTTTCCTAATTCTAGTTAATAGGAGACCTTCTGCCTGCTTTCTGCCTTAAGCCAGTAAAGGAGAAGGCAGGGGGAGGGAGGAGAGGGGGAGAAACCCTTTGCAGAATATCAGATCCTCTCTCCTAACCTTTCCTGGATGAATAGAGACGGATTGTGAATCATGCAAACCTAACATCTTCTAGAACAATGAGGCCCTTCAGTGATAACAATAGTACTAATCATAATAGTAGGCAGCTCCAGCCCCTTTCTATCATGTGCAAACAGTTGGGGCAGAATATGAAATTGCTTTAGAAATAGATACTGACTTTCCCCCCCCCTCTCCCTTTCACTTGCCTACTAAGAATAGCCTAATTTATTCATGCTTTTATTTGGCAACAGAAACTAGGCTGACCTGCCTCCCTTTTTATTCACACAGATAAAAGGGCTTTGGCAAAAAGGCAGAGGACACTCTCTGCATTTAAAGGTGTCTAGTGTTGCTCTCCAAAGGAATGACAGAATGGTTACTGCTTCTTTCATTGGTCCTCTTCTGCTCTCTGGCCTTCATCTCTTTTCTCTACGACTTTCTTTGGGGCTGTTCATGCCATAAAACTAGGTTAAATCTGGGGCGGAGGGGAGGGGAGAGAGTAAAAGAAACTCAAGTGCCTTCAGCATCTCGTTGGGAATAGTGTGGCACTGTGCAGCTACAGAGGTCCTATGTGTAACTCGCGGTCTTGGAGCTCCGGGAAGAGAGCATGATTTAGAGATTTTGTTGAGAGTGTGTGTGTTTGGTGTGGGGGAAAGAGGGGAGGGACGGGGCTGAAAAAGGCCTTGAGTTAACCCTTCTTTTGTCTGTGTCTAACGAGAGCTGCCACTCAGAAAATGTGAGTCATTCAAGAAACACCTTGCATACCAAAACCAACCCGTATGTGACAGCCTCTCTGTATACATCCCACTTACGTCCTCAGCTGTGTACTCAAGGCAGAGCCCTCCTGAGGAGCACTCACAGCAGAGCTGTTCCACTGAAGGCAGATGACAGCAAAGTTAGTTGCTAAGTGCAAACACAGGGATCTTTCAAGCTGGACAAAACCCCTGTGTATCCAAACACAGCTTCAGTGCCTGCCTGCGCATCCACTTGGCTGAGCAAAGAGCAGGGTTATCTGCTGCTGGATAGGGGTGAGAGGGCTTCTGTCTGGGTGAGTAGAGTTTAGGTGCTCCCTGCTTGATTAGTAAAACCTCAGTCTAAATAATAATTTTTAAAAACCTATCAGAGGTGGCCAGGCATGTGTTTTGGCATTCCTGCCCATGCTGCAGAAAAGCAGCGGCGCTGCCCGACTGTCACGGCAGGACACAAGTCTGCACAAGATAGCCACAACCATGGTCACCCCTGAAGTCAGGTCTTCTCCAGGCTACTAGAGCCTCACCTTCCCCAGACATTTCCTTGAATGGTGATTTTAGAAGTGCTTCAGGTGGTTTTCCCCATGGCTGCTGCTACATTCACTGTTCCCTTTTTTCTTCTCTAATTGCATGCAATATATTTTTAAATAAAAGCTGATTTAGAAAGTCACATGGAGAAGAGGCAAACTAATAGTCTATGTTTAAAAAAAACAAACACTGAGGATGTTGATGTGCAAGACCAGATTTGGATTTTAACAGTATCTCTTGCACTTTTAAAATCTACCACACCCACCACAGATTGATACTTGCCCTGCTCAACATCCGACTCCTGGTTTATAGCTCTAATTTAGCACCCAAGTAACTGATTTTGTTCCCTCGGCATCTTTTGAACTACCTCATTTTCTCAGCTATGCCTAAATAAATATGAATTCAGCAGATATATTATGGCTTACTCCACTGTAACTGAGAGCAGAATGTGACTTGTCTTCTTCTCAGATGCATTATTAAGGAACCTAGTGAGAGCACAGATTTTCCTGCTATGTTATCACATGATAAGGTCGACTTGATCTGCAAAGTGAAACCTTTCAGAATTTTATTTGGCAGTTTGCTTTAAAACATCAAGTGGTAAATGGTTTCTGCTCTATTTCAGTTCTCATGAACACAGTTCTTTTACGACTGAACCCTTCAACAGGTTAGCAAACATTGTCTCTCTGCCAAGACATGCCATTTCTTTTTTTGTAGAATACTTCTTTTCTTCATTCTTCTGCCAGCCCTTTTCTCTTCTCCACACACTGCTTTCAGATTGCCAAGACATGATCATGTGCTTTAAAGTTGATTTTGGAATTACTTGGCATATCTTCTTAGCTTTCATCTATTATTCTATCTGGGAACACAATAGAAAGCTTTGACTTTTGAGAATATTTTTTTAAGTGCCTGCTTTTAGAACTCATCAAAGTACTAGCTACCACCAATTTTGTGTAAGCAACTAGAGCATTGGGAATAACATTATTTTCAATACACAGTTGAGAAAGGTAGAAACTTCAAAGCTAAAAATCCAGATTTAACCTCCCCATAAAGGTCAGGTATTGACATCTTCTTTTCAAGACAAAAAATGAAATGTAAGAGGGAAGTCTTGTGCAAGAGTACCTATCTTGATCCAGTCCAGCACCGTCCAGGGATTCCCTAGCGCACAGACACCATCTAACCATAGAAACAGTGCCAGACTTGGCATGCAGAGTGTTGCATCCTTAAGAAGTCTCTTAGTAAGTTAAAGTCATAAATAGTAGCTGTGGTCATCTCGTGCCATTCTGTTGTACTGTTAACAGAAGATCACTTTCATTTCTGTCAGTGATCAAAAGATCTTTACAAGTCCTCAAGTCATTCTGGTAGCTCTGTCCTAAATGCTGTTTTGATTTTTACTTCACACTCTGTGAAGCTGAACCTCAGTAACCCAGGAGCTGCCCCCCTATTCCTTACACAGACAGTAATCATATTTTCCATTTTAAGAGTCAGAATCTTTTAAGGAGCCCAGAATTGCCTGGGTTTCTACCATTACCCCGATCTCCTTTTCATGTCATGGTATTCTCTTCACCTTTTAAGTGTGACTTACATTCTATGTCCACAGATGCAGAATTTTGCATTTGCTGATTTATTTTGGAGTACTAATGTCTGCTATCATTCTGTGTGTCCCTTACCTCTTCAGAGTGAAAACATTTTGAGCAGTCACTCTACCTGGCACTCTACTCTATGTGTTGGTATCTAGCACAACAGACCTTTGATCCTGGGGGGAGCTCTTGAATGAACTTAACAGGCCCTCTCTTCTTCACCACAGCCATCTATGGCAGGCTGCTTCTTCAATCTCTTTTAGTATTCAGATGCAAAATATCAAATGAACCACCACGTGTCTATTTACTACCTCCCTTCCATTGCCCAGAGTTGAGCACAAAAATATGCTCATTTACATAATCTGTTGTCAGACATGCATACTTAAAGACTAACCTGGCCACACAGAACAAAATCATGAGCTTGCTTGCCAAGACTTTCCATTCTTACTCTTCAGAAGCATCTAGAGAAGACAACAACACCTTTTCTGGCAATAGAGAACAGGATGGGCAAACTCAGGACAATCTTAGAGCTGCAGTTACACGATAGATTTATAGACCAAAGATAATAAATTTTTCAGATGTACCTATATTTATAGAGGTGAGATTAATAATACACAACCCTAAGGAGAGGTATTCTCCTCCGCCAGTTCTTGCCATAAACTCTGGCAACCAACCTATCCTATAGAGAAATGACCCTCAAATGATGTTTTGGGGATTGTCAGATGCAATCTATCAGTCAGAACAGTTTAGGCTTCCCTGTGTAGACAAGGAACCCAGAATTTGAGAGTGAAAATCTCTTTTAATACTCTTCTGCCTCTCCTCCCATGGGTTGATGTTTACACAGTTGGTGGGGTCAGTGAAAGGCCCAATGCAAGACAACAGAACAGTAAAAGGTCTGCAGGTTCAGCAACTACTCCTAACACTAGGGAGTCTATACTTTATAAAAAATAGTAAAAAAATAAAAAATCACCCCTAGAGTACAATGTGGAGAGAACTAACCTACACCAAATATATAAAAAATATCTAAATAAAATGGGACTTAATTTTTCCCAGAAGAAACATATAAATCACTTGCTACCACCTATTGTCTTCTGCTATTTGAAGGACAGTGGATTTAAAATTCATCTCTGTGAGTTTTTCAAAATTCCTTAGTATTTCATCCCTCAAACATTTAATTGCTTCTGACTGCCTTCAGGAGTTGCATTGGAAGAAAAGCCGTTGTGCAAGACAGCTGGGAGATCTCAAGCAGTTCCAACTTTTCCCAGTTAATTCTATAGCCTGAAAGCAAGCCAAGATTTTGGATTAACACTAGAAGGGTGAGGACTGTGGCTTCAGAGTTTGTTACAAACAAAAGCACATTGTCAGTGTATAGCATCAAATGGTACTTCAAAAAACCAACCCTGATACCCTGAATACTTGAGTGAAAGCATACTGTGATTGCCATTTATTTCAGGGCATCAGCAAACTCTGATGTTGTTGCAAGCCCATAGGGAGCCAGGGCATTTGTAGTTTAGTGAAGGACCAAACAAGCACACCCCACCCCCTCTCCCTGAAGAAACAACCAAACAAATTCCCCACACTGCCAATAAAACCACAAAAAAAAAGTTTACTTTGCATGGGTTAGCTTGCAGGACCTTGCATGCAGGACCATAATTAGACTTGTGGAGATTTTAGTCAAATTACAGAATTGTGTTTTATGAGCTTGATGTATATCTCATTGTCTATTATGCTTATCTCAGACTGCAGTAATCATTCCCCCAGCTGCTTTTTGCTTAAGATGGCAAGTTAGCAGTCTACCTACTTTTTCCCTGACTCCCAGAAGTCTTAACAATGTGTAAATTCAATGTGGGCCATATGCAGTTTATTTAACCTCTCCAGGTGTTCTGGGAAAGGACTTTTAGCCTTTTGCTGATCTAATTTCATCTTCTGTCTTCACCTTTTCCTTAAAACCACAGCAAAACTAATAACTTAGCCTCAAAGCAAGCCTTCAAAGCCACTTGTCAATTTTTCTTAAAGAAGAACTGAATAGATCAACTTCCTTTTTTTCTCTTTTTGTATAAACAACATAAAAAGAGGATCTAAAATGAGAATGGTATTAAATTTCTGTTTTATTTCATGCTCAAAGTGCATGGAGTAAGTTTTATGGTAATGAATGCACGGTCAGAGATTAGGGATACATCAGCTGAAAAAAAAAAAAAAAAAAAAAAGAAAAAGAATAATCAACCTATGAATACAGCCTTTATTATGATACTACAGTTCTAGACCATCTAGTTTATGGCTTGAGTGAAAAGATTTATATACTATTAGTTCCAGATTTCATTAGAGTTATGCACAGTTATGATAAGGATGTGTGCATCACTGGAAATGTGTCAAAAAGTCTGTGAAAATTCTACATAGTGAATTCCCCTGGTTGCAGACCACATGTCAGACATGACAGCTTCTCAGGCAGACCATGTTCTTCTCCTGGTTTGCACTTAGAAAGCAAACTCAGCAGGTAAAACTGCTTTTTTGTTCTTTCTCTATAAAGCCCAGCACAGCGGGATTCCCATAAATTGGGGTTTTAGAGTGTCAGGATAATGCAGATAATAAAATCAAAACAATAACAGTATGAAACAACACAGGAAACCAAATTCAGCGCTGTACAACGTATCCAGCTTGCGAGAAACCTGACCCAACTAACATCTGCCCTTTGCTCTACAACTTCCCCTGTAAAGTCTTGAAAACACATTATTTCAGAGATGGGACTGTCAAAAAAACCTCTCATTTTTTTTAGTGTGTATTGTGTATGATGGTTTCTTTACTTGAGAATACAGAAAATTTGATTATCTGCCTTCAGGAGCTGGCCTTGAGGCCAAGAACCCATGGCCTTCAACATCCCGTGTGAGGTCCTTAGCAAATATTTCTGGGGTAAGTACCAGAAGACTTCCTTTTCACACACATTTAAGTTCCCTGCAATTCTGAGGCTGTTTCTGGGTGATCTGGTCTCTAGATCAGCCCATTTACATTTAATTAATTTTACATTCCTGGGAGGTTTCCCAAATCTGGGCAGCCACACCATGTACTTAATTCTCTACTGAAGACGTACAACCCCAACTGCATCACAGACACTGACAGAAGTATCAGGGAGGAGACACAGCAGACACTGTTGTAGCTCCAGAGATGAGTGGGTTTTGCTGCAGTTGTTTTTAGCCCAGAGGGAGAGAGCATTGCCTACAGAAGGAATGAATTTGGAAGAGTCATCTTGCCCCTGGCCTGACTATTAGTTAGATAAACAGCACTATACACAGGATATAACTAGTAATCAGGTCAAGAATCTCTGTGTATAGTTATTTTCATAAGAAGACAAACACAGCCTGGCATCTTCTTATGTTATTAGCTGGCAAATAGTATACAGAGTCTTTCAGCCATCAAGACCAACAGCAAAGAGGAGATCACAACTGACAGGAAGACAACAGAAACATCACAGAGCGCAGTACAAAGGAGGGACCTGGGACAACAGGAGGGCTAAATTTCAAGCCCTGTATAACCATGGAAGAATTCAGTCCATGAACAAATAGATCATTGGTAATAAAAATATGAAAATCAAGGAATTGTTTTAAAAATTAATAATTTGATATCTGCTAGGTTAAAATGCAAACAATGAAAGAATAAGATGGAATTACGTAAAAAAATTGCTGAGTAGAGAAATGCGTTTGATAAATACTGATTGATACTGATACATTTCAGCTCCAGAAATCAGCCAAGAAAATCCAGGCATTATAATGCATTGCTCAGAGCCTTGTTATCCATGTCTACCTTTAGAGACATGAGAGATTCACTAAACACAGATATGATCATTCGCGTGATGAATAATTCAAACAATTCCAAAACGAAGGACTGGCCACTGAGAGAAGCAGTTCAAGCCCATCTATGAGTGCTGCTTCCAACAGAAAGCACTGAGCTAATGAAAACATACATCAAAGCAGAACTAACATTGAGGAACAAATACTAGAGGCTGAAACAAAAGGAATCCAGAAGGCAAGACAGACAAACTTGTCAAAAACATAGGCATGGAGAGCAAGATGAAAGATGAGAGTTGGGCGAACCTCCATGTACCCCACAGAAGTACCCAAAAAAGCCTCCATGGAAAGAGTTCAGTCTGGCATTGTACCAACAGAAGAGCCACTGCACAGAAGAGCCACTGCATGACACAATCAGTCCTCTGAAGCAGAGGAAGGACTCTAAGCTCCTGTGGCAGAGTCCAGCTCAGTCCAGCTCTCAGAATTACCCAGAGCCACCCCAAAAATGTGAGTAACTGGCAGAACAGGGGCAGAGGCAAGAACAGGGATGGAGACAAGAGAGGGATCACACAGAGCAGGGTTTCATCTTGAAGTAGTCATTGTTCCTACTCACAGGCATGCTGCACGGGGACCCCTCAGCATCCCCAGCCCATTCCCAAACTCAGAGGTGGAAGGGCACAAAGTCCCTTCCCAATGCAGTCCCATGAGGCACTGAAGAAAAGCCTTAGATTTATACACAGAGCACTGGCTACCATTTCAGATAGGTTTATTTACATCAGATCTATCAGGGAACAGGCAGCTGAGTTATACAAGCACTCTTGGCCAGGAAAGAGCAAACAGGGACATTGGAAATAGCCAGGCTTTGAGAAACCACTCATCTTCATTGCTTTCCCTCTCCTGAGAAGCAATTTTCCTTATCTGTATCTGTGAGCTGGATCACACCATTACACTGGGCCCTACCAAAGTTTGCCTTATTGGGGTGGAAATTAAGCGAAACAGCCCCATGGCCCTCCAAGAGACACTCTGGTATCAGTCACTCAACCCACAGTGGTGTTATAAAGCAGTAGCCTGCTTTGCTAATGTGCAGACATCTGAGTTGTAAGCAATTTGTAGAAGGCATATTAAGATACTGAGAAAAGAGAAAAAAGCAAAAAAGAGAAACAATAGCATACTGTTAACTTTTGAGTCATTTAACACAACTTCCAGTAATTTACTTGTCTCTGTGTGTCAAGTTTAAAACTGAAAAAAATAAAAATAATCATCGCATCTCCTTGTATACATCCCAGCAAACTGCATCAGGATACTTTAAGTTAGTCTCTCTTGGCTTCTGTTATGTTGACTTCTGCTACAGGACGAGTTAACACACTGAGGAATAGAGCCATAATTATGCTCCAAAACCTAATGCCAGCTGGAAACAGTGAAATTATGACACTGGACTTGTCAGTGGGGGTGTCAACAGCAGTAGCACATAAAGGTTTTATGAAATCCTTTTTTTTTTTTTTTTGCAGTCCACCAGATCCTGTAAAAGTACTCAGAGGTTGCCTGATATAAATCTCTTTAAATTAGTAAAAATCTAATAATGGGCTTTAACAATCTCTGGATCAGAACCTTTAAGGATAAACATGTTTGGAATGGCAATTTTTAAATCACTTTAAAGTAAATATTTTGTTTTAAACCTCTCTTCTCCACAAGCAACCCAGGAAATAGGCTGTGACTAGCCTGCCTCTTGGAGAGATTCCTTTTGATTTTCTTCTTGCATTACAAGCAAATAATATAACCAGGAGTCTGTAACCATGGCTGACCTAAAATCTAGGGTAAATTGAATTTATTCATATTGGTCATTATTTGAGGAAGAAACTGGTTATAGGTTGGCATACAGTTTGCATAAGAGTATTTCATGGTGTTGGTTTTGTAGTAAGAGTATTTAAGAGCCTGCCAGGGAATTAGTAAAAGTAACTATGTTTACTAAGAGTAATGCTAACTAAACAGCTCCAGACAAAGCCTCCTATGCTTTACAAACCTTTGCACTCTGCCAGAAGAATGTGGGAAAAAAGTTAATCAATAAAAGACAAAATAGAAGCATTACCTCATTGTGATGGCAACTCCCATAGCCTAAACACTGATCCAAAAGGAGAAAACTGAACTAGTAACTCCTGTGATAGAAGTAAACCTTTGGTGACATCAAATGCCTCATGCCACTGGAGAAATATTAGACTCCCAGCAAAGTAGCAGTCTCTGGTTTAATCCTACAGAAATGAAGATAGAGATAAAAAGCAATCACAAAAACTGGTTGCTTTTAAGATAGAGTGTGATATCTTTAGGCCAGACTATGCCTTAACAAAATACTAGTTCATAACTGATTACAGAGAAGCATCTGTCATAATTCTGCCCTCTGTGCACGACCGTGCCCTCAGGCAGCAATCATAGGAGCCAGTTACTGGATAACCAGCAAGGTGTGTAACAGTACCTCAAGAGTATTAGCCATAAAGTGTGTATTTGGGTACAAAAGAAGAAATTATTTTTAAAGTGAAAAAATTAATTCGTTTCAAGCTATGTTCTTTTCCTGGAATGAGGTTCTTCATCTGAATCAGTTCCTGGTCTAGAAAGCTGAGATGCACCAGGGGAACTTCTCAGAAATTTCTCAGTTCCCTTTAACATAGCCCAGATGTTTGTCACCTGTGGAGACAGTGAGGCACAGACACTGTCATTTGAAGTTCAGTTTCCAGGAAGATCACGAGTGGTATTATTTGCTCCTGACAGCAATGCTCACTTGCACTGGTCATTCTTACCATCAAAAGTGTCAGGAGGCATAAAAACAGTCAACAAACCTGCAGGCCATGAAGAAATTACTGCACAAAAGTCCTCCCTTTTTAACTAAAAATGAACTTCTCAAACTTTCTGTGCACTCAGTGCAAATTCGGGTTTAAATCAGACTTCAGGCAAATCCAAACAACAATCCCAGGCTGGACAACTCCACTCACAATGCTGATCCACTTAGAGCAGCTTGATCATTTGAGTGTGCTACAGCTTGCCTGTCGTTTGCTTCATGCAGCTTTTGGAGCTGTTTTTTCCATTTGTTTGTGTTGAAGGCTGCATTTGTTTTCTTTCCTTGTACTGAAAAAACTGGAGTACTGTTGACAGTAAAATTATTAGGCCCTTTACCCTAAAGTTGTCAACCAGTCTTGGCTGTTAACAGATCTAACAATTAGGTAATTAAAAGTATGATTGACAGGCAAACAGCAAGAGAAACCAAACCTGTTATTGCACCCCTTCAGAGCAACAAATAAACCCTCTGTACGTTTTCAGTATTCACTGGCTTCAACAGGCCTAATTATCCCTGGTTGATGAGTATGTGCATAGCATTCAAAAAGTGTAAGGTTTTCATGTCACTTTTTTTTTTAACTTTTTTTTTTTTAAGCTAGAAACCTTTTCTCTGATACGTGTGTGCATTTTGAATATAATGCTAAAATACTGGATGTCACCCCGACTGCTGGAAATAAGCCAGCGTATAATAATATCCTATCAGGAATGCTTAGGAAAAATAAATCACTCCAGATCCTTGTAACTGTTATTCTCCTGTCAGAAGGAGGCAAGCGCATATGTTTAGTGCTGCACTTTAAGGTATGCAGTCAGAGCTGGTCCCCTGTACAGGACCAGCCTGTCTGACTGACAGTAACAGAGCTGTCAGCGTGCATGTCCCACTTTCTGCAGCGTGTGGTTCCGCACCCCGCTGTGAACCTCCTTGGTGGTCACTCATTTGATATGACATCTTCTGAGAGGCAAAACACCTGGTGATGTATTTAAAATAAAACCAAAAATTTGCTGCTCTTTTCCAATTCAGACATCTAGAGAGAAGTCTGCACTGCATGGGATCCTTTAATTTTTTATTTTCTCCTTTTCAGATCACATTCCCTGCCTTTCTCACACACAGGCCAGGCAATAAATCTCTGTGTGCTTCGTTTTTGGTGGGCATCATTCAAAGGCTGATTTGTTAGGTGTAATTACATTCACAGCAGTTTGAAAGAATTGAGCTAAGCTGCCTGCCCTTCAGCTGCAAGCCTTGGTTTACAGTACACCCTATTAATATGCAACTGGGCAGACAGATGAAATGCCCTCAACAGGTCTTAGATGTTGTTAGCATCTTAGTCCACTAACTTTGTAAACAGTGGTTAGCTCTGAGAGCAGAGACTGTTGAGCTGCACAAGCAGTGCTTCTCTGGGGGAATGGGAATTGAGGCTCAGGATCGATCGAAGCACCCAGAAACCACCTGAACAGTTTCAAGGACTTGTCAGATATTTCCCCTTTCCTGTGGGTAGTGGTCTGAGCTTATAACCATCTCATCTGGGCAAGAAGAATTCACAGCACACAGTCAGGCTGAGAAAGGAGGGGAGAAAAAACCTCCTAAAAACTACCCCAGCAATCTCACTCAGCAGGACCAGGACCTATAGGTCTTCAGACTAAATAACATCAGAGCAGGTGACTACACATGGAGAGGTTTTTGGAACAATAATCAAGACAGATGACAATACAGCTCCACTGCTGTCTCTCTCCTCCCACTGTATTTCCTTCTCTTCCTACACAGTATCGTTTCTCTTTCATGTCCTATTCAAAGCAGCATTTCAAACCAAGAGCTGGAGTTAGAAATGGCTCATTAGAAGGAAGCTATTCTCACAGGCAGGATACAGAAATGGAGGTAGCGACACCTGCTATACAGGAGAGGTTTTTATCCACATATTTTATAAAAACTCAGCAAACTCTGCCACCAGGGTTAAGAAACAGAACCGCTATTAATGTGGTACCTGCAGTCTCTTGAGCTTTGCTGCTTCCTAATGAAAGAAAAAAACCAACTTCACAGGCTCTCCAGAGCAGTAATAACCTCATTGTCGAGGCTGACACAGGCTCTCCAGAGCAGTAATAACCTCGTCGTTGAGGCTGACACACAGACCAAGCAAATGAGGAGGCTGCCCCAGCGCAGCAGCACTGCCTACTCCTATTTTCTGATGGATTTGATCCAGAGATACCAGACCCTATTCCCACCCCATCATCTCCTTGTGGGAGATGGACAAGGGGAAATAACACACACCACAGCAAATCCAGAGCTGAACGCAGGTGGTCTGCAGGCAGACATTTCATGTCTTTGAAATGTAACTCTTTCCTTGTGTGTCAAACACAGCTGAAAATGGTTCATAAGTTACTAAGCATAAGCAAAGTCTGGGTGTGCAGTCACATGCCTTCCCTTTCCTCATACACCCAATTTAAAAAATAATAAAAAAAAATTAAAATAGATGTACCTTACTTGAAGTTTGAGGAGGAAAGAGTGTTTTTTAAGTGACAAAACTGCAAATACACAGAAAATTTCAAACATTAATTACAGGGAATTAGTGGGCCAAAAGCTGTGTGGAAGCAGATTTATATCTCTACAGCAGAAAGAATGGCTTAGTTATCAGGGCAGTGTTTAACCTAAGAAGACTTAAAACCAAAATCACCCTAAAGATCAAGTCTCTGGCTCTCTGTAAGGTTTAAGAATGAGAAAATTTCCTAAGTAACAAGCTATTTTTACACTATCTATTTTAAACCTCTCTATTCATGAGATGATTCTTTTTTTATTCATGCTTCTTCGATGTTTTATACAGACCATCCTTGCTGAGCTGCTGCATTTTAAGACCATGAGAACTGTAAATATTGATTTGTACTAAGGACAGGTCCGAGTTACAGGATTTATCATGTATATCCTGACTCAAACTTTTTCAGTAGGCATTTTGATTCAGGCCCACTTAATGGCCTCAGTTCTGCAAGATGCAAAGTGCTTTCAGCTCCGACCGAAGTCCAAAGCAGTTGAAAGCTCTCTGTATTTTGAAGGGCTGGGCACATAATTTAAAAATCTCTGTGAAAAAAATAAAACAACAAATCCCAACACTCTCTTCAATGATCCATTATTTAAGGGGCATGAATTTAATTATTTACTGTAACTAAGCTCAAGAAAGTTAGTCTTCTCACTTGGAAGGATACCAAATTTTCACGTCTGAATATAGGCACAATCACATACAGTGTGACCTTAGCAAGATTTATGGTGTGGTTTATTAATTCTCTAAATTAGTTCCATAAATCTACACTAGCCCTCACTATTTAGTTGAGTAAACGGTCTTTGATCTCTGCAGAAAGAAGAAATGTACAAATCAGGTTTCTTTCATAAAGGTACTGGGCCAAGCTCTGCCCCCACCCCTCTTGGTGGCAGGAACACATGGCAGATTTTGGGCTGCCATGTGCAAATGGCATCCTTGGCTAAAACAGGTTGGATTTCTAGGCCATGGACATTTTATCTGTGTGGTGCAGTTCCTTTTGCAGTAATAGATTATTCCAGGGGAATTTGGAAGATTTTTGTCACATGGGGAAAAATTTAACTTTGCCTCATTCTGTTTACAGAAAGTGGTTAAAAGATAATACAGCCTATGAATATTTCACTTACATTAGAACAACATTGCCATTTTAACAGATAATTTTAGTTAACATCTAGTGTGTAGGCTCAAACACTGGACTGGCTGCTCATGCTCCACAGCAGACTGAACTCATCTCTCCAGGCTTCCATAGCTCTGTGTTGTAATACTCCAAGGTTTTATCTCCAAGGAAGGTACCACACAGCAGTTTTTCTTCTCACCTATAGAAAGCCATACTCGGCTAGATAGAACTTCCTTCTAGCAAATTGCTAAGGCAGTTAAAATTGCAGCTGCTGCCTTTTAAGCAGAGATAAATTACAAGCAGTTCCACTAGGCTTCTAGAAAATTTCAACAGCAACAAAAGTCTATCATTGTTTTACAGCATGGGAGATGCAGTGAACTCAAACCTACCATCAAGATATATCAAGGTTGTTTCACATTGGTCATAAAAAGGAGGGAAAAAATAGAAGTGTATATTACTTTCATTTGCCTTTTGAAATTTTACAACATTAAAATTAAGCCATGATGTGTTATTAAATAAGGATATGTTTACAAACTCATGAAACCTGAAAATTATTCCACTGAGTTTAATATGACACATCTTTTGCATTTACACCACACTGAGCTTAGAAAGTAGCATCATGTTTACTACCAGGTCTGGGGAAAACTCAACAAATGCTATTGCTCTACAGTTCAGACATGCCCTCTTTTATGAATTTAACCTCCTTGTAAAATTGAGATTTGAGGTTTGGTTAGTTTCATTTTTAGTCTCAGTCCAAAAGTCTTTTCAAATAGAAACTGAATTGCCCCATAGGCTTATGAGTATATTAATGTAATTCTTTCCTGTGCTTTCAAGCTTAACTTTGAGATACAACAGCTCAGCCTTTTGTGCTGAAAACACAAAGCATATAAAAATGAACTTTTATCTGTCTCTTTTTTAGATATCAAAGAAGGAAATGGTTCTTATCAAGTCAGATGTGAAGAATTAATGGTAGTAGCTATCTTGTTCTTCAATCCTTTTTCTAAATACACATTAAATCCTTCTTTAACTTCTGCAGTCTAAACCAGTGCACAAGACACAGCATTTGCCTCCTGGAGTGTGCACCTTGTGCAGGTGGAATTTTTTGCAGACATCATTTGGAACCAGAAGACTGAGGACAAAGCATGGGGGATATTTTTGCTCCAGTGTCTGTCAAACATGCCGAGAACAGGGCAGATGAACATGCAAGGAACAGATCATAGAATATCAGGTTGGAAGGGACCTCAAGCATCATCTGGTCTAACCCTTCTAATATTACTGCTTATATGAGATGTCTCAGCACTCTGTCAAGCTGTGACTTAAAACTTTCCACAGTGGGGGAATCTATTGCTTCCCCTAGGAGACCATTCCAATGTCTGACTGTCCTCATAATGAAATGTTTTCCTCTTGTGTCCAATTTAGAACTGATTTAGAAAATATCTTTAAATATATATATTTTAAAATAACTTTAATTTCGATTAAGGAAATATCTTTAAAAAATCAGTTACACTAAAAGAGAACTTATTACTGGGAGGTTAATTACACATCACACTGTTTCTGATGATTCCTGAGCAAGAATTTATAAACTTTAGGTCGACTCTTCAAGTTTCCTTAAAAAAATGAAGACTACAACACATCTCTGTCACAATGGAATCTGCATCTAAAGACTTCGCTTTATTAAAAAAGGTCAAGTGAGAGCAAATAATATATTGCAGGTAATGGTTTACCAGTCTCTGGAGCTAGGACACAGTACACTGAAGCTGTGGAAGCTACACGAGTGCTGGAGGAAAAAAAAAATTGATAGCTCAATCCATGCAAGCTGGGGCCTAACAAGCTGTACAGGGAATGCAAGGCCCAGAAACTGTTTTTCAGGTGGATATCTCTACCCTCTTTGTTCTATTCATTAAAACAAAACAAAACAAAACACTCTAGAAGAATTCCCAATACCATGATAACACATTCTTTTCTTTGTTTGATCAACATCTTATCTAGAGCTGAAATCATCCTGTTTTTCTCCCCTGGACTCACTCCAACAAAACCACTTCTTTCTTCAAAGGCAGTGCCCCAGCCTGAACGCAACGTGCAGCTGAAGCTGCATTAGTGCAGTAAAAAGTGTCCTGCATGTGTTTGAGTTGTAAAATGGTTTAAGTAAATTTCGTTTGCTACTAAAACAAGAACCACCACATGTTTCTTTTGAGACTTCTCCACGTACCACGGTTTCTGAAGTCTCTGAATCAGGCAGTGCCTTTAACTAGAGGCACTCCAAACTCAAAACACAGCTTTACTCTATATAAATGAAATTTGCCATGTCTCTTAAAATTTTATTCCTGTGTGAACTATAGTTGTTTCCCCATCTACATTTTCCTTTTCATCTATTGACAGTAAATTTCATCTGCCACTCTAGCATGCTGTCACTCACTCCTCTGCGATTCTTCTGCAATTCTTTGTCTGTTTTTGTTTCATTACACAGAATAATTTTACTTTACTTAATGCTTTCATTACTTAAGCTAATATGTAAGTTAATTTATGAACGTGTTGAACGTCATAGAAACCAGGTGAATACTACTAAGTTCCTTCTATCATGCAAACTGACCATTTATTCCCACTTCTTTTTCCTCGTCTTTTAGCAAGTTATTAACCTCTTAAAGGATTCTTCCTCTTGCTTCATGATAGTTGTTTCCTTAAAAAATCATTAAGTACAAGTTGTTTGGAACACTCTATTGTTATTCAAAATGTCCCTTATCATCCCCATTGCAAAGGTTTTCATTTGTATTTAATTCCTTTAAAAATATCAACCCAATCTATGAAATAAAATCCTTCTGTAAATGCAATCCTGGCTTTTCACAGTAAATCATATTTAGGCATATTTCTACTTTATATTTAGCATGAATTTTGCCTAATACAGAGGTCAGATTCCTGTCTGAACATTCAACATTTGTCTTTTATTCTTCGCAAAATAAGATTCCACAAGAACAAATTTTTTCTGTAAAACTGCTGCCTAGGTTTCCCATCCTGTATTAGTATGGATGCTTGTTACACCTCTGTCTGAGGCTGCTGGCTAAGTTTCTCCCTATCTGGGAACAGACAAGACAAGGAGCAAATCTAGCTGAAAAAATTTCTTCCAAAGGGGACCCTTTCCCTCACCCACTCCCTTCCATACCCATTGCTAGTGACACCTGATAATGGAAGTAGGAACACGTCCTTATTTATCAGTTCCCTCTGGTCAATTAGTTGGGTCTTCTCTCCTTCTGGTATGCTGTGTAGGAACAGGCTGTATGTTTGTTTTGCACAAAGATAATTGAGGCATATCAATGTTTTTGCACCGATGGGACACAGGGAAGGTGATGAGTGCCTGTTTGTGTATCTGAGCAGGGTGTGGGGTTTTGCAGGGTAATTGAAACCCAAAGTATGTTATGGTGAGATAGATTATTTGAAGAATGTACAGCAATGAAAACCACAAGAGGGAAGAAGGCAGAAAAAAGACTCAATTCTAATACGCAGCAGTATGTAAAAGGTTAGAAAAGAAGACAGTAAAAATGTAAGTTTAGAGTGATTTAAATCACACTGAAGTCAATGAAAGATTCCATTTAGCTTCAGAGGGTTCTGAACTAGACCATTAATAACTGTCATTCTTTGATTGCACTTCAGCATCAATGTGTTTTAAATTTAACAAAAAAAATTGGACAAGTAAGGCAGAATGTGAATTGTAGAATTTGATTACTATATAGAAAAATCAATGTATTGGGTCAAATCCCGGTTCCTTTGGACGTAGTGAGAGATTTGCCATTGATTTCAGCTGTAGAAAAACCTCCCCTCTTCCTAGAGGGACATCTCGTTGTGAATCTCCAAGAAGGAAATTTTCATTCATGAGCCTCACAATCTAATCCACAGCAGCTTTAGCAGAACACAAGGACATCCCTGGAGAGCAGGATGAAATCAGATCAGAGCTGTAAGACGAAACAAGGCCACATAAAGCCTTGCTTAAGTCAGCATAAGGATATTAAAGGTGAGATTTCGCCACGGCCTTTCCATTGCGGTGGGAACTCAATGCAAAGAGGGTTGGGAGAGAGTTGAAGCAGGGAGACCTGGTGATGCAGGGTTACAAAATAATCCAGCCTGCTAATCACAAAAGCATGGATAAGCATTTCAGCCCACATTGCACAGCCAAGCATCTAATCTTGAAGATGCTTTCTGGTGGGGTGTTTTCTCTCCCTTTTTTCCTCCTTTTTTTTCTTTTTTTTTTTTTTTTTTTTTTTTTTTTTTTTTTTTTGTTTCTGTTTATAGTCTCCCCTCTGCATATAAGCTGTAGCAGTTGGGATAATGACTGCAAAGGATCATCAGTCTGTGGGCATGACCTGAGCATCCCGGAGGGTTAGAAAGACATTTTTCATCTGCCCCTTCCTTCCCTCCCACCTCGGACTGTCACTGCAGAAATACAGGGTGGCATGTAAGCAGAGAGTGCTTCTGGTTGTTAGACAAGGCAGAAGATAAAATGGACAAGTCGGTTCTGTTGTGTCAAAACCAAAGGAGAAGAAGAAAAGAATCTCTGAGAAAAGGATTAAGAAGATCTCCTCCAAATCTCTTCCTTGATTCACTCGTTCCTAGAAACAAAAAGAATCCAACTGACCATTCAATTGCCTTTCCCAGCCATGAGATAGGGAGTTTCCAAACTCTTCATCTGCCATCAGCCAGGGATGGAAAACCCTTGTCATCATCACATTGAAAAAAGGAGGGTAAACATTCATCAGGGAGATGTTCTATATCTCACCTGTTAAGCACTTGAAGTGCAAACAATTATAGGTCAGGCTCTGCTGTATGTTATTTGTTGTCCCATTATAAATTTACTATAAGTTAAAGTTTCAAAGGTTTTGTTTACAGTTTACAGTCTGCTTGTAACCAGGCTACATAAACTCCCAAACCCAGGGCCAGCATACATATTTAATAAAACTTAGTGATTTATATCTTTTATTCCTAAGGGACATCAGTGAAGAAAACTGACAAGGGTTGAGAGTGCACTGAATGCTATATGAAAATCTGTAAGGCAGTTTAAATAGATAATTATGAAAATATATATGTTATTTTCTGCATATACTGCAGTAATCAAGCAAATCATATATATCTGTCCCATGAGGACACTGACAACTATTCCTCAAAGTTTTAGGATAGTTGGGATCCTACAAGATCCTAACTATAGCCATGATTTGGGTAGTGCTCAAAAGGGATTTCATATGTTATGGGGAAAGGAACTTAATTCATCTGTGGGAGACAAGGTGACCAGCTCAACAGTGCAAAAGAAATTCAGTATACAATTGTAGAAGCACAGATCTCAAGCTCTTTCTGTGCCAGCTGAGTAATGGGGCTTCAACATATTGGCACCTCCCAGGAGCAGCAGCAAGAGGCAAAAAGTACAGACTCACACTGGTGCTAGAAAGTCCAGGCACCTTTGCCACTCCTGAATCCATACACAGATGTAATCACAGAAAAACAATTTTTTTTCACCTGCTCATACAGAACAGAAGCCTATGGAAAAACAGAAACATCACCAGGTATCTCATCTGTAAGGTTCTCCTGACCTTGCAACAGGGATTTAGTAGCTGTAAAATGGAACAGCAGATTGAATATACCTTTCCATTATCAAACAGCTTTGCATTATCTGTCTTCTTCTGGATGGTGAAGAAAAGCAGATTGTCTCATGTTTGAGACGTTGTTTTTTCTCCAGAAAACTGAATGATACAGGGGAAGTAATAAAAAAAGCAAAAGCCCAGAAAGCATTAAACTGAACATGTCCTTTTCACCACAATAAAATTCTTCCAGAAGTCAAAGGAAAATAAGGTCTTTGGCATTTTTGATATATTGACAAGTTTTTGTCAGAATGCATATATGTTTATTAAACTGCACTTGGGTTCTTGGCAAGTAACACTTTCAAAATACTTGAACCACTAAAATTATTGTACAAGATTCTTTCAGAGAAGCAAAAATCCTCCACTGCATCTAAAAATACACAATGACAGTGTAGCAATCCAAGGCAGAGTTGCCACTGGTATCAGAAGTACCTGAAAGGGAAGATTTTAAGAATGAAATACACTAAAACTCCTTTTGCTGCTTAAATGACCACAAAAATACTTTGATACAAGGTAATTCATTAAAAGGACTCCAGCACCATCAGAGGTGAGCAGTTCTCAATCTTTCATGTACTAAAAATTTGCCTGAGGTGCGATCTTATTCCTATTTCTGGTCTAGCAATGATCAGTATTGAACAGAGGAGAATGCAGGAGCAAGAAAAAGCTCTGGATTCAGAAAAGCAACTAAAATCCCAACTGCCTTTCTGTTAGCTCCTCTCTGGTTAAAGTGTTTTATACTTCTTCACCACAATGTCTTGCTCAAGTTCACCTTCAGATTACCTTTTCCTTTTGTGTAAAATTGAATATGCCAATATGGAAAAATAAAAGGATGTGGAGAGGACTGAAAAGAGTAAAGCAAAGTACTCTTAAAAAACATGATATATAACCTACAATTAAGGAATAGTTAATTTCAGAAAACTGTAAATAAAATTAGCAGATTATTGGAGGAGTCTACTGTGCTTTCCAAACAACCCGTTTGCTGATATAGTTTATGTAACCAAATAGACATCTGGGAATTCTCACTTTATAGTGAAACTCAGTCAAGTAGTGCAAGAAAACTCAGGACATCCATATACTCCCTAGGTACCACCAGCTAAAATTTAGCAGCACTTCTATCAAAATTGCTTATTATAAGGACAAAATCTGACTTGGAAAAACTCACCATCATGATGTGATTTCAAAGTCAGTTATCACCAATGAAGCAGCATGTGTTTTGGGTCTTACTGTTTCTTATATGAACAAATCTGTCTACCCCAAGTAAGAAAAAAAAAAAAGCCCACCTTCTGCAAAGCCAATGCCAAGGAGATTTTCTTTTCTCTCTACCTAGAAATCACACAGCAGCAGACTGCCACATGAGAAAGTGGCATCTCCCACTGACAGTGCTACTCCCTCAGCAATAAATAATTTACACTCAGTGATCCACTGAAAGTAGATTTTAATTAAGTCCAATATACTTGCACTTACTGATCTGTAGACATTTGATCTGTACAGACATGTATTTGATCTGCACAGATCATTAAATCCTTATTGATCTGTGGACGTTGCCTTTTTGCAAAGGGCTTACTCTAAATTAAATCAATTACCACATTAGATACTTAGAACTTCTCTTTTAGATCAGTGTTTGCTTTCCTGGCTTCAGAAACCTACTCTTAAAAATATTCAACTACAGAGGCTGTGAAAGTTTATCAATACTGTGGCTGGGGCAACAGTTCTCAACTTGCATAGCCTGGCACAGCAAGGAAGGGGCCCTTCAGGTCACACAGGCTACAAGAGAAGGATTTTGGGAAGTTTTGAGGTTTCACTACAACCTGAAATATCTCATCCTTCAGTCACGCAGCTGGTGTCAGTCACACATCTCCAAAAGCATCCGTTAGCCCATGGCCACAAAACATGGACCAACAAGGCTGAACAAGGCCACAGGTTGTCCAGAATTTTTTTTTTTAATAGCATCTAAGTCAACACAGTCAGTGAGCAAAGGACTAGTTGCTAGACGTAGTTGCTCTGCCTTAACTTTCACAGAAATAAAAGTGGGGAAAATTATATTTATTGTGGGAATTTTAGAAATAATAGGATTTAATCATATTAAGAGAAAAAACATACCACATATATAAAGATTTACTCCTTACAAAATTAAGTTTCAATTCTCTATTCATCTTGGAAATCTTTATAGTGTTTTGTATGCAAGTACATATTGAGGAAATACAAGAAAAATATTAAAAATTACTTATTAGTATCACAAGAATTACTAATACTTCCTTGAAATTTCTTTTTTATGCTTCAGCTTAATTAAAATTTTTGTGCCTCAGCAAACTTCATTTTAAAGTGACATGCTTCCTTATGTTCACGGAATTTTGCAAATATGAAAAAAATCCAAATGTATCAAAAATTGATTAATTCTTCAATGCAGTGAGCATATTCTCTGTTATAAAACATTTCTTACCAAGAAGCTAAATATCAAATAGGGACCTTTTTGTTCATTCCATTAAATTGCAAGATTTATTTCCCTTAAAGGATTTAATTACTTCCTGTTCACTGATCTGTTCACATGTGTTTGCAGAAGCTGATATCACCTGGACCTTTGTACAAATTTACTTTTCAGCTTAGTGAGGTTACTCATTATAAATAGTTTAAAGCAAATTCTAACTAATCTATTTGTTACCACTAGTAACAACGAGAATAAAGAGGAGAGCAAAATGATATTAATCAAAAACAGCAAAAACCCCTTCACAATTCCATTTTTCTTGCTGAATACCATCTGCAGCAACACAATTCAAATAGTGAAATTCTTTCAGCAAT
The DNA here is from genome assembly GCA_038090715.1 of Florisuga fusca. NCBI lineage: Eukaryota > Metazoa > Chordata > Aves > Apodiformes > Trochilidae > Florisuga > Florisuga fusca. Next base: position 12,394,059 of record JAAWXA010000020.1, read on the forward strand.
TAGGCCTATTGTACTTAAGATATTTAAGATAGTCATGAAAGTCTAAAAAAAATTCTTATTAATTTGTTGAATTTGACATATTTTTTTAAGTTAGCAAGTGGGCTGGTTTAAGAGATGCTGAGTCTGCCTCAGTACTGGGGAACAAGGGAGCCCACACTTCTCGCTGATTTTTATGACCTCTGCAGTATTGCCCATTCACAGGTTGGTTTTTCGTTTTCTATCCTAAAGACCTGCTCCCAGAAGTTAAAGCAGAAAATCCATTATGATATATGCCCATAACTTTATCAGCAGATTAAAGGCAGTAAGGTCATGAAGGCTCAAAAAGTCAAGTGCCCCTAGGATTTTCTCCTTTGTGGCTCTGTACCTGCACCACGGATGCGCACGGCCCGTGTCCCTCGGGCCTCATGTAGGTCAGCAGCTCCAAACTGGTCCTCATCAAGGATCCTCTGTGTGTAGCTCTAAAGTGCCTTCTCTTACAGGATTTGCACAGCTCATCTGCACTGATGAGCAGGTTTTTTTAACTCACATTCATGCTACTAGTGCCCATTGTAGCACCTTGCATTTCTCTTTGCTTACATTAATGGCTACCAAAGGTGTCAAGATAATAAAAAGCCCCTATATGTCTGTTGTTAAACTCCTGTTTTAATTAATATCATTCTTTCCAGTACTCTGTCCCTTTGGGCAGAAATTCTGAGCTTGCATTTTCTACAAAAGACAGGTTCATTTTAAAATACCTTAAAAGAGAAGAAAATGTCAATAATCTGATATAGAAACAATACCCAACATTTTTTATTTACTATATAGCACACTAAGAATGCCTTCTGCAAATGTCTGCCAAAAATTCCTCATGAGATTAGGATTCATTGCTTTATAAAATTAAATAATGGTAAATAAGGTGCATTTGAAACTTTTTATTTGCCCTCCCTTATGAATGCCATAAAAAAACCCTAAAGGAAATAGATACATATTTTCCACAAGGCAGTACAGCTGATGCTTGCCTGCATTATCCATACCAGTTGTGAAAAAAATACAACAAATTTGAGTGGCATAGGTGAAAAAGTTCTCTTATATTTTGTCAAACTAAATTAAGTCACCGGAGCAATGCCATTAAAAGAAACCATGACATGGAGTCATTTAAATGGTTTCCCCTCGATGGCTAGGTTAAGCTCTGTTAAAATTAATCCTTTTTCATGCTGGCAGGTGTAACAAAGAAAACCTTTTTGTATGAAGTGCAAAAAGGGTATTTTACCCTCTCCAAAGAGAGCTGCTTGATATTTCCATGGAGAACACTGCACAAGTGATTAACAATTTAGATTTCCCATTCCTAAGCTTTGTTTATATAAATATATGGGGGATCATTTCTGAATCTGTAAGAGGATTTTCTACAGCCCAATGTAAGGAACTTAAAACAGCCATAAATTAGATGTTTAAAAAAAAAAAAAAATGGGTTGCCCTGATAAATGCCAGTTGTTGCAGCCTGAGCTCCACTATAGTGACACAGTAAGAAGCTGACATTTAAAAGAAATCTGACTAGAGTGCTAGCTCCCTAGGTAGTGTTTTTAACTTCTCTGAAATAACCTCAAGTCCATGAGAGAGTAGGTCTGTAGTGATGCTCAGCCCTTCCTGACTCAAAGTTATGACCTACTTCAGGATGGCCTTTTACACACACACACACACACACAAGTAGAAAATTAGCATCTTCTAGATCTCTGTTCAACAGTGGGCATGTCATCACTGGGACAGAAGGGACTCCAGAGATCAGGCATTTGACATAAACATGGAGAGTAATACTAGCTTCACTCCCCTTCACTTCCCTGCTGACTTTCTTCCCTTTCCTAAGCAGGATTAATCCTTCCTCAGAAGTTTTTCCCAACTAATAAATTTCTTTTCCCCTACAGTGATTTTCAGGAAGGACTGAACCCACCTTCCTCAGAGAAATAGAGCTGTTGTTTGCTTGGTTGATTTTTTTCAAATGCAGAAACAACTGAAGAAAGCAAACAAAAGTAGTTTCCATCCTCATGATGCTTTCCTTCTCCCTGGAGCTTTCCCCTCAGCACAGAAGAGAAGGTTGATATTCTTTGTTCTCCAGCTCTTCCCTTGTGGCAGCAGCTGCACTGGGCTGCTTCTCCCCTTCTCCTCACAGGTCTCTGTGGTGGCTTTCCATCCAGTTTCAAAGATCAGTACCCCAGTCCCTGGCTGTCAAAGGAGCTGCCCCCATTTATGAAGGCAGCAACTTTGGTGTTGCTTGCTTGGTTGGCTGCCATTTTATGGCACTACCAAAAGGCGTCTAGAGTGGGAAACACATCTGTCAGCTGTGAATGTGAAGCTCAGGAAAAGCAAAAAGGAACTGCTGCTTTTGCTTTTTTTTTTTTTTTTAACCTCTATCTGAATGAAAAATCCTTCCACTCCCACAACTCCCCCTCCCTCATTGGTTAGCAAACCTTGAATTGCTTCAACCACTCTTCTTAATAATATGTGTTTAATAGTAATGTGTGTTAGTACATAATTCACATAAGTGTTCCCTCAGTTTCTGGCAGAGATTTATAAAACATAATTCTTCCTTGATGATAAATGTGCTCATTAATGTAATTCCTGGATGCCCCAAAGAAGACAAGCAAGAAAGGGCAACAGAATATGTAAAGAACAGAAGCAGTAGCCAGCTTCAGGCCCCAGAAAGAACCATCCATTAGCTCCCAAAACCCCCAACACATGCTAGAGGACAACTACCAACTAACTCTCTGCCCCTGCCACACTGGAAGTCATGCATGGAAGTGCAAGGCAAGGCAAACAAACAAAGCTGACCTTCACTCCCATGTCCTCTCTGTGACACGCTCACTGACAAAGACACAGGATTATTTCTAACTTCTGCCTTTACTGATGATTTTCAGCCTAGAGATCTGCCTGACTGCAGAGGGACCCACACGGGGAACGGTTATAGATTCTGCAAAATGAAATGAAAGAAAATGCAAACTCACACTGTGCAGACCTTGGGAATTCTCAGTGCACCTAAGAGAGCCAGGACCATCATCCCATAAGCCCAGATAATTTCAATAATCAAAGTCCTTCTTTTCTATTTATATTTATTGAATTCAGAACCAACAAGTATAAAACTTTGACTTAAATGTGAACTTTGACTGTAGAAAGTTTACCCTTTACACAGAGATGAAGAACTAATAAAGCTGGAAGGACACAATACATTTTTAAAGCTGACTGAGTCTCAGAACATCAGGTTAGGACTGTTCAAAATGCACTCACTGCCACATCATTTTGACAGTACAGCAATGTCTCAGCAGGTTGTAATGCAACTCCTTGGTATTTTTAAAGTGCACTGGGCCTCTAGAATCACTCTCTTGGAAGAGACATCAGAGTTGTTATTACAAAGTTGTTTACATTTAATTAAAATGGTCAACTTATCTGAATTTCTGTGAAGTTAAAAAAACCCAGCAAATTTCTAGAGGAATTATAATTAGAGCGCATATGTACTTGTAACTTTCCTGTTTCTGCAAGATTTCTCTAAAATATTTAAGCCCATGAAATACTGAAGATGTACGCTCAATGATCTAAATGTTTATTTTAGAATGAATTTGACAATTTTATCTGTAAATACTTAAATTCAGAAGAAGAGTTAGCGTAGGTACACTGCAGCTAGAGAAGCTTGTAAAGATCTGATGACTTTTCATCCTGACTAGTTTATAGAAAGGCTCCGCAGTCTCCACAGGCTTAATCTCTCCAATAGTTTGGGGGTTTTGAACCTTGCATTTCTACTGCCTAGAGGTGTATTTGTTTGTGATCCTGCACAATTTCTTGGCAGTTTACCAGTCCCCATTCCACTAACAGCAACAGTAATATTTCTGCACTCGTGGGCCATCTCCTTCACTATAGCGATTGTGGGATCCAGTGACTCTGTGCCTGCCTTGAGCCTTAAGGATGCTCTTCTGAAACGCTTCCTAGACTGACAGAGCTAATCACACCCTCCAGGTGCATCCCTTCTCCATACCCCAGGCAAAATCTGGAGATGTCCTGATCCTCTAGCTGAGAGCTGATGTTAGAAAGACACAGGCATACAGCTGGAGCGGGGCTGGGACAATCTAGACACCAAGTGGATCAGGTCCCCAGGGCATGGCAGGGCTTCTTGGCCCTGAGACAACCTGTGCTGTTTTCCACCAAGCAGCACTTGTTGATGATATCGGCCAGGCAAGGCCCACAGCCAGCTCATGCATTATGTTGCTGATGTTACAGAATCAAATTTTATAGGAGAAGGCAGCTGGAAGAGGCCTCAAGAGAAATCTAGCTCACCTCTCTGTTCAAACACAAGATCAGCAATGCTTGCGTCATTTTGACAGATGCTCACCCAACTTGTTTGTAAAGCCTTCCAATATCCAAGGGTCCCTAATCTCTCCAGCACATCTTTTTTTTCCTAGTGACTAAAGCTCTCTTTGCAATTTTAACCCATTACTTTTTGTCTTATGCAAAGTAAACAGTTTATTTTCTCCCCTTTATATATTTAAAGACTACTTTGTCTTCCACAGACAAAACATTCATTCATTCATTCTCTCTTCCATCTTGGTTTCTGAATCTGTGACCATTTTGCCTGTTCTCCTCTGGTCCCTCCTCTTTATAATCTGTAATTACAGTTTTCCGGTGAAATTGGCACCCAGTTCATGGCAGCTTAATCAGAAATACACTTCTGTAATTTGCTTATTAGAAAATACTGTGAAACAGTATCAAAGCCCCAAGTCAATAGACATGAACTTTATTTCCCTCCTGTTCAAAAAGGTCTATTGCTCTGTTGCAGGAGGAAGTTAGGCATATGTGATATGATTTTCTGTTGATAACTCTGTGGTCTTTGTTTGCTTCCACACGCATACACATCATCTTAATTTTTTGATGCAGTGTCTTCCGAAGAGATGAAGCTGCACTGACTGTATAATCCATTTCCTTCTTTCAAAATATATACACTAGGTTTCCTTTTCCCAGCAGTCTAGTACTTTGACCTCCTTTTGTCCATAACTATCCATAAACAGACTTCATTTAAGTATTCTCCAGATTTTTTATGTATTGGAAGATGAGGCCTTGCCTCATCCTGTCACAGGGATTACTTGTGGTGACACTGGCCAAGTCGGCACTTTTAGTGAAGGAGTGGCTTGCTGCCAGAAAGCAGTAAGCACTGTAATCTTTGCAACTTCATCTGCTAATAACTTGCCTCTGTTGTGTAACAGGACAGCAGTTCCTGGCCATCTTCTTACTGCCCCGGTCATCTGAGGTCCATCAGGTCACTGTTACTGTTCATCCTGAGAAGTCTTTCATTTTGCTGGTCTTCATATATTATGGTTTTACTCTTTTCTTGTGATTAAAATTACTCCCTCTATTTACGCAACACACGCTCCCTGGGTCTGATACCTCAGACCTAGAAAATGCCCAGAATTCTAGTACACCTCCTTATAAATCAGAAACCCTAACTAAAAGAGGTCAATGGAATTTGTCACATTTTTCTCCTGAACTTTTTGATAATTTTAGCACTTGGGATGAAAAATACAGGGTTAGATTTTATCTGTTACTTTTGTTGTCAGGATATGTATATTAAAACCAGAATCTTCCTGAAGAGAAACTTTATTTCTGCTCCTGCCCAGCAAGGACACTACATCAGGTAAACTGAGCTCTCATTCAGACACTCTTATCCACTGTGCATAACCTTTCTGTAGGTGTTTCAGTGCTGGCTGATTTTGGGGCTATACAGAAGTGAGATAAAACACAAACTGGCATGTCCCATGGAAACTGGCTTTCCATGGGCAACACAGACTTACAAACCACAGAAGAGAGGCAGCAGTAGTATAAAAGTCACAGCCCTGCAGAGCCTGCCCATTTCTGCAGTGATCCTGGTAGGGCCACGCTTCAGAGGCTTGGACCCTACTGCTTCATGGTCTGCACAGCAGGTTCAGGGAAGAGACAGTGGGCCACAGAGCTCTCTCAGCTGGAATTTCCTTTCCCCTGGTTTTTTGGGCTGCAGAAAAGCTCTGCAACACTCCCCACAAAATATCTCCTGTGTAGTCCTCAAAAGTCCATGAAATTTCATTTTTACATTCCCATATTTGTTGCATTAAGTAGATGCTAAAGGCTTTTTTTCCCCCACAGTTTTATTTTCAGGCCATGCTGATAAACCTATCATGTTTCTGACCCACTAGAAAAGCTGCTTTAGTGTTGCAGGAAATGTAATCTGTATGGCCCACATGAAAGTGTTACAAGATGTGAGCTGTGGAGATTTTGGAAGGTTGTGTCTGAGCCACAACATCCATTCTTCATTGCTAGGCTTTGCAAGCTAATATCCTCTTAGCCTAATTTAAAATCATTAATTAAAACTGAGCTGAAACTGATTTGTAATGTAATAAGGACAAGAGGTCCCACACCAAATAGAAGAGGATGATTTAAGAGATGTCTGTGCATTCAAATTTGCTTTGCTCTTCTTGAATCCAAATTTACTTTACAACATGACCCAAATTTCATGAAGTATTCAGATTTGTGCAGCATACACACACATTTTGATTAAAAATTAGTAATTATTATGAAGAGGCTAGTAACCAGGCAGGCAGATAGCAGAGATAGCAGTTTTAGTAGGATTTTTTGGGGGGTTTTTTTTGGAGCAAATTATAAACACGATCTCTGTATTCCTTGATCCTCCAATGCACCGAGTATATCACATCAACGCAATAAGGAAAATCTGTTGAAATCAGTTGGAAATCCTGACTAGCACAATATGAGCTGTTGCTGCAGTGTAAGAAGTTCTTCATCTCAGCAAGTGATACGCTACAACAGGTTTTGTGAAGCGAATGCTTTTTCTCTCCCCTTCATGCTGGGGTGGAGGCAGGGAGGAGGATGGAGAATGTGGAGTAGAAAAGAGTGTAGAATGGGAAGGGAGGGGTAAAGAATTTAACATTTTTTTTTTATTAAATCTTTGCTAGTTTTCATCGGGTGTAAAAAATAGTTAAATTCCCTAATTAAATTATAATTCCAATCTTAAACAATAAAAAGAAATCCTGTAATAATCTATGTGCAGTGCCTGACAGCTGGGCCGTCTGATCCTTGCAGTCTGCTTACAAATTGGTATTAGTGGCACTAATAAAGCTGATTAATGTTGTGACTAGAGACCCACTAACCTGACACTGCCAGCTGGGCGCACAAAGGCTGTCAATCTACATGGCAGCTGTTAAACTACGAGCCCCGTAGCCTTTAATTTACATTTCAGCAACCTCCACACTGTAATGCATTTTAATGGGCACAAATAAAAACCGCTGGTGACGTGCAGGAATTTCACAGGATATTGATGTGTACACATTATATTAGTAAAATACCACTTATCAGAAGAGCAGAGATAAAGCCAATCCTTTCCTCAGTTACATTTCTTGAAACCTGTAGCAACTCTGTCATAACCCGTGCAGTAATTGCAGATTGGCACTGGTATGGCTGAGGGCACATTTTCAGCCAGTCTACCCACCCTTAATAATAATGATAGCTTATTAATTTCCATTGATGCAAATAGCTATGAAGATACTAACTGCATCTTAATAGCATTTTCCCACGAGTGCTTTGCTTACAAGTACTTTGGAGGGTCCCAGAACAGGTCTCATCCATCATTCACAGTGTCTTTTGGCAAATCACCCTTCTGACATATTTTGGAGAGCCCAATCCTGGACCAGAAACCCCAGGCAACCTTTCCCTTAACCATGGTATTTTGTGATGAGAGGATTGCTATGCTGTTAGTGCTTTAACTGCACTGAGTGTGAACTATATGTAAACAGAGGTTTATAGGCTTTTAAGACTATCAGTCCAGGACCTTCTATAAATATTCAGTCCAAGTGATCCACTTAGTACCTAAATGCAAAGATTTTACACTAATGATGTATCAGAGTCACTTTATCGAAACAACAGTGGAGATGCACACACACACAAAAAATCTTCCAAGGGTAGTTTGTAGAAAATAGGGTCTACTTACCTTGACCCTAATAAAAGTACAGGTTATTATGGTAAATATTTTGCTGTTTTGTAAATTATATTACATATGCAGAAATTCTGGTGAATTTTAGTTTTTTTCCATTTAAAAAGTTTCTTTAATAAGTTAGTGTTTTGTCCCTCAAATGCCCAAGAACATTACTGGAAAGACCTTTCTTTTTTGTATTATCATATCCTGGCCACTTAAAAAATGTAGGATTCAAAAAAAAACCAAACCAAACTTAATGGAATATTCATAAAGTGTCAAGGAAAAGACACTATGAAAAGGAAAAGAATACACCCTTAGAGGTTTTACATTAACTATTTTAAAAACAGATTTTAAATGCGAGGACATCACAAATACTAAATTCTTGAGTTGGCTCTGACTGTAAACTAGATATATCTACCTGAGGCATTAAATCTCTTTACTGAGTCTTTACCATCGAGAATAGATTTCTTTCCGTCTCAGGTCCCAGAGAACAGGTGAGCATGTATCTACTGAAAACAAATTGGAGTTAAACAACTTGTAAAAAAGCCTTATGCCAGAACTCACTGAGTGAGCTAAGATTTAAACTCAGTTCTACCAAATCTTGTTCCTGTTTCATCATCACTTGACAAGTCTTCTACTCCCAAAAAGGAAGAGTGGGCAGAACTTTGTGCTTTGGACTGGTGTAATGTACCAGGGTGATGCTTTATGCAGTACTGGTTCATTGTCACTGCTCAATATCATGAGACTTTTTCAACCCCTGGAATTATCAAACACTTTTATCAGTCCAGCTCTGATTCCCAGGATAGTATTGCATGGAAAAGCAAAGCTAGCATATAAATCCAAAACTCCCTTTCCCCAGAACTTCTGCAAACTAAACCAGCAGGAGTAAGATGACAAATAGCATATATTACAATATTACAATGTCCTGAAGTCACACTAATTTTTTTACATCAGCTGGGGTGGGGGATGGGAGGACATATGCAATAAAATCTGTTGACACTGCCACAATGCAAGGCAAAAAGAAGAAAATCCGAGACTAACATCTCAAACAGGATCTGTTAGCAGTGGAAAGAACCATGAAATCACCTGCTTATTTTTCTAACTTCCATCAGATAACAGGATTCAAAGGACTGTATAAATGCCAAGATAGATTAGATCCAATAGACAGAATCAATTGTTTGTTCAGACCTTGCTACAAATATGCCAGTCAAATGCATATATAGTCCTACATGGACTACATGCAGAGAGATGTAAATGCTAAACATGAATAGATTGAGGCTGATAACATCCTTAGCCTGCAATATTTACATGACATTTCCTTTCCCTTTCCCTATTTTATAACAAGGCATTAGTTAGAATTAGTAAGAAAAAAAAGTTCTCTTTGGATTTTCTTAGTATAGCAAGAACAAAAGTAGAGTTGTGTGTTATAGTACAAAACTAAAAGCAGTTGCTTTAGATCATCTCTAACAATTAATAGAAGTGCTAGCTACAAAATGGATAACCTGTGATTTGGTCTAGAAAGTTTCTTTAATGAGTGCCTGCTGCAGCTGAAAAGACACTTTTAACAACAGGAGTTGGGCACTGACTCCTGCATTAGAAGTTAAAACACTGAGCATCACCTTATCAAATCAAACTGCGTTCTGCTATCAACAGAAACATCTTGTCTTCACATAACCACTCAGAGGTTTTACTGAAAGCCTACATGCAATATTTCTCCTTTCCCAGTTTAATTTTCATGAGTTCCTACTGATAGGGGTCAAGTGAAATAACATTTCATAAGCAGAAGTTTATGACTAGGTTTTCTTGCCAGAACAGAATGGCATCTGTTCCTATGCATGTTTAATTTAAATATTTTTCATGAATGTGGGATGATGGTATAAATATTTGAAATCATCAATATAGTAGACTGCACTATAGCATGGAAAGCCTGCTGCACAGCTGCTGTTAAATTATAGATTTCTTATGCAATGAATACATTCAACTTGTCTTTTGAAGAATTAAAAAATTATGTCTTCTGTCTAAAATATTTTGTCAGATGCTTAAGAGATGTTCTTGGTGTGACCTACAGCTTCCAGAAAACAGAAAGAATAACTCTGTGACCCCATCATGAATGACACTTACATAGGGCGAACTGATAGAGCCAGGGCAAGAGCACACCACTCATGGGGGACAGATTCTTCTGTTTGTCATCTTTAATTTCCCCATCTTCCACTCATGAACCTGTTTTCACTAAAAATAGCTCCCAGTTGCCTTATCTTGGCCCATGATCTGATTCTCCAATTTACATTCTGGAGAATACTCGTTTTCGCAGTGCTGACTTGGGGAAAACAAAAAACAAAAAACCCAAACCAAACAAAAAAACAAACAAAAAAACCCAACAAAACCCCACAAAAACAACAAAAACCAAACCACAACAACAAACCCTATTTTTGCCTTCATCCCCATCCCAGAAACACAATGATGTGCCAGTTTACATTATCTGATAAAAATTTGACAATCAAGCTTCAGAGGCAGATGAGATTCTCCCATGTGTACGAGTCACTTAAAACAGCCTGGTGAAGATTTTTTTGAAAGCAACCAAATCTAGGATGTGGGGAAAAAGAAGGCACTGGCATTATTTATGCAGCTACCCAGAATCCAGGGTGATTTATAGTAAATATGACATTGGTTTAACAGAGAGAAAAGTAAATATTTTGCTATAGTCGAACAACTAATCAGATACCACTTCTTAAAAGAAAAAAAATCCTAACACCTTATTCTTAAAGGCATTTATTGCAGAACAACCCTTTTCATTGCAGGGTGTGTTTACATGCTGTTACTGTGATCTGAAAATTAACTCCTTGAGATAATGGTATCTCTGGAGTCTTGGCCTTACAAAGTCTGATTTAGGCTTTTTAATTGTTAAAACTAATTACAGGTTATATAATTTCACTCTGATTTTTTTTTTTTTTTTTTTTTTTTTTTTTTTTTTTTTTTTTTTTATATATATGGTGGCATAAAGCTTTATTGGCATGAGCTAGGAGTTGGTGCATTACTCATGAATGGTGAAGCCAGCAGTAAATTAAGAAGGTGGGCCCAAATGAGTATTAGTCACCTAAATACAACCATATGCCACCAGATTTTGTGCTGCATTTTCACAGAAATGTTATTTCTAAAATTTGCAGAGCATTTCTAAATGAAGTCCAACTTCAAAGCCTCACAAATGAAGACCTAAGAACCAAAATGTGTGCAACCCAGCTCACCCCTTCCAAACTTCACATCCTAAAGAGTACATCTATAAATCAAGATGTTCATTCCAACTGGCTATTTTAACAGCTATTTCTGGGGGGTAGGAACAGCCTGTATCAAATGCCATGAAGTCACCCTGCTTGTTTCTCTTTGCAAACCTTAGATCACAAACCACAACCACATGCTGAGGGGAGGCTTCTATGGCAGGAGCATCTGAAAAAACAAGTATGAAAACTGCTGATCCTGAGACAGTGCATCATGCACTGAATCGTCTTTTTTTGTCAAAGTTGCAGAATTCAGGCAGTAATTATGAACACCTTCCACCTTTCAATACATAAGCTTTTGAGAGGGTGGTAGAGCCCATACACAGCAGAACAGAGGAGCTGTCAGTTCCACTGTTTCTCAGAGCAGCTTCTAAGCTGCGACATCAACAGAGAGAGTGCTCTGTGTTGCCGTGGAGGTGTTATTTTAACAGTAGTTGAATTTGCCCCATACATCGGGTCACATTTCTGTTGCTTACGCACATTCTGCAGAGGAAGTGAAGAGCTCAGCAGCATCATGCGAGGACCATACGCTGGGGTGGAGGACTTGGTTGGCAGCACCACAGTCAGAGGCACCGAGGGCTGCACAGGGCAGTTTGGCTTTGCTCTGGCTGCCTGCTGCCACGGCTTGGGCTGCCCTAGCTTAATCCCTATGTAGAGCTCTATGGGAATTTTTGTATCCAGTGACAGTTTCTACAGTTCTTTGGATTTGAAGAAGGTATTTCTATGCAGGTCCTAAGCATGCAGCCACATGTCTCTGAGCTGTCTTGTGCCCAGAGGGTATGAGGCTTGAAGGCAGCGCAAGGAAGCTTGAAACAACTGAGGAAAAAGGAGGTTAATGCAGGAGCATAGCCTAGAAGAGCCTAAGCAGTAGTGTAAGCAGTGGAAGATTTTGTTTATTTTACACTGCACGCGTGCAGATCGAAGAAACTAAAAAGCTATTAATTGTATGCATGTTTTGCTAATAAATGCACACAGAGTAAGAACTGTTTACAAACCAGAAGAGAACAGATCACTTTCTAATAGGGTTTTTTCAACTAAAATACAGGGAGTTTGCAAGACAGATCTTCCTTTCCTTCTATAAGGAAATGTATTTCTATACATACTTTAACAATCCTAAACTAAACCATTCTCAAACAGGGGAGAAAGAAAAAAAAAAAAAACCAAAAACAAAAACGAAAGAAAGAAAGAAAGGAAGGATGAAGTCCTCAGAAAACTGGCAAAGAGCTATTTTGTAAGGAGGTAACCAACGAAAACATTGGCATAAGGCACAGTTGGAGGGTGTCAAATCCGATGTGGCAGCCCTTTCTTGTGCTGCTATGTGGAATTTGCTTCAAAAGATCAACAAAATGAAACTCTTCATACCTGAACTAATACAGATCCATGTAAATTTGAGCTCTGATCTCATGGAGCCAGTCACATTACCAGAAGCTCAAAAGGAGTTGTCTTTGTTTGTTTTTGAAGTCTTTGTGAAACCGGATCTCACATACTAATATCTTGATCCAAACAATATAACTGAATCTGTTCTCCTCACCCTTTCAATAGAACTTTTCTCCAGTTAGACTTCATGTTTATCTCCGTCCAAAGAAAGCCTATGGAGTAAAAATAGTTTGCCTTTTAGTCAAGGGTGTGCCTCTCTCCACAAAGGTTCAGGAGTAAGATGGGGTGTGGGGTAGGGAGAAACGAATAAATAAATAAATAAGTTTTGCATTCAAAGGTTGCAGCTCACAGAACTGCAAGTGAAGGATTGTAAACAGTGGTGGGGTTTGTATCACTGCTAACCAAAACAGCAAAACTGTTTAAGCATGCAAGACCACAGGTAACATGAATAACAAGCTGAGGGCTCAGCTTCTTTCACATCATATATTGGAAATGAATCTATTTGTCTTTTGGAGGACACAAACATTTTTTCTGTACTACTGACATTCAGTTGTTTTGCTACATGCAATCTAAGGCAGTAATCTCTCTGGAAAGAGGATTCAAATTTGACTTGTTAACTCTTTCCTACTTGATTGTCAGTTGAAATTTATTTGAGGAATGCTCCACTGTTCCAATTAGCCAAATACATTGATTTTCCTTAGATTTAGTTTAGGTATTTAATAGATTTCATAATTAGGGTGCTTCATGTATTTCATGCAATTTGTTCACGTAAAAATATAACTGGAACAGATTTGCAGCTCCTTCATAGCACTGGAAGGCTCCAGTTAGCCATCAGGTTTTAGAAGTTTAACGGAACTCCAAAGTTTTGGACAGTCATTTGCCAAGACTTAAAACCATGTACCTATTTTGTAATTTGATTTCTTGGTTTTATGACTGAATAAATAAAACCTTTTCTGTCTGTTTTTGAATAATTTCCTATGAAGTTCTTTCCCATTTCACCAGAATTTATATATCAGCTCATACACAGAATGAAGTTGCATAAAACCTTTTCTTTCTATTATTGTGCTAACAGGAACAAACACACAATATGACAATCCAACAAAAGAAAACTATTCTATTCAGTACAATAGTCAAAGCTGTCAGATGGAATGATTTTTACCTCCCTCCAGTAAAGCATATGTTTCTCACAAACCTGGCCAGTAGCAAAATCCACCTATAACTGCCTTGTAAAATAAACAGCTATGACTACAACTGAACTTTTGTTATGTTTAAGCAAATAAAAGTTTAAAAGCACTAAAATTTTTGTAAAGGATGACTATAAAAACAGTTATCCTTAGATCACTTCTGCTTCAAAGTTTGACTTGAGCAGACTTTTCCATGCACCATATAGTTATCATCCTTGTAAATCAGCACTCGCTCCATATATCAGGACTTGGTAGGTGCTTGACTCCAGTACTGGTAAAGTTTCCAGTGTGTTCAAGAATGCAGGATCTGAAGGTTTGCATGTAAAGTGCCACATTCAGCAAACACAAAGAGGCAAAGAGGCTGAAAATCAATAAATGGCACAGAACTCATCCAAAGAGATGACTTGTCCCCTTCCTAAATCAGCTTCCCATTACGTGACTGTAGATGCAACGTCAGACACAGCACTGCTTGAAGTTCAAGCTGCCTCTTCTCAAGCACTGCTGAGCAGTGCTCAGGCAGACATTCAGTCCACTTTTCTGTATCAGGCCTCAAGCCAAAACCTAGTGAAATCAGCTGGAGACAATCCATGTTCTGTGAGTGGTATTAGAAAAGACCCAGTTGAATATAACTAATGATGTTTTAAATATATGGTGCTACAGAAAGTGAAAAGATTAGTTGTATATATTGTTATAGTATATTTGTTATAGTTGGCTCTTTTGTTTTTTCCTCCTTCTGATATAAAAAAATTAAAACCATCATGAAAAGTGATCTAGTAACATTGTTTTTGTGTTGCTCTTGAGATATGATGGAAAAATAATCACCTCAAACCGCTCAGGTAGCCTACATGAGAATTAGACTTCCCTTTGCCTTTTCACAAACTGGGGCTTGGCAGGTTTATTTCAAACCTAAAATTCTTAGAAGTTACTTTAATAAAGTTCAAAATTCCTAGGAGAAAGTTTGAGATATTCAGGAAATCTGCTTTAACAACTACTTTGTAGCAAGTGAAATATGGCACTAATGCATAAGAAATGCATTCTTCAAAATGTAAAAGAATTTGAGATCTTTTTGGGATCTGGGTATTTTCCACTACAAAACATTGTGCAACACTGAATCATAGAAAACTTGGTGAGGAGGTTGTTTAAAGATGACCTCAGCCCTGTGTTCGAGCACAGAACAAACTCCAGTGTTTGTTTTTGGTTTTTGGCTTTGGCTTTTTGTGTTTGTAGGTTTGTTTTTTGGTTGGGTTTTTTGTTGGTTTGTGGTTGGTTTTTTGTTTTACCCTTTGTCCTGTCACTATTCTCTTGGGTGAAAAGCCCCACCACAACTTTCCTGCAGTCCCCCTTCATGTACTTCATTGTTTCTACATGAATTGAGTAACTCAGGACTAAAACTTCTAGGTTTACAAACAACAACAAAGAATCAGGTGGAAAAGGAAACAAAAATATTGTTATATTTCTCCTTCCTTATGACGTTATATTTTGGCAATCCCTGAGGAAATTAAAGCTTTGGAACTTTCCACATGGAACATTTTTCCAGGAGTGAAGAACTGCAGGGAATACACAGACATCATTTCATTATTAGCAGGCAATGGACTTGTGGACAGGAGTGAGAAACAGAGGGAGGATCTGTATATTAAGATCACAGGGGATGGAAACTTGAATCACCAGACAACCTTCCCTGCAGTGATCATCTAGTCAGTAGGATCAGAATAGTTCTTAGCAACTTAGCTAGTACCTTTCCAAGGCTTCTTATTTAGTGCCTTCTTGCATCTGCTCATAAGAGAGACTTGAGTTAACAAGAAGGAACTACTTCCATCTCACATAAAGGGTAGTAGCTTCTAGATGCACAGGCTGCAATACTAAAGTAATGCTTAGAAGACATCAGACACCTCTCTTTCTCTCTTCCTTGTCACACAGACATAGAAGCTGCAAGCTACACATTTTAAAGTTGAGTTCACGTCTGATGCCATTTCAAAGGCAGGTCATGGTATATAATCCCATAGGCTATTATAAAAACCCTAAGCAGATTTTTACTCCTCTCATAATTTCTCCTTGTGTCACAAGTGCCTATTATACTTACTCTGCAAACACCTGTCCAGAAGAGACCTACTTTGTTAAAACCAAGTAACCACAAGCATAAGATCCACAAATCCCTCTGCAGCAATGCAGCCATTACAATGTACTGTTGCTAGTGAGCTGCCCATTTTTCACTCAGAATCAAACCTTGAGAAAGGCCAAGGAATAAAAACACACTTTATTAAACACACTTAAAAAAAATACTTGATTAAGAAAAGTCTTATAACTGTTCATGAGGAGAAGAGTTGGAGATCATGAGTGTTCCAAATGTATAGCCACATTAATTAAGCTCTTTGCTGCCCTGAGACTGTTGGTAGTGTGAGCTCTAGAAATTCACATTTAATACATCTAAAAACGTATTGCACAGAATCTGTCACCATACTGTTAGTAGCAAACGTCATGTTTAGATCTATATAAAAGAACAATTTGAGTCTAGCAACTTGAGAATGGGGGAGGTAGGAGAGAAAACCCAAACCAAAATACGTGCATTTCCTATTGAAATGTTTTGGCTTGGGATTTTTCCAATAAAACTTACAGTCTTTCAAGGGAAGTAGCAGCTCTCTGAATTTTATTATCATTTAAAAAAAATAATAAATTTTAAAAGCTATTGAAGCTTTTGAAAAGACTTTATTTTTTCCATTAGCTCTATTCAGAATGTTTGCAGTTTATTGGCCAATGCTGATCTATAAGGAGCTGGAGAAGATTAACGAACTCCGGTAATTCTGTTACACACATCAGATTTCTTAAATGGACGGGGAAATAGATCTTGTGAAATACCAAAGTGGAGAAAAATGCCATAGTTACTAGAAAAGGAGGCTAGTCTATCACACCCTAGGTAATGTAACATTTCACACTTAACTCCTGAGTAAGAGCCAAGAACTTAGCTCCAGCACAGGAACTTGCTCAAGACCCCTTTACCCTACCAGGCTGGTTTTGCTCCACCTTTCTTTCCTCATACATGGAACAAGGCCAGAGTGAAAGGTGAAATCATAATAAAAGTATTCCACAAACAGAATCTGTTTATCTGCTTTCCAGCAAAATAGATGTCGGTAAACAACCACGCTTACCTGCAGAATCAGAAAGATAATTAGCATCCAAAGTCTACTTCTCCATTGCTGATTTTTGTGCTACTATGGTTGCATAAAAAAGCCTTAAGTGAAAATTAGATAGCAGTGAAACAATTTTCCACTCTAGTGAAAACTTCTGAGTTCCAAGACTTTACCTGCATAAACATTTTCTCTTCATTTAAGAAATAATTTTATGTGCACTACATCAGTGCCTTGATATTCTAGCAGTTACTCAATGCCTGAACACCTGGGAATTGCACAGAGCAGCCCCAAGACCCCAGCCTCCTTCTGCTTCACATCTGGGGATTAAGGGAAGAGGCAGCCCAAGACCCAGCTAGGCTCAGAGCAATGGTTTCAGCCAAATTCCCCATCGTTTGAGGTATACAATTGCTACAGATCTTTAACCATGCTGGCCCAAATAATAGTGACAGACACTGGCAGATAGCATCTGGGAGCACATTGGAAGTGCAGCCCTGGAGGCAAGAGATGTGGGTTCAGACTTTCAGCCCTACCCCAAACTTCCCAAGATTTAGGTAAATCACTTCATCTTTATACCTCAGAGACCTAGGTAAGGATTCCTTGCTCTCACCTCTGATTTATTTAGCAATGTAACCTCTGCAGGATGTCATGGAAATTTGCTGTTAAGCATCTTCTTCAGATCTTCTAGGCTTGTGTGGCAGCACACAACTACAGCTAAATTAAGCTTCTCCTCCTAAAGAAACTTTGTCAGAGTGGAAACTTTATTGTGATTTTGAGCAGAGAGAGGGGAGAGCTCAGTGGTCTCTGGTCACTGCGTGACAATGGTGACCCAAGTTCAATTCCTCACCCTGTCCAGGTGGGAACTTGTGCCCCTGCACAATGCCTTTCCTACACAATCCAGAGGGAAGGTGTCCAAACACAAAGTCTCTGGGCATGAATTTTCAACATCACTTCCAAAATTAGCATATTTGTACACAGCAGTTTGTATAGGCATTGCATTGAGCTCTTTACTGCAGGTGCTCTGTAAAGATAACCTGATATACGTTGCCTATACACAGACAGACACTGAAAACTTCACTCAGGACCATTGCTCTAACAGGCAATGCTTTGTCTCAAGCAATCTCTTCACCCTTAACATATTCCCATCCGTTTTTCAATATAATTCTGTTCAATCCTAAAGACCTTCAGAAAGATTTTCACAGGCCTACTTGTCAGGCATTTAATTCCTATTTATTTTAAATATAAGTGTTTGACATTTTTGCCTTTGAAAATTTCCCATCATCTCACTTCTAATAAGGCAAAATTTTTTGCTATTCCTTTACAAAAATATTGAAGCAACATTGACTCTACTCATTTTTCACATGAGCATGCACACATATTGGCTATGGCCTCCAAGCATAAAATACAGATTTATACATGAGGGTGCCCAGGGAACAGCAGTAGGAATGGTAGAGCATTGACTGATTACAAAAGCAAGTGCTCCTGAGAGGGCTGGAAGTGGGAGGTACCTGTTTCAGCAACAAGCTACTGACACATATGTCAGAAACTCAGACATGACAGACCTGTGGAGCAATCTGATTCTCGTTTTTTCCATGTATCATTTCCACTGAAGCACTTACGTGTCCCAAGTGCCTTGCTTATCTTAAGTAAATCACTCAATTGGATATTTCTTTGGGGTTGAGTTAATTACATGGAAGAGCAAAACAACTTTGATCCGGTTCTTACATTAAACACGAGCCCATATTTGACACATGCCCACCGACAAGCATGAGTCCATGTACGTGACACAGGGTTTGCAGAAAACCTTCCAAGACAGTAAGACATATCAGGGATTAGGTCCATCCCTGCTCCAACCCTCCTACCTACACTACACAGGATGCTCCCTGTGAAGGCATCCCACAGGTGGGCTTGCTCACAGGGCAATATATTGACAGCTGTTATGTAGGTGAAACATCCTTCCCTGACTGATTTTCATGCGATTTAAACCAAACTCCACAAAACCAAATTAAGAGATGTTTACTTTTCTGTAAAACAATGATGCTTTGGAGGCCTTTGCCTTTGATAGTGACAGAAAGCTGCAGTGTTGCCATCTTAAATCCCAGTCTGCAGGTCACAAACCTGCAAGGCTGATGTTTAAACTGTGAGGTATATTTTTAAAAGGGAAGTGCAGCTGTCCCTCTCTGCCGCAAGGTATTTTCAATTTATGTGGCAAATCCAATATAAAGGTTTATTGTACGGAAGGCAAAAGATCTTAATCAGGAATTAGCCTCTTCTAATGAGGAGAAATAAGCACCAAGGCTGCAAGAATTATTTCTAAGAGATAAGAACGTAATTGCCTAATGTGACTAATAATCTGATAAGAGCCTGTTTTATCTGATTTAACCCACGGAACTGCTGCTAATGTACAGAATTTAAAGTAATCCCCAAGGAATTCCTCTTATCACAAATGGGATTGCAGAATGATAAAAAGATTCATTGTTGCAGTATTTGCTCTGGACACTTCTGTTCAAAGGAAGCAGAGTTTCAACAGCTTGAAGTAATTGCAACATTTGCTCAAAGATGGGATCATTTCTATAACACTTGAATTTTTGACGACAGAGCACATACTCTTGTTATGAGCAGTCAGTAAATTATACAATCCTATTTCATTTATAGCCTAGATATCATCTGAATGCTATTACTAGGAAACATCCACATGCTCCAGTCCCCATGAAATGTTTTCTACTGTAAAAAGGTTTTCTAGTGAATTTTTGCCTGTTGACAGAAATTAATATAAATTGAAATCTATAGTGATGCTAACACTGTCATTATCCAAAATCATGTTCAGTTCTAATCCTACCATATAATGACTTTAATCCTAATGGGCATAATCATATCTGATGTAAAACTAGATACATGACAATCACAGAATTTAGTGATATTATTATACCGAGGAATAGCAGCTGTTGATTTGCCAATATTAACAAGTAGCAATCTTGTGATAACTCATTGCTCCAACAACTAATCAGAAGAGGACTGAAAATTTGGCATTTTAGTCCAGTAATTACATCTTTATGATGCTACAGTTGGCAATTTGCATGATTTTCACTGTTGCACTTACCATGAATTGTCTCTGCATTCACTACAAAGACTCATGGATGGTTTTATGGGCCAATGTTGTTATTGTCTGTGTATACCCAACTGTACATTCAGCATTGCAGAATATTTCAAAATAAAAAAAAAAAAAAGTAAATATACAGATTAAATAGATAGTACATAAACCAGAGATAAACTTGAAAAAAAAAAAACTTAAAATTGAAGGTCCAGACCCTCATTACTGTGTAAGAAAGCAATTCCTCTCAGGGAAAACAAGACCAAACTCTTCCACCCCAAATTAATGCAGACTCTTCCTGTATGTATTCTCATGTCTACAACACAAGCAAATGATCTGGAAAGGGGGAAGAAGAAATTGCGAATTCTGTGGGTGGGATAAAACACTTGATGTTTAATAATTTTTTTTTTTTTTTTTTTTTTTTTTTTTGTTGAAGAGCAATCTGGGCTGCTCCATTTTTGTTCTGCTTTAAATGAGAGTTTGAGAAAGGTTTTTTAAAGGCAGGCTCACATGTAACAACAAAAACCTTCAGGAAGGAAAGCAGCACAACACTGGCACATCTCTCTCTCGGAGCAAGTGATTGTGGGATGAGACCAGGGGCTGAATCATGGTACCCATCAGACAAATTTCTCCCCCTGCATAGCACTAAGACAGGAATAAGGCAACTGTATTTTCTGGGTCCATAACAGCTTCACCCTCAGTCCATTTTAATTCACTTTCTCTGAGGCTGGTATCCTTTTCTTCATTCAGCAGTGGATATGAGATCTTACAGAACTTAATCACAGAATTTTTAGAGTTTGAAAGGACATCTAGAGATCATCTAGTACAACTCTCCCACTAAATCAGGATCACCTAGAGCACATTACACAGGATGGCATCCAGGCAGGTTTTGAATATCTCCAGACAAGGAGACTGCACAACCTCCCTGGGCAGCCTGTTCACTGGAACCCTTGCCACCCTCATAGTAAAAAAATTTTTTCTTATTTTTAGATAAAACTTCCTACGTTCCAGCTTGTGCCCATTGCCCCTTGTCCTCTCATTGGGAACTACTGAAAAGAGTCTGCTTTCCTTGCATCCATCCTTCAGATACTTGTAGACATTTGATAGGGTCTACCCTCAGCCTTCTCTTCTCCAGGCTAAAGAGTGCCAGCTCTCTCATCCTTCCCTCATAAAAGGGATATCCTTCAATCCATCAGTCATCTTTGTTGCCCTCCACTGGACTCTCTCCAGTAGTTCCCAGTCTCTCTTGAACTGGGAAGCCTGAAACTGGATGCAGAATTCCAGCTGTGGCCTCACCAGTGCAAAGAGGAGGGGAAGAATCCAAGCAGTGTAAGAGCAAAGGGCAATGTAAGGAGTGGGACAGCAAACGGCACACCAGAACGCCACCAAAAGCATGTGCAACCACAGTGCAAAGCTATGAGCACAGCCTGGTCTCTCCCTCATAAAGAATGTAAATATCAAACAGATATAAAGCATAACTTTCCATGGTTCAGTACTATTATTGTTTGTATTCCTGGTGCCCTCAGAGATCTCAGCAAGCAGAATTCCCACCACAGTAAGTATTGTAACACAAAGTAATAAACAAGCCATTCCCTGAAAAGCTTTAATTTTAATTTCAGTCTATATACACAAAGTGGGTGTAAAAACTAAAGAGACAATATTGAGGAACAAGCATGGGAGAGATCAGAGCAATGCCTCTTTCAGGAATGGATTATTTGCTGCTTGGCCAAGAACCACAGAGCCCCAGACTTGGCAAATCCTTAAATATTACTGTAGTACATAAGATAATTATGTATGTGCACCATTAACTGATCTCCAATCATTTAATCACAATATTAAAATAAGAAACACATCAACAACTTCTGCCACTGTTATACATACCACTATAGCAAGAGTAAATGGAGTAAACCACACAAACCATCAGACCTGGCAAGACTGCAACCTCACCCAAAACTTAGATCACCTTAACATTTGGCACTAAGCTGTCACAGCTTTAAAATTAATAAACAAGGAAAAGTCCTTATAGATGTTCTTAACAGTCTTATTACAGTCTCCTGTACAGAGAAACACAACTATATGGGGCATTATATTATTATTTAAAAAAAACCAAAACAACTGCATCTCCAATAATATTTCTGTAACCAACACGAAGCAATTCTGGACTCTCTCCTTCCCCACCTTCATCACTACAGCTGCTTCAAAAAAACCTCCAAAAATGTTAGTGAGCAGAATCATCTATTAACAAAGCTTTCAAACAGTACCCAGAACCACTATGATCCAGATATCAAAGAGAAAGCAAAGATAAGGTTACCATCATGCTAACCAGCAAAGACTACAAAAGTAAGACTAATAGACCCCACATGCTCCAAGGAACTAAATAAATGCTCTGCAGCCTGCTCTTTGTATTAGAGATCAAATATGTACCACTAGATCCATTGCCTGCCAACTCCTAGAAAAACTGGTACTCTACAATTTTCATTCTCATCCCACTAACTTTTCTCATGTTGTCCCCATGATGCATAAACAAGGAAAGTCTGGAAACCTATAGACATCCATAATATCCTTGCAGATGTATTAAAATTCACAAAGATCCTACAGCCTTGCATACAATTGTTTTTTTCAATGACTTAATCCTCTACCTGCCTCCCTAGTGTCATGGACTCTGCTGAGCATCTACAAGGTGACACATAACCACCAGACTTCAAACCCAAAGATATTACCAAACTCGCCCATTTTATCTCCACAAACCACAAATTATTTTCTCTAACCCTATGAAAACCAGCAGTGAAATGGCCATGCAATACCTCAATTTGTTCATAGCCCACCATAAACAACAGGTTCTAGATAACTGCACCAACCACAGGTTGCATACATTGACTACAAGAAGTTCAGTAACAACCATCCCAAACATCAAAATATATCTGAAACACTTTAATTAAACCTACTTTCTAGAGAGTATGAGAACCAAATAACTACAGATCTGCAGACAGTTCAGAAAGAAATTGTAGCCTTCAAACTACTATTGGTGAAAACCCATAGATGTATGTCTTGGAGTCAACAGTTTTTCAAAACACATTTTTGAAAAACCAAGATGCACAACCATACCCTAAGGCACCATCGTATCTGTAATGAGAGGAACAATCATTACACCCATCTCAGCAATCTAAACATTATTTTTACTCAGTAGGAATACTGTCCAGGGAAGTAGTTCATCTTCCTGAATGTGCAGCGTTGATACTGTACTAACTCAGTACAGTACAAAGTGAATGCTCTATATACAACAAATCCTGACTCTTACATGCTACCCACACATTACCCAAGAATTTATTGAACAGTCACAACCCGATTGCCTCTGATATTTTCCCTGACCTGAGTTTTCCCTCCAGCCTTCAAACACTCTCTCACTTCCACCAAAGTCACCAGAAGCAATCTACAGATAGCAGATCCTTGGTGGCACCAGACTAACCAGTGCAAGAAACACAAAACCCACCAGTAAATCATCCCAGTCTAAAGAAAATGCTCTTAAGCAAGAGAGGCATCAGTTCCAACATTCAGCATACACACACACCTCAGCACAGAGTGTACACCACCTGCACTATCACAGCAGCTACAGGGATGATGGTAACCAGACAATATACATTGGAAGAACCTTAATGAAGTTCAGACACATCCAGTTGCCAATGGAAAGATGCCTGCCACAAAGGAACCTCTCCATTGCCAATTTCTCTGCCCTGGTTATCCAGGGAGGCTCACACTTACATGGAAACCAGGCAAGACACTTTTGTAGTTTAAGGCAACGTCCATTCTTAAATCAACTGATGCAGTTAGAGAGAACACAAGCTTTTGGGCATGCAAGTCCTCTTCTATTTCTCCTCTGAAATAGAAGCAACAGACTTCAAAGCTAAAAACAAGTTGAGAACAGTTGCTTAGAGTGTAATTACGACAAGTATTTATAAGACCATCTCTGAAAGCAAAGGTAGTTGGCACCAGTGAAATAGAGATGTTCACAGAGAGGGGAGGGAAAGGAAGGGAAGGGAGGACAGAGATAGTAATAGGGTTTTCTCTCAGCAGAAGAAAAGAGACAGGTAGTTTATAGCCTGTGAAATGTAGAGAGTTTAACAAAGGAAGTTACAGCATGCTATAAAGTGCATCTATTGAGCCCATGCTTTTTGGTATTCAGTCAGGTCAGGAATTTCAGTTCCTAGCCTCATCTTTAAAGGATATGTTGTAGTTTGTCCTGTGTTTAAGAACAACATTGTGTCTTTTAATTGAAAAAGTTTGCTTCTGTCACCTTCAGAGGTGGACTCGCCAACAGGGAGGACTGTTGAACTTAGGAGGTCTGATGCCTGGGTCCCTCACTGCTGCAACACTACCCCAAAGCTCATGGTGAATAGCTGGGAAAAAATTAATAATCCAATACAAGCACTCCTTTTATGATACATAATGCTTTTAGACCCTGTTGCTCCACAGCTGCTGACCAACTCTGGCAAGGACCACTGTGGTATTCCCTCTCCCTTGTCAGTATCACTGTTCTGCTCCACAGGTGCTAAAGATATTTCTTTCTCAAGTTGTCTAAAAGAGAAACATGAAATTAAATTAAAACAACTGTTCACAAAGTGTTCTTTGGCAGAAGTTTGTTGTTGCTTCTTCAGAGGATGTCCTTTTTTCCTCCAGCTACTTCCCTTGTCCTTATAAAAGGTGCTTCCTACAAACCTTTCTATACAAAACTAACACATGCACACACACATCCACCAAAGCAGTTTGGATAAAGGTATGCTGTTCCACCCCCATTTTCAAGTTGATAGATATAATATTTTACTAGCACATTTACAAAGCCTAAAAATGGCTTTAATAAAAAACAAAAAACAAAAAAATTACATATCCCAAGAGAAAGTATTACCTAGGCTATACTTAGTGTAAAAAAGATTACATGCTATAGCACCCTTTGAATTAAATGTAGCTATATTAGGAAGTTATTATGTTAGTACATGGATTACTTTGCACAGGTTGATTCAAGTTTCACAAAAAAAAACCTTCTTTAACCAGAAATAATCTTTGTAAATGCTCTTGAATTGTACACTGATATTTACAAAGAGTGGGCAGCTTTTAAGGACAATGAAAATAACCAGCAGCAGTGGGTAATAAAACCAGAGCCCCTAAAACTCAGGACCAAATTTAGAGCCAACATAAATTAATTATACCCACTGGAATCTATCTGAATTGCATTGCTCTGTGCCACAGTACTTACTCTGCCTATTAACCAGTACATTCTGTTTATATTTGCAATCTTAACTTTATGATAAGCCAATAAGAGGGCTTCCCCGTACCCCTAAGATGTGCCTTAAAGCAAAATGAAAGCACATCATTATCTGGTTATTGATGTAGCAACATGGGAAAAATCAGGCATGAAGCAACCAAATACCAACAAAAATCCTTAATTACTCTCAGAAGAAAACACAGCAGTTATCATGTAAATTAGACAAAGCTATACTCTATACTCTAGGACAGACACTCTATACTTGCTAACAGTAACCTATGTTAAACACAAAAGAAAGTACCAGACTCTTAGAAATAATTCACTTTAAGAGTAAGTTACAGCTTATTCCTCCAGCCCGACTGGGAAATTAGCATCTGGCTCAAAATCAAACCATTGATTTGTCTCCATCCACTGAAAACTGATGCCCACAAAAGACATATTATTTCAAGAATAAACTCCACTTATTAAATGAGTGCAATAAAAACTATGCAAAAAGCAGAACATTTGGTAAAAAAACTGGAAGCCAGAAATACTCCTGTGGTTTTCTAACTACCTATGCTTTTGTAATATTGTCACAAATCCTTCACTCATTCTTAGGAAAGATCAGTAACAGTTTTTACAGCGGGAAAGTGCACAGAGCACGAAATTTAAGAAGGATATGCAAGAGATTAGGTTTTGACAGGTTTTAGTGTATCTCTCCTCTGTGGAAGTACAGTACTAAGGGAGCAGTGAGGAATGTCAAGTTAGAAAGTTTGCCTGTCCAGTCTACCCTTTCTTTCTTGCAGTTAATTTTCTCCCAGATATAATCCCAGAAAAAGTCTCTGGTCTGCTGTATGCAAATGTAATATTATTACATACATGTTTAACGGAGTCTTCATATTGCTTGAACACAAATGTCGTAGTGGGAGTAACAGAGCAGTTCAGAAATCATGTAGATTATTATTATCATTATTATTTCTCTTATTAAGGCTTCTTTATTAGAGTGGACTGGGTAAGGCAGACCCATACATTAATTACACTGTAAAAAAACCACAAGAGACCATATTACATAATGTAGTAGTAATCCAGACAGGACTCACGGGTAGACAGAATCTGGATTGCAATGTAAGTACCAGCTTTTAAATGCTATAGCAGCTTAGAAAGACATTATCCCCATATAATGTTATTAATGTGCGAATCCTTTGACTGTGGTAGGTAATTGTCCTCCATAATTAAACCTCAGCATCAGTAGGAGAGATAGAACGTGTGTTTGTCATTTGTATTCTTTCTAGCTTTTATTTATTTCTCTCTAAGCACAGACAGGCGTCATATCACTCCAGGATTATCTCACGGTGGTTCAACTCATTAACTAACACATATACATTGTTTCATGCTCAAACAGTAAATTCTCTATAGCACTTGCTTGACAGAAGTGGAAGAATACTCATATTCATTGGAAAGCAATGATATAAACCAAACAATTCTTAAGATAAAAGGTTTTCCCCAAAGCTACTGAGTTTTATAAGTTTATTTTTCACCACTGATTTGATAAATTATTCTGAATAAATGAGATAGCATAAAAAAAAAAAAAAAAAAAAAAAAGGTGAATGTAGTCTGTATTATCTCTACTTGGGATATAGATTCTTCATTTTAATCTGGATGGTTCTGAGCATGAAGTCAAAAGGTCATCTCATATTTCATTACTGAATCTGTCCAGCAACATTCATAAAGGGGTAACATGAAACATTCCCTCACCTACCATGTGCTGCAGCACCCAAGAGACTCCTCCACCCCAAAAATGGTGGCAAATCAAATTACTGGGAAAAAATTTTTTTGGATTCTAGTACATTGAAGGAATAATACACATGAGCAGCCATAGCAGCTGTCTTCAATAAACCATATTCTGGTATGTTCTCATACATCTCAACTGGTCAACAATTTGAAAAACTTTACTTTTTGTCTTAATGTCAATTGCAGAAGTTGGAAGGACACCATGCACATTTGCTCACTGGTTTTATCAATGCAAGTTTGCAAAAGTAAAAATGAAAACCAAATGAAATCCCTTGCTCTACACCAGTTCTCACAGTGATATTGACTCATCTTAGAAAACTCTTCTCAAACGTGTATTGAGCAGCCAAGCTGGGAGCATTGTCAGCCAGAGCTCCCTCTTTTCCACCACTGCAGATACCCAGACATTTCTCAAAATAAATTCTTCCACCTGTGGAAATACTTGCTCTTCCTTCTGCAGAGGAGAGGGGCAACTCAGCTCCTAGGGATAATTCAGGCACCTGCATTCAGTCCCTAAACTTGGCTGAACACAAACCCAACTTGTTCCTTTGTCAACTAGCCAAAAAATAAACATTCAAGCCCATTCAAGCATTATTGGTAATGAGTGCTTCAGACCACCTTTGAAATCTTAGAACTGTACCTGTAATACAGGTGCTAACCTACCACTTGTACTAAGGCTGGGCATGCAGTTGTTTCAAGTCCACTGGAACAATTCTCAATCTAATAATTACTATAAATAAATATTTATGGCATAACCACTCATAGGTCTATTGGGAAATCATGGTCCTGTGTCGTGTTACAGCTCCAACATGTTCAGAGAAGGACAGATAGAAGGAAAATTTTTAGATATATTTCTTTTGTTCTATTTGAATATCAAGCCTACAGATTAGCAATCTGTAACTCATTGGGTGAGACACTTCAGACAACATACCCCTCAGACAAGCCCTGAAGTAAGCAATTTAAAGCCCTAACTCTACAAATAATTCATTTTTTGCTCATAAGAACAATTCAAAGACATTAAATAGAACTATGTCATTGCAGCAAAGGACATGTGGGGGTTTTTTTATGTGGCTGAGTGCTAAAAAACTAAATATGATTAAGGTCAAACTGTAATAATAAAAAATACTCTTACTGTAATTTAAGGACTGTAATACAATTGAGAAGTCAATAAAAGCATCTCCAGGGAAAAAAAATGCAAAAGTGTTTTTTTCTTCCTTTTTTTTTTTTTTTTTCTTTTTGATATTTGTTGACTCTATAGTGATGAGAGAAATAAAATACACTGTTTCCATGAAATTTTGCTTCAGCTACCAGGTGCAACATCTGCTTTGGAACACTCAACCTAGATAGTACTTCTCCCACAGCTGATGCAGACAGGACAGGGAGAAAACTGGGTGTCTTGCATTACTAACTTTAGGGCAGTTCCTAGCTACTTGGACTGCCCATTCACTCCTGTTTTCCCAATTAAAATTTATTTAAATAAAATTTGTACTGAGTTACATGCAAACCCATCAGTAATGGATTTTTATAATTTCATAAAATTCATGTCTTTTGCACTTTTTAAAGTACTTCCAGCGCCCACTTGCTGAAGCTTAAACTTTGAAAACTTGGAAATCTTCCTCGACATGCTAAGCAAAAGTTGATATCTTTGTGGAGGTTAGCAATTGAGATCTACAAACCAAAAATAGCTTAGCAACTAGGTAAGACTTCTGAGCCAACTGCAATACAGCACTAATGTTGCCAAAAGCCAAATGAAACATTAATTAGATTTGAAGAGAATTTCAATCAAGTCTCTATGTAATTTACCATAGGTTAAGGTATTTCATCATTACCCTTGAAAGTCCCAGGAAGTAGATGGTGGGAAGATGATTGTGCAGCCCTTACCTTTTAACAATGATCAGGGTCACATGGCTAATTAAAATACCTTTGTTTACATCGGGTAAGAGTCCTGCTGTTAGACCATCTGCACCTGCAGTCTGTTCCATCAAAACCCCTTCCACAAATTGCATGCTCCTAATAGGTATTGCTGTGCCAATGACAATTACCTAATTAGACATTAGAATGTCAATGCCGATTTTAAAATCCATGCTAATTATTTTACTGTTTGACAGAATATTTCCCAATGAAGGAAGGAGTCTGGATAGCATAATTATGTCACGAGGAACACTTCTGTATACGATTAAAAGGTTTGGCTGGCTCTGATTGGAAGGGCTCCAGTTATTTATGTATTTAACAAAGTTGCAATCAGCACATACGGTTTACAGCTGAAAGAAACAATCTGAACCCTGCTTATTCACTTGCCTTCTATGGCAAAGCATATAATGAAGCCTGTGATTAGGTTCCCCTTCTGTAAGATTTGCTTTTGACTAAGGTGAGTTTGGAAACAGAGGAGAAACATGTCCAAAAGACAGACAGTGTGATGGGTCTTTTATCTAGTTACAGTTAAAAGGTAGAAAGTCTGGGTGCATGGCTGATTCTGTGTTTTTAACTGTAGCAGAGGAAATACCTCTGCATCTACTGCTGAGCAGTTGCTGCATATATTGATCATAAGGTTGTCCTTGTATTTGGCATTGCTCTACAAGTTTTGAAAGATCTGCAACATTTTCCTAAGCAGCGAGACTTTAGCATTTTAAACAAGACAACCCAAACCATAACCATGATAATGAAAAGACGCACTTAGGATTCTGAAGTATTGTATTCAGTTTTTTCACTGGCAGCAAGTGAAAATTTTAAAAGAAAGCACAATTGAGGAATCTTACTGCTGTCAGCACATGACACAGGACACAAGTTCAGTCAATGTAAGGAAACTCTGTAAAAGCAAAGTATTCTTCGTAATAGCTGAAACTCTCACAAACCTTTTCAAACAAACATCTATTTTTCTCTC
Organism: Florisuga fusca; assembly: GCA_038090715.1. Taxonomy (NCBI): domain Eukaryota; kingdom Metazoa; phylum Chordata; class Aves; order Apodiformes; family Trochilidae; genus Florisuga; species Florisuga fusca. The sequence continues at coordinate 12,423,982 of JAAWXA010000020.1, forward strand.
TATTCCCCTACCCCAAGAGACACTTCAAATAAACCTGGCTAAAGCTGCCATAGAAGCAACAACACTGAATACCTCATGACTCCAAGATACCTTTGATTTTTAGTTGCGACTCTGCAACTAGGCAAAAAAATTGTCCCACTCTTAGAAAATGTTGTGGGGATAGCAATGAAGACAAATGTTTGTTTCTTTTATAAGTTCCACAGAAGCAATTACATTAAAATAACACAATGTCTAAGCACTCAAGCTAAAGTGTATCTGTACAGCTACACGTAGTGTGCAAAGAGTTGTTGTATTATTGCAGGGATTCAGAGGTGTATCTGACACATAATATTCTGCATTTAAATTTGTTTTCACAGTCTACTAGTTCTCATCATAAATCTCAAGTGGGACAGTGTAATACATGTCTATGTAACATTCAAAGCTGTAGTTGTGCCTTCTGTTCAAGAAACTATATCTGATCAAAATCCCCAGTAAGCACAAGAGTTAGAAGTCACAGGTCAAGAATCATTAAAGGAAAACTTCATCAACCAGTAGCCAAACATTTCAAATCCCTCTTTAAATCTTCCCCCAAATCCCTTCTCAAGACTCATTTCTGCTTCAGAGCCTATAGGAAATTAACTGGTTGAGGTGGAGGTTAAAGGATAAATCAGGATGACTGACCTTTGCTTTAATAGTGTGTAACACAAATGCATATACGTATACATACGTGAACTGCACGGCAGTCACCTGTCCCTCCTCTGTTACGCTTTCAGCAAGCTGCTTTCTTAGCATGTATATCACAGACATCCCAGAGACTTTCTGTAAGCACTTTATAAAGCCTAATGAACTAGAGCTGTGATTCTTATTTAGCACATCTTTCTGATACAACAAATAATACCTCTGACAGAGAGTATAGTTGTAACCTGAAGGCCTTTTTAAAAGAATATTTATCTTTAAATGAGTTCGATCTATCTTCTAAATGTTTCTAGGAGCATTTACAGCCTCTGTGATGACTTATATTTGAGGATTACATTTCTCAGTGCTACTTACCATTGCAGTAATTGGAATTCTGTAGTTGTCCCATGCAAAACACACTGAATTGCTTAGCTGTGAGTTTTGGGAAAGTTTCAGCTCGAGCAGGGCAGTAGCCAAAAAGACACATCCTTAAATGCCTGAGGATGACAGAACAGAAACACATAAGATGCAAACTTACTATAAACCTCCAATATTTTATCAGGCACTGATTCTTCAGAGCATATAAAATAGCATTAATGTATCATAAAGATTTACACAGCAAATTGTTAGAGAAGTCTAGGAATAAAATCCTGATTCTGTGTCAACTGGTGGCAGAACTCCAATTGACTTTATGAGGACTAAGGTTTCAGTCACAAGTTTCCCCTTAATGCCACTTTGGTTTTCCTCTGTATCTTATTTCTCAGTGCTCACTGACCAAACACAATCAAGGTTTTCTGAAAATCGCAGCTAACCAGGACAAAAACATGTTTGGGATGCAATGCTCAGCTGGGGTAGAACTGTTAACTCTCAGAGAAATTAATCATAGTCTTCCAGCTGGAGATGAGGCCCAAAATAGGCAAACTTCACGTGGAAATTTAATTTTGAACAGCTATTTCAGGGCCATATTTTGCAGGTGGGGCATATGTTGTAGATTTAACTATCATCTCAGTATCTTAAAGCTTGCTGTAATCACCTGAGCACTATTTTAGGAATATAAATGATATGTAAGATGTAGAAGACATTCCTCACCATATAGGGGTTTAAGATTTATTTTTTTAAATCCCATTATTCTTAAGGGAAGTATCCAACTCACTTGAAACAACCCATCCACATTAGAATAATATTCACCTACCATTACTGTATCAGACATATAGTGAAAGTATGTACTTATCAATTTAAGGTGTGATTTCAGAAGCTTTCTCTATCAGAGTAATTTTCTTTCTCCTGAGGTAAGTCATAAAACTCCCACTGACTTTGACGAGCTCAGAGTTAGGTCAACACTAAGTGCTTTTGAAAATTCCAAGATTAAGTTAAAAGTTAACTCTAAATTTATGTAGACTATATCACAATTTCCATTGTTCTCACTGGAATCATTACAGGAATATGTAAGTCTGTTAATAAATATCTAAATCCTTTAAGAATAACGTATCCCAGACGAGCTTTAAATAACTCATCCCTCCAAAAATGACATATCCCATCCATCTCTATGTATTTCCCTAGACTCAACAGTTTCGACAACTGCTTGGAAAGAATTTATCTCCTTAGAAATCTGTAGTCCCATTGTGTGTTGTATTAGCCGGAAATGGGACATGGAGCTGGATCTGCTGCAGGAAAGCATCTCCTAACAGATAGGATTTTGCTGAATGTCATATAACGCCCCAAAATTCTTGGTCCAAGGGTTCTTTTCTGACAGGTAATATCCCAGCAAAGCATGATCTTCTCTCAAATGACTATAAACAATCTCCAAGTGAATGCTGCTGCTTTTTTTGTGTCCAGGTTTAACCGAAGCTCTTCAGAAAGTAATTGCCATTATCAAGGTAGCACCTAGACGCTCTGGTCAGACAGAGGGCCTTGGGCTGATGGGTATGTCCATACAGATAATGAAAACACTTTTCCTGTTTCAAAGAGTTCAGCATTTGATTACAGTCAATTGTTAAGAAAAATAGGTATTAGAGCCTTTTTTGTGAATCCAAGACACTTTTGTTATGCTAGGTATTCCAATTAGCAGTAGATCCCATCTACACCTGGAAACTCCAGCAGTTTCCTTGTACAGTCTTTACTGGCCATGTTTCCTTTCTCCTAAGTACTAAGTCTCCAAATAGAGAAAAAAGCTTTATAAAGGGGAAAAGAAGCAGACCATTTCTTTCCAAACAAGTTAGTGCCCTTCACCGCAGCAATTCGAGCAATAAACCTTTGCTTCAGTTTCCTGAAGCACTGCAATATCCTACAAACAAGTGCGTCTTTGAGATCTCTTTCATCACTTGTAGTTTAGCATCAGGGGTTAGCGAAGCGTCAAGGTGTGAAAGCACAGAGCCTTCTTCAGCTGCCAAGAGCTTCTGAGAGGAGATGCTTCACCACTGTGTTAACTATGTTACCCCTTAACTAGTCATGTCATATCACCCCATCTGCACTCACTGCATCCCCAGGCTTCTCTCCACTCTGGCAGTCAGGGACGCAACTCTCCCCAAGCTGGGGCTTCTTGCTGTAACACCAGTGTGGGTTCTCCAGTTTCCTTCCCAAGAAAGTCTTTACTGCCTCGTTAGTACTGATTTCAGATGTGTCACAGTCACACATTTTTTTGCTCATCCTGCTCTCTCTGCTGGTTAGCCCAGACATTGAGAAACAGCATTGTTATTGTGCTGCAGAAGTGACACACCAACATGGAGGAGCATCAAGGTGAGACACGGCCATCACGAACACTGGACCCTGTAAGAGAAGGTCTCTTTTCCCTTCACGTTTGGTGGTAGGTGCCACCTGCACCACCTCTTCATTCAAAGCTGGCATTGGAATAGTGTGTGTCTTCACTAACCAAGTTGCACTTGGCAAGCTGCAGTTCTTCAGGCACACAGCAAAGAAAACAATTGTCTTCCCACCCACAGCTAATGACATCAACAGGGCAGGCAAACAAAATCTGCTACTTGCCCTCACATTCCTCTTCCTCCAGTTCCAGTAAATGGCAGCAGAGAGGTCTTTCCCCCCTGCCCCTTGTGTGCTGCTTAACCTCTGTGGCTTTACACAGAAAAGGTTTTCCAGAGGCCTGCTATCAATCCACAGCTCTGCTACAGCCATCCCTGGGAAGTTATTCAGTCCTGCTTGTCCTCTGCCCTAAAAAATGGGAATACTCTGCAACTTCCCTCCTCGCACTCCTCACATGGTGCCTAGTCTGTACCTGTAATATCTTTGGTCATACATTGACCAACATATGAAAGCGAATAATGTGGCAGGAGCCTCCTGTATTATTTATATCACTGTAAGTAGCCATAGGTGGATAAAACAGATGGGAAAGAACTGTGAGAAGACTGTGATTAGCATAATTGCTAGTGATCACATCAGACAATCTGCGTAAGCACAGTCAAGCTTTTTTATAAGTATTGCTAGGGAGATTAATAAGAAAATCAGAGTTGGGAGAGCCACTAAAGCAGAGGATGTATTTTTCTGGGGGCTATTTTAGAGCTCCATACAGGACTGGAATGTAGCAAAATTCTCAAGGATATTTGTATGACAGGTCTTTGCATAAGAAAAAAAACAAGTACAAAGCCCCTTCACTGATGCCTCACATTTTACTGTGGTCTGTGACTACTTTACAGGTGGTGCTCCCTGCACTTTCCTGTATAAGTATCTGATCCAGACCTGCCAGGAAAGTCATAATAAAGTGGGATGGAGAAGGAAGAATTCTACAAATTCTAGAAGATCACAGTACTGATTAGGAGCCTCCCTTTATGAAAAACTAAAAAAAAAAAAAAAAAAAAAAAAAAAAAGTCCTGATGAAAATAAGGATAAGCTGTATCAGTCTTGAGGTCTAATAATAACTGCCTTAAGGTCTAAGAAAGGATTTCCTGTGGCTCAGCCAGAATGGGTTAAAGCAGTCCGTGATGGACTTCAGGGAAAGAGGAAGCTATGTGTGGCAGACCCTGTGGTGTTCCTCACCAAACAGAGGAAGGCTGAGCTCCTCATGGATTGCTTCTCGTACTCTGCATCTACCTCTGTACACAACAGGGCACTGGTACACAAGCAGAACACAGGAAATCTGCACCTTAACATCTGAGCTTGAACATGAGCTTGAACACAAAACCCCAAGCGATACAAATTGCAAATATGCAGTTATCAAGTGAGTTTTAAGTCCTTGGCACTCCTGCTGGCTTGCTCTTTGAACTAGGACACCTCAGCAGCACTCGTGCCATGCTGTCTGCAACATATCAGGAGAAGCTTCGTGACAATTGCTGAGAATAACAGGGTCCCAATAAAAGTTGGGCTGCTAAGTGCTAGCGCAGCACAAGTAGTTATCATGACAGCTTCAGTAGCCAAGTTCAACGAGAATTCCAGTACGCAATACTGAGCTTTTTGCTTTGTTTGGTTTGGTTTGGTTGTTTGGTTTGGGGTTTTTTTCTGTGTGTGAGGCACTTATACACACTAGCTCCTTTACATAACCTCTGATATTCAGCTGGAACAAAGTCCCAGGCTTGTACATGTGCCTTTCCACTTGGTCTACCAAATTCCTTCATGGTTTCGATAAGATATAAATTGTGGGATTTGTACTATCCAGCTCTACACAAAACTTTTCTAGCTTACACTCGCAAGGAAAAGCTGGCAGAAAAATTACATGCTAAAAAAAATTAAAATAGTTAGGTATGAGTTAACTATGGCAAAAGCTGTGCAAAGCAGAAGTAGACCCTACAGGGAATGCAGCTGGATTGGGTTAGCTTCTCCCTCTGACATTTTGCTCGTTGTAGCTCACTTCTCTCTCCCTAACTAGGGCGATGTACTCCTGGGCAACATATGTGCATGGCTCTTCCCTAAATCTGTACACAGCACCCCTGAATCAGCCCCCATGCTTAGGGAGAAGGATTTTCTCTTTTATGAACCAACCCACTCCGTTCTGCACCGCCAAGTCTATGGTAGCCACTAGTCAAGTGCTTGAAGCCAAGAAGCACTTATTCTGCATGCAGGTGCTGAGGGCTCTGGGTTTGGGTTTTGCCAGTTATCCACAACAGGAGAATTATGACAGCAATTCCCAGAAGCACCTATACTATCCTTTCTGTTTCCTCTAGTCATTTCTTAATCTCAGGCAGAAACACACATCTCCACCCTCTGTAAACAGATTACTCAATATCCACTTCAACCCACAGCACCATCTCTATTTCTGCTTTGATTCACCAAAATCCAGCAAGAACTTTGTTACAGTGTTTTCTTAGTCCCTTGCTGAACTGGGTCAGCTTTCTTTCTCCATTTCCCCACCAGTTTTCTTTTCTTTGGGGTACCAAGTGTGCAGTGTCTCATCATTTCCACTCCCTTTTTTGACCTTTTCACACTGGAACTGCCCTCTTGCAATCACTGCACTACAGATGCAGTCAGATGACTGACTGAAGCCCCCTCCTGCTGTTAGATTTACAAACCCATACTCTCATGACCTCCCCATGCTGTCCATCATCTCATCTTGTTTAATTCTTAACCTTTCGGTAAAACCCACAAAAAAATAAACCATGAAAAACAATACAAATCTAACTCTGACTACCAGTGAAGCTGGTACATGTATTGACCTCACACATCTGCCACACATCTTAAGAAGCTGAGGGAAAAGATTTTGTTTCACCATCTTTGTATAAGACCCAGCTGCTCACCACTGTACAGCAAACTTCAAGTAAGCAGTCAGAAAATGAAATATTTATAGCTCTGCAACTAGAATTGTCCTCACTTGTGCATATACCTTTTGACAGTCTTAATTACATGTTCACATACCTTTTTTTTTTTTTTTTTTCCCCTTCAAACAAATGTTTCCTTATGAAATGTACAGCACCGACACACAAAGAAAAAGATACAGAAGCTTGGAAAATTTCATTTGTACAAGTACCTCGACTTCACAGTTTGGCAAAATTATTAGCAGCTAAAAGTAAGCTTTCTATAGTGGAAACATCAGGCAGCTAATCCAACAGCAGCTATGTGCCCTCTAATTAATAAAAACACATCCTACAAGAATTAAAGCTTTTCTTCTGTCATCCTTCAGATGCCTCTGGGGACAACACACAGACCTCTGAAGTGGTCCCATGGGGTGGGATATCTGGTGCTGATGTTCCTGCAGTGCTTTCTGGCACCCAGGCCTGGTGCCCTTGTCCCTTCACCATGCTGGTCCCACAGCCACCTGTGCTTGAGGGGTGGGAATCGCAGAGCAGAAGAGAGGCAGCTCCGATGAGATTCCCAAACTCAAAAAAGCCCTGCTAAGCGGCACACTCCCACTCTCCCTATGTGCATCTTAGCACTGCAACCTCTTCACATCTCACGAGCTAGCGTGGAACAGATGCGTCCCCCCGTCAGGAGGCAATGACACCCCTCCCTCCTCACATGACTCATATGATGTCAGAGTTGTCCTTGTCACCGACCCCAATTCAGGCTCACACGTCAAGGACACGTTTGCTCGGTGGATCCTCTGGGTGTGATAGATCATCCATCCCCCCCCTCCACATCCTAACCACAGAAAAGAGAGGACTTTTTGCTAGCTGAGGAAACTCCACTTCTCCAGCAGTTCCAGCGGCACAGTTCCACCAAGAAACGTTGGCAGAAGCTGCAAGGTTTCAAGTCTTTGGCAGCCAGGTCAACATCTCCCTGTACAAAAGCAATGCCCCTCCCCCTCAGTGTCCAACACAGAGATGCAAATGGATTTTATAGAACAGTCATGTACTTTCATGTGATCTAATATTAGCTGTGCTGTATATAATTATTTTATGTAGTACTCTGCGTTCTGGTTGCACTCCCATCGATATGTCTAGTAGATATTTGTAGTTCCCTAGTAATTTAATAGCTAGTTTGTGCCCTAAAGCATAAAAACATTTCTACCCTATCTAAAGTAACCGTGGGTGGTGTTATCCATATAAAATCTTTGAGTCCTAATGAGCTTTTGTTCTCAAGTTATAACCCAAAAATACATCACCCGGCTGTTCCGTTCTCTGCTAAAGATCCTCATGATGATGTGAAAGGAAAAGAAATTAAACCTTAGATAAATGTGTTTGATCTGCCACAAAGAGGAAAAAGACATCCTTCTGTATTGTATCTTGTTGGGATTTTTTCACATGCCCATTTTCTGTTCATTGCTTAGTGATTAAAGGCTGCAAATGAGCTGCATTTTTGCAAACTCAGAGCTGAAGACAGCTGTGGGTCAAACTGCCCAGGCAGGGGTGGGCACACTGGCTCTTCTGCCCTGTAGTAAGGCTGTGGAAGCCACTAGATCCTGGATACAATGGTGCAAAACACTTGGGGTTCCCCTAAGGAAAAAGGCAGCAGGCTCCATTTGACTTGCAGGGATGGTGATAGGATACATCCCAGATTTCTATCTGGGGAAAGGGAGGCTCCAGGATGTACAGGAAGATGCCAGGGAGAGCAGGTCTCCTGGGCTTTCCACCCCATGGCTAAATAGCTTGTCCCTCACCTGCAGCGAGGTTTTGTTCCACCTTCACAAAAATCTCACTCCTGTGAGTAACGGGGAGTACGGCGATGCCAGCGTATTCCCCTTGNCCAGGAGTTTCCACCTTGCATGTTGAAGGCCTGTGGTTTCCTCTGGGCAGTCATAACCTCTTACTTTCTTCCTCTACAAGTTGTCCTTTCCCTCACTCTGGACTCACTCAAAAATCATAAGTGGCAGTACTTCAGGGTGGTGACTTCTTTGTCTTATCCATGCTTTGATGTAATTATCGTACCATCATCACCATATACATTATATATGTATACAGAGCTGTATGGAAGGTTCAAAGACTAACTGTCGACGTCATACAGTTCATTTTTCCTCATGTGTTCTTTTTGCAGTTCACTGTCTGAAGGTAATTTCATGCCATTGCATGTAGCAGTTTCATTGGAAAGCTCTACCAATGGTAGTGGTATCCACCTTTTGACCAGTCAGTCTTTGCTATGATTTAAAGACTGTGACACTACAGTGTGAACTCCAATTTCACAGTTATTCCTTTCACTGGGAACCTTTTGGAATATCTGTAAATTTTGCATTTTGCTTTGAAATTTTTTTCTGTTAGAAAATACATGTCAAACTTTCAGACAAACTGAATAATTAAGCCTCAGATTGATACACATAGTAGATAAAACTGCTGTGGGATACAGCAGGGGATTACAGCTCAGATTCCATGCTACTGGATTATTGCAGATGTTAATTTATACTGTTTCTGGTTTTTCTTTTTAGAAATTTCCTTTCTCTATTAAAAAAGAACTAAAGTAAATCATAGTGAAACATGCTATTCAATATTCAAGTATCCAATACTATTCATTATTAGGTATTCAATAATAGATATTGAATTTCAATATCCATTAAATATTATTCAGCTTAGTTAGACTATTCAATAATAGATATTTCAAATTAAATATCAGTAGTCCTTCCTGAATGAACTCCTGATTTTTACATGTGCTAACTTTATTTATATTTTGGAGTTGAAAATTGCTCAGAATTTTTTAAAATGTGGAGACAGACTAAGGTCCCTTGGTTTAAGTGCTAATTTTTTAGAAATGTGACTACCAAGTATAAATATTGATCACAGATACAAAACATACCAGTGCCACTCTACTTCCTTTACTAGGACCCATGTTTCTTCTCATGTGCATCCTGACAGTGAGTTGTAATGGTAAGACTAGTTATAATAATAGATGCAACAGTGGCTTTTCAGCACTGGATGGTTTTTTCAGTATCTTATTGAGGTCACTTATTTCTTTCATGCAGGCTATGAATAGAAATTATTTTCCAGCACTATCCTAGAAGAAAAATAGTCTATGATCTGCTATAAATTCATAAATCTGTCTCCCAGTTCTTGCAAAGTGACTGTCCATTTAAAAAAAAAAAATCAGAAATAGAACAAAAGGTGTAGATTATATTTATGCTTTGTAATATCACTTTCTGAACGCTAAAAGTAGTACTAATGATTCCCCTGTCGTAATTTACAGCTAGAGAAATTGCGAAGGTATGTGTTTTATTTTAAACACATTATGCACACAAGAAGACTCATAAGCAGATTGCATTAGACTTTTAAAAATCAAAATTAGTGATATTAAAGTGTTCTGAAATATTGAATTCTCCTGACCGCTTCTTCGGATCTGACTGTGTCTGTTTAACACCACTGGGCCTGACAGAGGCCAGAAGTATGTATGCATGTTTTTGATATGTGTGTGACAGTCACTTTGGGAAGCATTTGGGTGTCTGAAGGGACCAGAAAGAGTATGACATGAGGATTGTACAGAGAAACAAATGCCTGTCCCTCATGGACAATGAGACTATTCCACCTTCAAGACCTAGGAGAAGCCACTGGCAGGGTACTAGCTTGACTCCTGCATTTTCATAGAATCATAGAATCATAGAATCATAGAATTAGCCGGGTTGGAAGGGACCTCAGAGATCATCTAGTCCAACCCTTGACCCACCGGAGCAGTTGCTAGACCATGGCACTGAGTGCCACATCCAGTCTTTTTTTAAATGTCTCCAGGGACGGAGAATCTACCACCTCACTGGGCAGTCCATTCCATAGCCTAATCACCCTCTCCGTGAAGAAATTCTTTCTAATATCTAACCTAAACCTCCCCTGGCACAACTTAAGACTGTGTCCTCTTGTCTTGTTGAAGGTCGTCTGTGAAAAGAGTCCAGCTCCCACCTCGCTACAGCCTCCTTTCAGGTAGTTGTAGACGGCAATGAGGTCTTCCCTGAGCCTCCTCTTCTTCAGGCTGAACAGCCCCAGCTCCCTCAGCCTCTCCTCATAGGGCCTGTGCTCGAGTCCCTTCACCAGCCTGGTTAGGCCACACCTCGAGTACTGTGTCAAGTTCTGGGCCCCCCAGTTTAAGAAGGATGTAGAGGTCCTGGAACAGGTCCAAAGGAGGGCAACCAGGCTGAGTACAGGGGAAGAATCACCTCCTTGGACCTGCTGGTGATGCTGTTTCTGATACAGGCCAGGATGCCATTGGCCTTCTTGGCCACCTGGGCACACTGCTGGCTCATGTTCAGTTTCTTGTCAATGCAGACTCCCAGGTCCCTTTCTGCCTGGCTGCTCTCCAGCCATTCTGTCCCCATGCCCATTTTCTGTTCATTGCTTAGTGATTAAAGGCTGCAAATGAGCTGCATTTTTGCAAACTCAGAGCTGAAGACAGCTGTGGGTCAAACTGCCCAGGCAGGGGTGGGCACACTGGCTCTTCTGCCCTGTAGTAAGGCTGTGGAAGCCACTAGATCCTGGATACAATGGTGCAAAACACTCGGGGTTCCCCTAAGGAAAAAGGCAGCAGGCTCCATTTGACTTGCAGGGATGGTGATAGGATACATCCCAGATTTCTATCTGGGGAAAGGGAGGCTCCAGGATGTACAGGAAGATGCCAGGGAGAGCAGGTCTCCTGGGCTTTCCACCCCATGGCTAAATAGCCTGTCCCTCACCTGCAGCGAGGTTTTGTTCCACCTTCACAAAAATCTCACTCCTGTGAGTAACGGGGAGTACGGCGATGCCAGCGTATTCCCCTTGCCTCTTCCTTGACTCGTCTTTATTCCCGGCTGTGGAGGCAGGCCAGAGCCAGCCACTCACCAGCAGCCAGGCTCAAGGCTTCCTTGGCTTGCCCACCTCTGCTCTTTAGGAGAGGGTACAGGCTGTACAATACATCATCTGTTATGCAATGATACCCGGCGCCCGGTTCCGGTTTGTTTCCTGGCGGTAGGAATATATCACACCCCCTTTCCCTTCTCCTTCCCCCCCCACCCCATCCCCCAAGCCCATTCATCCCCACAACTCCTTGTTTACTACCGAAGCCCTGTACAGGCAGGAGCACCCTGGTAGGCAGCAAACAGGCTGTAGGAAACACAGGATTTTGGCGAGGGGAGGTGACATGCCGGGGAGCCAACTCGTAAGAGAGAATTTTTTTTTTTTGGTCCCGTTTCAGTTTTGCCACTTCTCTCCTGGATGTAATTACACTCAAGCATTTACATCAGGTCTGAATGTGCCTAGCCTTTCTTGTTATCATATTTGGTTATTTTATGTTTAAAATAAAACACCAAGTGTGAGAAATATCACAAAGAGTTTATTATTGTAAAAGAAACAAAAAAACATTTTACCATCTAGGTAGCAAAGAAAGACCAAGATAACCAGATTAACACCTCCAGAAGAAATTTGTACCCAGTTTTGACCTTAGAGGTGAAACCCATCTCCAAAGACAGAAGAGAAAGTGCCTCAGAGGGTAAAACCTGTCTGCTTCATTACAAGTGATCAGCAAGTCAAGGATATTCATCCAGAAAGCAAATAATTCCCTATCCCATCAAAGCCAGCAAATCCTGTCTCTTTCGATCAAAAGAGAGTTCCTAGTATCTATGCTTGGAAACAATGAAACCCAGATAGAGTATTAGCTGTCATTAGAAAGTAAACGAAGGTAGTGGGAATTAATTCTTCCACTCACAATTTAGGAAGATTTTGCCATTCAGTATTATCAGTAAATCCCAGAAGTAGCAATCAGCAGGTAATCTGTTCAGTGTCACTAGATAGTCCCATCACATACAAGGATTTAACAAGTGCATCACGCCAGAGAGATACCAATTACTAGATAACCAACTTCCTCCTTTCTTGAGTCTGGTGGGCGGGGGGGGGAACTTTAATAAAACTGTAATCCCATCCTTGCCATATCACACCTTACAGAGCACCTTTTCTTATTACTTGAACTAAGCAAAAAAAGATGGGAATTAAGCACTACTGAGTAAACAGTGTTGCAAATTAAACAAATGTAAATCACAAATATTTGACTATGGAAAATACAGTCATTTTTGATTGTAAGAAAAAATTACAATTTTCTTACAAAATTGTTTTTGTAAGAAAAAATTTAAGATACCATGTATCTGGTAACAGCCAAGGGCTTATCACCCCCTTTTCAGAAGCTCAAGGAATAAGGCTTAAGGTTTTGTGAGTTTGGAGGAGTAGTGACTGAAACCAGCATCTCAAGAAAAAGCTACTGACCTCCCAGGAGGACATACCTTAATTTTGTCAGAAAATGTCAACCTGAACCACAGAAACCTAGAGCAAAAATTCATCAAAATTCAAAGAAATTCCTGTCTCAACAAACTGTATTTTTCTATCATAAGGATGTGGGGGTTTTGTACACACTTTCTACAAGCCTAACTCCTCTCATCACACACTTTGCTGTAATTGAAGGAGAACTGAGATTGATAAGCTGTTTGTCAAGCACTTTGAGGATATGGGCTTGACTACAGATGTCTGCACTAGAGTAGAGGCCCTGTCCTCTCACACTGCCCTTCAGTGTGTTTAATTAACCTACACTATCAGAAAAATATCTAGGAGTCAGAAGAAAAATCAAGTACTCATTACAAATGTTAAGGAAAAATCCTCAAAATAACAAAAAAAAACCCAAAACCCACAACAAAAACAACAACAACAAACCTAGTAGATCTTTTGATACAACAGTGCATAATTTCAATACACCTGTACCTGCAGCACCCCTCTCTAATACTGATATTTCTGGGGCTCTGGGTCCCCCCTCTTCTCTCCCAGCCACTTCTCTCCTTCCCATGAGCTGCCAGGTACTTGCCAAGGACCACTCTGAGCCCCACAGTCTGTACCTCCAGCATCCGGCTATGAACACCCAACTCCCTTAGTGAGAAGAAGGACAAAAAAAATTCATTTCCCTCATTTCCCACCCCCTCTGCCCCTCTCAGTTCTCTGCCTTGCTGTCTTTCATCAGGGAGGTTAAAGAAGGCATAGAAGGTGAGATGCTGCATGACATCCATACTGGCACAGTCCTAGAACAATATAGGAAATGAACGCAGGAGCTGTATTCATCCCTCACATCCTGCAACTTCACTATCTGCTGCTCTTGGTCCTTTCCAATTTCCTGTTCTCACTTGCTCTCACTTTTTTTTTCTTCCTTCTTTCTTCCTTTTGCTTTTCAGCTTTGGTCTCCCTCATGCTTGGGAGAGACTATTCTTTCTTCTTCCCCAAATGCACTCTACTCCTTTCTCAAACCTCTTACAAACACCTATCTTCTACAGAGATTAGCATCAACTCTCCTCATTCTTATTTTACACCAAGCCACTCTGCTTTGCTATGCCTTGCTCACACCCAGTCTCTCTATTTTATAGAGCATTTATGACACTGTGCACATAATATATAACTAAGAATTTCAGCATGAAAGCGATTGCCTCTTACACTGAAGTAAATCTGGAATTGACAGTTCTAAAATGCTTATAACTGCAGGACTGTCTTTCATAGATTCACAGATTTTAAGGCCAGATGGGACCATTAGATCATCTAGTCTGAGCTCATCTGAAAACCTGCTCTGGTTCTTCCCTAATAATGGGTGTCCATGCGATGCCATCAGGACCTACCAGCACAGCATCCCAGGATCCGTATTTCAGTTGTCACTATGCACAGTGCAGCCAGCGGATCAGCTGCATGAAGCATCCTTCCAACCACCAAGGCACACAGCAACTATTCCCTTCCTCTGACAATCCTACTTGCACAAAGTAAGCAGGAAGGTAAGAAGAGAGATAAAAAGGAAATTGGCTTTTTTTAGGAGAAAGTCCCCAAAGTGGTTCTCAGAAAATCACACATACAATTTTTGTCTTTCCTATTGCAACACATCCTAAATTTAAGGTACAAACATAAATCAAAGCCACAAACAGTTCCTGCACAAAGAAGCTAATGAAATAGAACAAAATAGAAGTGCACTTGCTATATTGCCTGTGTTCATACTCCATTATGTCAAGACAGTTTTGCCATATTTTATATTTCCTTAAAATCCATCTCCTATTTTTTTTTTAACCTTTTGATCTCATTAGTGAATGTATAATGTTTTTCCATTATTGTATAATTCTGAAAATGTAAATAATATATTTCAAGTAAGTTCTCTAGTAGTATTTAGAAAGCTGGCAGGAATTCTTGCATTTGGGTAATTCAGGTGTAAAGACAGCATTTTGTATTCAATAAATCCTTCTGCCTTGCATGTACCAAACAAAATGTACAGGAAAAATCAAGAATAAGCCAAAAAAGCAGAATTTACATTAAATTAGAGAATATAGTAAGATATCTAAGTCAGGCTGCACGTAATGGAAACTCACTAGTAATTTATCTATATGTCCCCATAATTTCAGAATCCTAAAATGCAGCAATTTTCTTGTTTGCTTCCAATCTACAGGTTCTTGTGTGTAGGTGTGTTTTAATGCCTTTTCCCCACTTATGGTGTGCATATCTGCAGGAGAATATGCACTATTATCATCCTTAAAAGGTTAACTTATGTATCTGAGTTTTAAATTGAGTTCTCAAAGGGATAGCTAATTTATACTTCATTCCTTGACTGTTAACTGGATGGGGAAAGTACAAGTAAAACCAAATTATTTTTGCCAACCGACTGCTTTCAGAAAACCTTACACTAGCCAATATGCAAATTTCTTAATGAAAACCATCCTGGGAATTTATTAAACTGTTCATAATGAAGAAAATTACTTTCATTTACATTGAAAAGTGAAATACTGTATCCTGACCTATATATGCGCTTGCCAAGATTCTATCTCCCCTCTACTCGGGGTCTTTACCATGCTATCACCATGAAGAAGAGCAATTTCTCCTTTTTGTATTTTTTTTTTATAAAAAGGCAAATAATAGGCACTGCCAATAGCCATTGTTGACCCAAGTCAAAAGTGTTTGAAATTAATTTATCCGCTTTGGATGGTGTATAAATTTCTCATTACGAGTGTCAGTGATGGACAAGAAACCATTCCAAAAAATGTATTGGGTATCATGCCAAACTCTGTAATCAAGGTCTCTTGCAGAGACTCTGGAGTATACAAAGGGTTTCACACAGTCAGGAGCGTTAGCTATGCATGCTTTCCCGTTGCCTGGGCTCAGCCAAATACTCTGTGAGAACAACACGTATATACACTTTGGTTTATTATGCCTCGCAGATGCTTTTTTGTTTTATATTTCAAGCTTTGTCAGGTCTAATGTTTGTTCCTTCTTCATTCTCCAGCCCTCACTCTTTCCCCTGTATCCCCCTCCCCCCAATTTCAGAACAGCTTCCTAGACAGAGCTGGTATCGATTACATAAACTGACTTTCTTGGAAAGTAAAAGGGGGGTGTGAGGGGGTGGAAATGGGATTTCTTCTCCTTGCAACCGAAAATGGCAGCCGTTGAACAGATCTGGTCAATGACAGTAGGAGAATAAGCCCAGCAGAAAGTGGTAATATATTGTGTTACACTTATGCCAACTTGCCAAGTCAAGTTCTTTTTCTCAAGCGCATGTACAGTTTGTTCTTGCTATCCTCAGTTAACTCTGCTGTCTGAATAGAGGAGATGGGAACTGCTCAAAGGCCACAATAGCATGTTCTACTTAAGGTTTCCTCTCCACACTAACTATTGTGGATAGCACTCTTTACAGTCAAGCGCTCTTGAATAAGAATGCTCTCATTAAGGAGATGAAGCTATGTTTTCTTTACCTTGCAAGCATTCTGTAAAATGAGATTTTCCTCATTACAGGCAAAGTACCTGCTGTTAAAAAGCAGCAGTTGGAAATCAAGTTGGCTTGATTTCCTCAAACAATTTTGAAGCTGCCTTCAAAACTAGCAGCAAAAGAGCATCAAAATGACAATATTGTACACAGAAATGCAGCAGGAATGACTGATTAATCTAAGTATCTATGGGAATGTGAGAAATGACACTGGAGCAGATGAGTGGCCTGTTTAGTCCGAGATACTGTGTCAGCTAATATTGTATACTGCAGCAAGCAAAGGCTTAATGCCTCATACCTAACAACTCTCACCAAAAACAGAAAACATAGGTAAGGCAGCTGAGATTGAGAGCAAAGATTGAGAGCTGATGCTCTGAAGAAGGTGAGCTGAGATGCATATTGTAGATGGGATATAAGAAAAAAATTACAGGCAATATTGCTAAAGCAAATTTTTTTTATTTTTTTTATTTTTTTTTTCCATCACTCAACCTTGGTAGCACTCCCTTTCTCAAGCTGAGTTTTCCAGGCAGGGGAGTTTGCCAAAAAGGTGGGTGGCTTCATCTCAAAATTTGATCCAAGTTTTAATAGGGTTTTTGAGGGGGTTTTAATAAGGAATATAAAAATGACACATTCTTCAATATTATGTATTAGAGCCAATATGATGAAGCCTTATGTAGCAGGCACGTTTGGGTTTTTTTCTTTACAAAATACTGCTTAAAAAGCAGACATATGTAAAAATCAGTATCAGCCCAAGGGTGGATCTTTGATTCAATTAACTATTCAAAGTGGACAACAGCAAATTCTGTCAGTGCACTTTATTTATTGCACAGCTATTTTGAAATCTTATCAACAAAATGCAGACATTAAAATATTATGGGACACAATAGAGTGCACAAATAAAGTAAAATAACAGTAATAATTATGTTGCAATGGATAAAAGATGGTAGTTGCTGGTAGAGTTGCTACTATTGTCACTTATTGTAACCACGTAAGAAAAAAACCATCACAATTTGCACATTTTTCTAACAAATTTTAGTTCTTTCCTCACTGATTCTTCTCCTGAAAGGCATGTTTTCCTAAATACTGCCCACTGCAAGAGTCCATTCCCCTATATTTCTTTGCCAGGAAGTAGAAAAATTATCCCTTGTCAATTTAATCAAAATGTCAGGGTGTTTAGCCTTGAGTTCAGTCTTTCAAGGCAATTTTTTGTTTGTAATGACAGAAATACATAGTGTCTCAAAATGTATGAAAAAAATGAACAAGTAAAATATCTTCCTTTAGAAAAATACACATTATCTTTATTACATAATGTGTGTGGTCAATTTTTACTGCTACATGTGTCTCTGGTTGTCCTTACTCTTTTTTCTTTTTCATCTATAAAACTGAAAAAAAAAACAAGCTAGGAAATTCTATTTTAAAAGATTTTGAAGGCTATATTAAAGTTCCACTGATAAAGACATATAAAACTAAGACTAGAAGTTATTTTCAGCAGAAACCTTAACCTCTGCAGAGACAATCTTTTAATTACACTATCATATAGCATAAGAAGAACATATTAAACGGCACTAAGCATTAGGAATAACACAGAATAATGATAATGAAGTGGCTGGCACAGTTTGCCCATCCACATTTGCAATTAAATTAACTTTCTAGTTAAGCTAATTGTTTCTGGCATGACAATATGGAGCAGTCAGTTAAGACACAATTTCTTTAATCATGCTCTGTTTTCCTGTGTCAAACAAGAAATTGATAGAATTAAAGGCTGTATTCTGTTCAATGTGGCATTTTGTGTTGGCAGGAGCATGGCAGTGCTTGCTGTGGTTCTACATTGAGTCCGAAAGCTCAGATTACCCTGGTGTGAGTCCCTCTGCCCTCCACCCAGAAACACAGGAATGATTTCCTGGGGTGTCCTTGGTGAGTAGTGTTCCATTTTGGCAAGCATGAAAGTTTGGGAAGGCATTGCAGAAATGGGCAGGACACAGGGAGCCAAGAATTTGTAATCCAACACTTTTATCTATCAAACTTGCACTTTCAATACTGGCACCCAGTCATGGCCATTTCCTTCTCCTGAATTCTTGGAGTTTGGCAAAAAGCTCGAAACAGCATCCTGATCTCATCCCACGTGCCTGGTCATCCTGGCTTACCAAACATCTGCACCAATTACCTATCTCAAGTTTAGTGCCAAGGCAGTAACTTGGTGTGTTACTTATTTCTAACCACAGGAACTCTGGGTGCACAAAGACAGTTTAATCAGGTATCAAAGCACAGGTTAATGACTATATTTTTTCAGCTAAATATTGCAAAAAGAACATTAAACCTTTACCTTTAGTCAACAAACAATGGGTAACTATGCAAAACTGTAGTGTTCATCCACCACATGGCTTCATCTTCAAATCTACACTACAGACAGTGAGACCATGTCTCCAGTCACCCAAAGGCCATATCCCATAGGAAAACAGCAGCACTGAACTACACTGTGCCTCATGTCTTGTTCAAATTTTCCCATAAGTTTTGTTGAGAGTTTAGATCTTAGCAATTTTGCTACAAAATACACATATTTGCTGAGAAGAAATTTGGAGTTTGACTTCAGAGTTGTCCTAAGACATGGGAACAATGGTATGATGTGAGGTCTTCAATTGGGAGTGAACATTTTCTCAAAATTCTGGATTATTAAATTAAATACACTTTGTTCCTCTTTTCCACACATAGTCAATGTCAAAGAAAAGGGAAGAAAGAATCTTTTAATAAAAACATAAAAAACCCCAAAGTCTTTTCACACCTGCAGTCCATGAACAATTTACAATGGTTAAAAAAAAAAAGTCCCTAGGTTTTTTTCATTTAGAAACATAATATTCTCCAATCCAATCTCACTCTAAGTCCTTTTAGACACAGATGGAGGGACAACCAGTGACTAGAGGGTCACTTGAGAGGTTCAGACATGATGACCCAGGAATTCAACCTAAGTGCTGTTTGACTACCCCCTTCTCCCTGCCCTGGGTGTGTGCACCTCAGCAGCCTTCCTCCACACAGCAGTAAGAAAACATCACAGTGGGATTGACCAAAACTTGCTGAAATCATTGAATGGAAGAACTGTTTTTCATTTGTACTAAACAAAAATAAACATTAAGCTCATTTATGGAGCAAAATAACCAAAACAATGGGAAAACAACAAAAGCATAAACATATGGGAAGTCTGGAATGAAAATAAGCCCTGGAGCCTAGACGGTTAGGACCTTGATTGGTAGCAGAATGCTTGTTTTGGATGTTTGCGGGAGAATCTCCAATCAAAAGCCAAAGGGAAGCATCAAAAAGAGCCACAAAAGCATCAACAACATGTCTTTAAGATAAACCTTAAGAAAGATATTGAGGCAAGTGCTAACTGAAAGAGACTGGGAACTTCAGGCAAAGGAATTCTCTCTTCTTTGATTCTACCTGAAGATACAGAAATCAGAAGTTTGTAAATAAACAGGATTGCATCAAAGGTAGGTGACTCAATTATCAATTGCTCTTCTTAACATTCAAACTCTGGGCTTCCTGTAACACGGTTAAAGAGATAAAACTTCCCTCTTCTGCTTTCCAAGAACAAAACCAGTGAGCCAGTATCTCCCGTATCAGGGGGAAACAAAAGGCAATACACAGTTCAAATATGTAAAGCACAGGAGGAGTTAAAACTGCACCTGAAAACTTACTGGTAAAGATGAACCCTTATTAGAAAGCCAATGGCAAAATGCCCAAAGACTCAGAGGCACAGCTGCTGCAGTTGTGGTTTGAAATAGCATTGAAAAGGGCTACAAAAGCTTTGACCAACCTGGAAGTTGCTATCTGATAAACTGCAGAAAGGGCTCAGGGAATTGAAAGGTGTCCCAGAGAATGAAAATGAAGCTCTATCAAGAACTGTGACACTCTGAAAGGAAGAAAGATAACAAGAAAAAAACCTACATTTGAATTGAATAAACCCTTTCCCTGATATACTCAAATATCAGTGAGGATCTCAAGGGCAAATTGGCTTCAAACCAGTTTGCAGACACTCAGGTAAGAGTCGGAAATAAACATCACTAAAAGACAAAAAGATATTGTACTGACTGTAGAATTTACTACAGAACCTGAACTCTTTTCACAACTGCACACCACAAAAGGAAACAGCTGCTGCAAACAGAAGATGCCAGCAATTTGCCTAGATCTTTTATGTCCAGTTCTCTATTTCAAGTTCAGCTCAGAAACTCTGATATGGTTCATGCCATCATTATGTTTTGTGGAAGGAGTGAGGACCAATCCAAGCTTATATAGCAAGAGAAATGGCAACAATGGCAAAAATGAAGTCACGATCGATCCTGGAAGCAATATACTTCTAAAGGAGAATGGTTATAAAAACAGGGCTAGTGAGAAAAGATTGCTGTGTGTTCCAAACCAGGGCCCAACACTAAGATGCAGTGCAGGCAGGAGGGGAGCACCAAGCTGAACAACCAAACCAAGAGGCTCAACACACTGGTGTGTAGTTTCTGTAGGAAGCTTAATAGTTAATTAAAAAAAAAAAAAAAAAAAAAAAAAAAAAAAAAAGAGAGAGAGAAGAAAAAAGAAAAAAAAGAAAAAGGAAAAAAACCACCAAAAACATTTAGTGTGTAATAAGAAATTATGTGCCATACACCAGAATAATGAACTCTGAGTCAGACTTTAGTTATAATACCAGAAATAAAAGCAAGGCAAGGGAATAGGTGATTCAACATCCAAATCTATTTTGCAGTGCCCACGTCCCATCTATAGGGGCAGAAATACCACTAGAAATTACAGGTAGTGGCAGCTTTCCAGCAAATGAAAGATGAAGAGTCTTTGAAACTTTCTTTGAGATCCCCAGTCTCTGGGGACTTTTAGCTGCCGAAGTTCTTCTGGATCTACAACAAGAGTAAATCTCTATCCATTTGCTGAATGCTGCTGACGATAGTCAGAAGGAGATGGGGAAAGGAGGACTGCAATGGCAAAATGCAGGTCTGGCAAATTAATAGTAGCTATAGGAAGTCGTGGGTGGAGAACATGTGAAAGCTCAGAAAATGTATTGGCTTTTAGTTTGGCACCCTACCAAGCATTCAAAGAGAAGCAAGAAAATGTTTTTGAGATTGTTTCGTTAGAAATAATTCTCTCTCTGCTAAACAAATAAGTTGTATTTTACTGCTTCAACACAAGAGCAATCCTGGGGAACTGGCTACCTAAACAGCATCTTCCTTTTCAGCAAGGAAGCAGTAAAGCAGCCTTGTAAGCCATGCAGGACACACATCAGAGAGGCAGAACACTCTTGAGTCAGAGCTCAGACTGAGTCCAGCTAAGGAAAGATGACAACATCAGATTATAGAAAACAACACAAAGTCATTCAGTGTGTGCCTCCCTATTACACTAAATAGTATCCTAGATGCTGCTGAAAGCTTGGTCTGGTTTACTACCCTGGTTCTTAAAAGTGGCTATTGGCAAGTGGATCTAGAGGGACGGGGGGGGGGAGGAAATGCTTTCATAGTAGGACAAGGACTGTGGCAATTTAAAATGATGGCTTTTTGGCTAGTGCAATACATCAGCTACATTTAAAATTCTAACGAAAAGGGTATTACATGGCATGCCTCTCTCAGCCTGTTTGTTATACCTAGATGATCCTGGTGCATGCCAGAATGTTGGAACAGGGACTGATACGTTTACAAATGGCCTGTAATTAGCTAAAGGCTGGTAGACTGAAACTGTCTCAAAAGAAATGCTGGGAGTTTGTTTCAAAAAAGAGGTGATTTACCTTGGGCAAAACAGCAAGGAAGGGAGCAAGATTTCCTTGGACAATGAGAAACTAACAGTCCAGAGCTTGCCAGCTGCCCCCACGCAGGGATATGCACCAGCTGTGGGAGGCCTGTGGTTTTTTTCAGAACTATCAGCATCTTTTTCAGCATTGCAAAAACACTGAGTTGATTAGGAAAACCACCCCAGTAGTTAACATTTCCAGACTTGAAAAGGGCTTTTGCATTTACTCTTGTCTTAGCTACCTGCACCTTGAGGTTTCTTCATACAGTCCACTCATTATTAGTGCTTGGGGGAAAAGTGCAACTGCACACAAAAAAGAAAGTGGATTATGGAAAAAATGTGTGAATTTTCTGAAGGCACTTAATCCCCCCTCCACAAGAAGGTCTCCCAAAAAACATTTTCCCCGTTCTGGGGCTGCAAAGAGGTTTATGGTCAGCATAGAAGAAGTGTTCACAAGATGGTTCACATTGTGGGAATCCTGAGATGACTGGAGAGCCATACTGGTTATAAAAATGGTTGTCTGGTGCCTGGTCCAGTGCATCATGATGGTTAATAGTCACTGGGGAAATACTGTCATCTCCCCTTTTCCCATGATTTGCAGGAGCATAAATGCTCCTGTTTCATCCATTGCAACAGGATTTGTAAGCTTCCCAAGAGGATCTCAGTACTTATGGCATAACACTAGACATAAAACTAATTTGGTAAATGTAGCCCTTGGAAGAGAAATCCCTCAAAATACCCATTTGAGTCAGAAGATGAACTACAGTGCAGGGAATGGAAAAGCAAGTAGACCAGATAATGCAGATTTTTTTTCTGGGCCATTCTAGAGTGCTTTGTCTACAGTAGTGGCTGTGACCAGATGCTGGGGATGAGGAAAAACAGAGCTATTCTATTTATGTTATTTCCCAATCATACCCTATCAACTTCCAACTATTTTCAGCTCTGAGACTTCCTGACCCATGTATAATTCACATGCAGTTAGTAATTCTCAATGATTTTGTCTTTCATGAACTTAAATGTGTAAACGTGTCACATCCATAATGTCATTTGGCAGAGAGCTCCTCTGGTCTACCACCCACTTTGGGAAGCCATTCAATGCTTTGAAACATCCGTGTCCTCCTTTGAAGTTTGGTGGGGGTTTTTTTGGTTGGGGTTTTTTGTTTTGGTTTGGTTTTTTGTTTTTGTTTTTCCTCTCCTACAAAAGCATTCAGAAGTGAAAGGTCCAAAATGTGAGTGCATTCAAGGTGAACCCTCATATTCTTTCTGTTGTTCTCAGTGCTTTCCCTGGGA
The DNA here is from genome assembly GCA_038090715.1 of Florisuga fusca. NCBI lineage: Eukaryota > Metazoa > Chordata > Aves > Apodiformes > Trochilidae > Florisuga > Florisuga fusca. Next base: position 12,447,211 of record JAAWXA010000020.1, read on the forward strand.
ACTATTAAATTTTTTTTTTTAATCATTGCTGAGCACTGAGGATTTCACAGAGCTGTCACATTCTCAGCACCTTACTCCTTCATTGTAACAGTCAGCTTACATCCTAGACCCTGACATTATCTTGAGGGGAGGGTGAGAAGGTTTGTGGTTTTCTAGGGGGAGGTTGTCGAGATTTTTACATAACCTGCACTGGTGTAAAAGGTGATGAATACCAGATGTATGACTCTGTGCTAACAAAGAGCATTGATCTCATATCCTTAAGCAAAGATAAAGATGCTAACCAATGTTTGCAGCTCATTATCAGCCCCCTTGTTTACTTCTTCAACCCTTTTTTTTTTTTCCCCTCAGCAAACCAATCTCCGTGCACCCACCTCTCCCAGCTATTTCTTCATTTTGGAAACTTTCCCTATATCAATTGTTTCTTATTTGCTGCCCTCCAGCTGCCCCATTCAATCTCCAGTCCCCATTTTTCCCCAGTCCTACTCCATTTCTGGTTTCTTTGCACCCTTTTCTCCAATTTCCCTCATGCTCCTGTCTGCCAAGCATCTGCACTGAGTGGTTTCTCTTCCAACATCACATTGAAGGAAAAGCCAAGATGTCCTCTCTGCTCTTGTATTTGGTACCAGCCTATCTCAGACCAGCTGCCACCAGTGTGGGTTGCTATGACTGCTTTTGCAACATTGATCTTGAGAGTCTCCCAGTCAGACAACAGGACACAACTACTCAAGAGCTTACAAAGAAGGACAGGTGTTCATCAGGACAAAAATAAGGCTTGAAACAAGGAAGCTCCTTTTGACAGTCTTTGGGGGAAAAAATAACTACCAGCCCAAAGTCAACCCCAAGCTAAACACACATTGGTTAACACAGACCTATTCAGGGAAAGCTGTGTTTTTCTGTGCAAAAACACATTTGTTTTTCTCGAGATTAGAACAACCTTTTTTTCTGTGTGGCAATACTTGGGGCGTATTTGGCAACTTCAGTGCAGTTATTTATGGTGGGGAGAAAAGCCCAACTGTGTATTATAGATAGCAAAACTGAGACAGAGCTCAGAGGAGAGGCTTGACCAGTGTCACAGCAGACACTGACAACAGAGATGAGAACAGAATATGTGTTACCAAGATTCAGTCAAAAGGCAGATAACAGTGTCATTGCTTACACATATGCAACGCTGAACAATGGAGGATGCTGAGTACTCAGTGCACCTGCCAGTGTATTCAAGTCTTGAAACACAGAGTGAGCAAATCAATATACTGAGAGTTTAAAATGAAATGAGTTAACAGTATGGATTGAGGGACGTGAATTCTAGTTAACCCAGCTGATAAAGTGAAATGCAGTAATACAGTGTATATGTGAGAACACTTCGGTAAGGTCTGCCAAAAATAGCATATAGCATAATAAATTAATGCTCAGCTTTCCCACAACAGGAAAAAATGTTAGGGAAAAAAGCATCCTCCTGAAATCCAACTGCCTGGGTTTTCTCCCTTAAGTGTGATCATGCTCCTTTTGATAAACTCGAACCATAAGCAGCACTGCATGCAGCAAACAAGAAAGCTTTTCAAAATCCAGACCCCGCTTGAATGTTTTGCTCCAGTCAGAGGTGTAAAAACACCCAAGGACATAATTTAACTAATATAAGCACTTCAGGACTCCTAGTGAAACTGCTTCGAGTGGTGCATTCAGTTTTTTATTTTTTTTTTTTTTTTTTTTTTTTTTTTTGTCACAGGCAAGATATATGTTTACATGGCAGACTTAATTGCTGTTTTCAGAGGACTAATGCTGTGTAAAATCATAGTCATCAATACAGCCATTTATTTTGACTATAATTAACAAATCAAGTCACAGCACGTTTTACTTATTTGCCAATCTGTTGAATATTCACACTGGCCCCAAGTCGCCTATTCATTTAGCAGTAAACATGTAGCCTAGCAACTGACTGTCAATATCAACAGTAGTTGATGAAGTTGTTAATCTCTAGAAGACTGACAGGTTAAGCCAAATTCTCCAGTGCAAAACTTTTATTGTCCAAGCCTTACATTAGCCCAGAAGGATACCTATGTTCAAAAGATACCACATCTCCTTCTACTATTAAAATTAAATGAAGTGTGCTAGAGGCAGGAAAAGGCTATGTGCTCTGCCTGCCATGCATGTTTTGCATGCACCACAGCATCCAGCATTGTGTGTTCAGGATGTATTGACCATTGCTAATTTCCAGAGACAATTGAAGACACTTTTGCATCTGTTCATCATCCCGGAATAAACTATCATATAAGCGCACGCTGTGCACCAGAATATTGATGAGGTCAGGAGAAACGCAAATCTCTCCTTTGCTATGCAAATCTGCACTAGAACTGCAAAGGAGAAGGCACGTACATATGGATAAAGAGCTTTAATCTGGGGTACTGAGAATAAAAAACAGAGTGAAGGAATTTGAAAGGAGCAGTTTAAATAGAATAACAACAAAAAAAAATTATTTAGCCCACAGTAACACTCACTACACCAGGACTAAGCTCAACAATTTTCCAGTCATTTAGTTGCACAACTCAGAAGTTCCACCAACACAGTACGTGAAAGACACAGACAGGCAGTCTAATTATCTGCAAAAATACAATGAGGAGTTTCAAAACAGCAGGAAAAACCTACCACTTTTTGCTGTCTGTTACAGGCCTGAGCTGGATCAAATTGCCTGCAGAAAGTCCTTCCTATCTCACTTTTGATACTGACAGCCGTGCTGGTTGTAGCAGAAATTCTTGTGTGTAAAGTCACTGAACAACAGCAATGCCACAATGATTTCATCCCTTCCCAAGTATTTACAGAAGAGGGATGGTTATCATTAGCAGAGAAACTGTGGAATTGTAGAAAATGGGATGGAAAAGGACCGTAGAGACCATCTACCCAACTTCTTGCTCCAAGAGAGAATCAGACATAGGTTGTGTCATTTTCTTTCCTAAAGACCTCCTGTCACAGAGGTGCCAGTCTATTCCAGGACTTCACTACATGAATTATCAGAAACCTGCTTTTCCTCTCCTAATGTCTGGTTCTCTCTAACAGTTTAATCCCATTTCCACTTATGCCAAATAATACTTTGCTCTTCTCTCTGAGCCACTCTTGCATATTTGAACACTACTGGTACGATCCCACAACAGCCTTCCCTGTGCTGGATTAAACACTCCATCCATGCAGTCTCTCAATGACAGATGAAACATCTTGACTGGACATGGTGACCATGACTCTTGGCTGGATCATCTCCAAGTGGTCAGCATCTTTCTAGGAAATCAAGATTATCTGTGAAGTAGACATTGTATTGGGAAAATACTGCCAGTCGTAGGCAGAGTGGAGGAGTTATTTCACACATCTTTTAGATTGTATTGCCACTTATGCATTCATAATGATGTCTGCCATTTTTGCAACAGCATGACATCGCCTTATGTTCAGCTTGTAATCCACTATAATCCCCAGAGGTTTTTCTGAAAACTTCAGACTGTACAGTTGTTACCTATCTTGTATTCCTGAAGTTCATTATTTTTCTGTACTATCATCCCTCTATTTATTTTAGATTTTCAGCCTATGTTTCCAGACCCTCCTCCCCATTTCTCAAGGCTGTTCTAAGATCAGAAAGCTTTGCACTCCCTTTCACTTTCAGGCTTCTGCAAATTTAACATGCATAATCTGTATTGCATCACTCAGGTCACAGTCTTAATGAGAACTGGGCATAGCTCTGCAGAACACTACTCAATATATCTTCCTGTTTTGATACTCCTTCATCCTCCTGAAAATTATCCTCCAAACCTGTTTCTTCCAGCTAGTTTTACCCCTACCTAACAGCATTTTCATCTAGCCCAGGTTTCCCTTGATTCAGAGAATGTCATGTAAGCCAACTTTACAGATCTCACTATACTCAAGAGACATGATGTCAACTGTTTCTTCCCTTTCCATGAAGTCTGTTACTCTGCTGCACAAGAAAATTCAAGTGGTTTGACAATTCATTCTTGACAAATCCGTGCTGGCAGCTATTCATTTTCTTGTTATCCTTCAGCTGCTTTCAAATGTTTAGTTTGATTTTTTTTTTTCTTTTTTTTTCCAGAATTTTCCTGTGGACTGAAGTTAACACTGATTGGTCTGTAATTCACTGGCTCCCATCCTCCCCACTTCTTCCCCCCACCACCTTTTTTCAAAGCGAAAGAAACTATCGTTGCTCTTTTTTTCCAGCCTCTGGTACCTCATCTGTCTCACATGAGCTCTCAAATATAACACTAATAGCTCAGAGACTGCTTTAGGCAAACCCTTAAATATCCTAGAATAAAGTCCATCTCAGTCAGTTTGAAAACATCTAGTTCATCTGTAACTCATACCTTGGTCTTTTTTGTTTTTTACTAATATTTTATCCTTTTTCTGTTGGTTTTAATAGCACTAGTAATATGAAATATGAAAACAATCAACTTTTTAATGAAAGTGCCATTGAAAAAAAATAGAAAGGGAAAAAGGACTCTGACAAAGTACCTACAACCCTTTCTATTGGGTTTGTCTGTGCTTGTACCATAATATCACCATAATATTTTTGAGGATCTGGCAGGTAACTCACCCCTAAGTTCAACTATGAAATTTGCCTCTGGAGAGATCCTATCATGCTCTCAAGTCCATTTTTTTTACATTGTTATTACTCCTCCATCTATTTGCAAAGATTGTGAAATCTCATTTCATGCTCAATTTCACCCAACTTGCCTATTGCCTTGCTACTCTCAGCTACTTCTCCTTTGTTGTCTAAAATATGAAATATAAAAAAAGCCTTTCCTCTACATGCATTCTGTAAAACAAACAAAATAATTAAAAACTAAAAACTGATACCTGATACCTTCTTAGAACTTACTGAATCATCCTTTTCTCACTGTGGTTTTATCCCCAGGAGATGTCTGAAAAGCAGTTAAAATTTCAGATGAACACGATATCCTCATTAATTTCAGAAAAATCATAACTCATCTGAACTTCTTTGGTGGTTTGCCTTAGATCATAACCCCTCTAATTCCCTTACCTTTTCATCAGACCTCTTTCTCCCTCCTCCCAATCTCGGCCTCACGAGATATCCTCAACTTTCCTTTATAATCTTTATTTGGTCATCTGTGTCAGTCTCCAATCCACTCCATACACCCTCACTGGGCTGCAATAGCAAATTCCAGGCACTCTGTCAAAAGTTTGCAAGCTTTACACTTTTCATTTTCATGTTGCACTCACTTCCTCACCTGCCCTCCCCAACCCAGCAACTGCAGGGTCACAGCACAAGTTACTGCTTGCAAAACTGCCCCAGTCAGGAATCCAGCAAGTCTCCAGCCTGCAAACAGGGGACAAGATGTGGTCTTTATCAGGGCAGACTCAACCATGTATTGTCACCGTAACCCAAGCTTAAAGCTCATTTTATTTAGCTGAGTAGAGCTCTTGCCAACACTCTCAGATTTTTGCTCCAAACATCCTCTAAGACAGAACTGGAGCATCTGAAGTAGGTGCTGGAGGAAATGTAAAGGTTGCTGTCGCTTTTGCACCTAGCGCATCCTACACGGTGTTCCTCAGTAATCCCCTGCCAACACAATGTGTGTCAGTGGAGCAGCCTGAAGCCTCACAGGACCCCATGCAAGTCAACCTCTGGGAAGGAAAGCAGTTGCCTAGCATGACCCTACAAAGAGATTTAGACTGAAACCACCAAAGTACATTCCATTCCTCCTGCCAGATGGGAGGCAGTCCACCCCATGGCTCTTCCCCAGCACTGCTGCCTGGTACACAACAGAGCAGTGGCTACATCTTCCTTTTATTACACCCCATCTTAGGTGAAACAATTCACTGCAAGAAAAATTGAAACTACAGAAACATTCACAGGTTTTTCAGTTCCTTTTCATTTCAACTTAAAGTTATGCATACTCTCCCTGTTTTAAAACTTCTAGCTAGCAGGAAACAAAACACAGTCCTATTAGATTTTTATTCATACAAGGAGTTAGCACTTCTATTAAGTATTCATTTACTCATTTAAAAGCTTTTCCATTTAAAAATAATATCCTACCAATATCATCACTGCGTGCATTTATTCCTTTTATATAGGCTATTCTTCTATGAAATATTCATTCAAATGGGAGCTGCTATATTTAGAATGCAGAGAAGTGTTTTATGCACGTAGATGCTTTTATATTCTTGCTATGCCAGCAATATATAAAAAAAAAAACCCAAACTGCACTCCCATTGTACTTCAGTTTTAAGCCACATATTTTGTGATGTTTAGGCAAGATTAGATGTTTTGCTTCTGGATAACTGGTTTCTGCAGAAGTCACCTTTAAAGCTTAGATGCCCACGTATCAGTAGGTTCTGGATTGCATGCACATGCGTTTTTCAGTTCCTTTCCAATTTTAAATTTAGTGTTTAAATTGCTTTAACTACTTAGCTGAGAAAAATAAGGCCTACAATTTTTTTCCTAAACATCTCATCCTCTTCAGCTAAGCCTTTAGAAACCTTACACAATTGTACTCTTTCTGTATTTCTTTTTAAGGTGCACAAAGTACTTGGTATCTTCCTAGCAGAGTCATTTAAGCTGCTAATAAATTCTTAGCATAACTTTTTAGCCATGTCAAGCTTTAACAGCTGAATGACTACTTGACTCACCTAGTAGATGATTAAAACTCCATGGACAGTAAAAAGCTTAAGTAAACATTAGATCAATACTTTATTTAATAAACAAATTATTTGAGGATGACTGAATATTTTGGGGTTGTAAAGTTTTTCTCTTTGTACACTTCAGAGAATGATAAGCAAAAACTTTATGAAGCCTTTTATTGCTTTGAGTTATTCTTCTAAGCAATAGCTAAAACCCCCTATCTTTAAAAAAAGAAGGAAAGGAAATTTAAAAAACTGGGAGCAACTGTCTTTTTCATAAAATGGTAGTTGTATTTTTCACAAACTACCAAGTCCCCCCCAAGACTATGAAGCTAAAGATGATAATTATGAAGCAGTAACTAAGAACTGGAAACCATAATAGCCACACAAAGACAACACAGTTACTAGAGATGAAAGACACCTTGTTCGCCATCTACATCTTATAGCAGCTCAGCTAAACTCTTAGTTTCCATTTTCACCAAAACCCTCCTTGCACTAGGACACAGCCCCTGGAGTTTTCTGTTTCCAAAAGATGTGACTACTGGGCAAATAGACATCAGAGTGAAGATACTAATTGTGTTTAGCTTTAAAATTACACTAAGGAAATCCACTTAAGATATAAAGTCATGTTATAACAAAGCCTAAAACAGACTGCTTTTTATCCTCAAATTACAAAATTTTAAGGCAAACTGGTTAGGCAAATTCAAGTAAAATGACAGAAGGGATAATCCATAGTCTACCCTCTGGAAAATCACTTCATTAAAAGTCAGAAAGAAGAAGAATGGAAAAGCATCTGTTAAGTGATTCCAAAGTTGGGATTGCTAGTCCAGAAATTAAAAAAAAAAAAAAAGAAAGGAAAAGAAACACAAACTTCTGTATTCATGTTACTTCCTGCCCTTCCAGGGATCAGACACTGAAGCTGCAAAGCTCCAGGACAATGAAAACTCCCTGCCATCCTTAATGACCTTTCCTTTCCTTCTAGACTTGATAGTAAACACAAGTGCAATCAAAAATCTCTCAGGAGGTGAAACAAGAATGCCATTTGACACAGCTAATGCATTCCCCTGCTTTACCGAGAAAGACCTGATATGCCCCCAGCACGGAGAGCTTTAAAGATGCTGAACTTTGTACTAGCTGTCTCAACACTACCATTTATAAAGCTAATTTTTTCCCAGTACTATGCACACCTTACAACAGAGCAAGAATTAAACCCAACATCAGTTATATCAAGGCTTTTCTATTGACTTACAAAAACAAGTCTTATATTGAGAGCCAGTTAAAAAAGGGAAAAATTGGATTATATGGTATGAACTATAAACAAAGACACGGATCTGTCCATAATATCTGCTATTCAACACTCACAGGCTGAGTGCCCAAATCCTTCTCATGAAAGCTAATACCTGGTCTCCTGGTCTCCCATCACATATCTTGGGGAGAATCATTCGAAGTTTTTAGACCTCTGTTCCTTCATAGCTAAAGGACTGTCATTTTCACTTAACAACTTCCTAGTTCATCTGGGGATTGACTTGATAATCCCCAGACTTTGAAAAAGCAGCTGCATTGGATTAGAAAACCTGATATGGAGGCCAATGAAGTCAGCTGAGCTTTCCTGCAGATGATGAGAAATCAGAGTTATGGTAAACAACAGTAACCTTACGAGGTATATGGTAGCCTTGTGTATATGAGTATCCCAGATTACCAAGGATTTTTTTTCAATCTGTATGCATATATTATATACATTTGGTTAATATTACCCATAGCTACAGAAAACAAGGGCCAGATAATGTGTCATCTCTGCAATTTTGTACTATGTGATAAGGGCAAGTTTTACAAGAGACCCTGAACAAGGTTAATAAAAGGTCAGCTCGGAGTGGAATCATGTCTAATTCAACAAGGCCAAAGCAATTCAAGCTAAATTGTATTAGAACATGAACCCACACAAAGCTTTCTAAGGAGATCTATGCATGGACAAAGTCTTAGCAGTGGAAGGTCTGAGGTCAATCTTTATCAAATTCCAGCAGATATGTTCTTATCAAACAGCAACATCATTAAACTAGGCTGTCTTTATTCCAAAGACTCCATCTTAATCACATATTCAGACACACCAAGCAATGCAACAGGATTTTACAAACAAGCAGAGAGCATCAAAGAGCCTGGAGAGAAGAAATCTCCTACGCTGGAAAGGAAATTAAATACTTCTAGTACGTTTTTCAAGTGCATATCCCATCTGTTTTAACATTCAAAGTGACAGGACTCTACAACATCTGTTATAAGACAAATTGTAGCCTAATGGCCTTGCTGCCATAACAGTTTGGTCTTCTGGAATTCATACTCAAGTTCACCTTTTTTTTGTGAGGAAAAGCTATTATTTATCATAAAGAGCATCTCTTTCCAAAGACAAGGGAACCTCTGTTGGTTTAAAATTTTTGAACAATGAATAAACACTGAGCCAAAAATTCTTGTGCATTTGTTTCATGGACTGTCTCTCTTTGAAAAATATTGAATTGGACTCTGAATATGTGATATTTTCCCATATTTTGAACAGCATTACATTTGGATACAAGCACTCTGAGGGGAAAAAAAAAAAAAAAAAAAAAAAAAGGCATCAAATTATCATAAATGCAATTCAGTCAGAGTGAATTATCTATGAAGGTGCCAGGATGAATGTGTCCTCATTACATGCTGTCTTTCAGGCAATGGTCATTTCAGGAGGTGATGGTCATTTAAGGTAAGCAATATCACCAGAATATCTATAACTGTAATATAAACTGCATAAGGTGCTCCCAGCATGAACCAAGAGGTTTGGCCAAATTCCGCTTCCGGCAATTACTCTGTGTCAGCCTAATAACTCCTCTGTTCCTCCTGCCCAGCCCCCGCAGCTTCAAAAAAACCCCACAATTTTCCTCTTTATGTCAGTTGGCATCAAACTGATCTTTACTACAGGTTTGCTACCTGAAACTGCAAAGGGATCCTGCAGCTAAAAGGACAGTACGAGCCTGGGCTGCAGCCCGGGTCTGTGGGCACCTGCAGGGCTACGGTCCCTCCAGGTGACTCACAGACCTCTGCTCAACACACCAACATGTAACAGGGGAGAAAACACCCCCTTTTATTGTTCAAGTGAACCCATCTCTGGAGACTGAGAAACTAGGTAGTTGCAACAGAGATCAAAATATCCAAAAGTCTCCGTGTTCTGCAATACTTTCTAAGAAGTAATTTGCATTACCAGCTTGCACAAATGATTTTTTTTCTTTAAATGGTGCAAAGATGACTGTACTCATCGGACAAGGTAAGGCACAGGTTTCATGACCAAAGTGCAAAAGAGGTCAAAGCATTGCTCACCACCCCATGAATAAGAACACAAAAGGGCATTGTAAATTCCAGGACAGAGAACAAAACAAGGAAGCGAGTCAGGTGAAACTGTAGAAATATTACACGTATTAACTTTAATACCCAGATGAGAATTAGGTTACTATACTGCCTTTCGCAAATTGTTACTTTTTTTTTGTTACAAATACTTCTCCGTGATAGATGCAAATAAATTAATGCTGTCATTAATCTTTCCATTTATATCCTTACGTCTGCTTTCATCGTTGCACTTACCATACTTAAGTATATGTTAAAGAGACTGTCATTTTCCCTTCTGTATCTACTATCTCTTCAAACAAGCACTACTGGATTCTGAAGCAGAAAATCTGAAGATTGTCTTTTGTTCCTCATACAAGTTGGAGAATATTCTGAGTGAAGGTATCTCATTGAAATCCTTAGATAATACTGAACAAATAAATAATTGTCCTCATTAAAAATGCTTTTCTTTGTAGGTAGTTAAGCCAGAAGATACAAGTAATCTGTGTAAAAACATCCTAATATATTTTTTTTTCATTAAAGCTGTAACATTGAAATCTTACAACTCCAGTTAGAAATAGAAGCAGATATTAGAGTACTTATGTGACTATGGACAACTCAGATGAGCAAAGGTTACAGGGCTGAGATCTTATTCTATTGAGAAAGGCTGCACAGCAGAGATAAGCAGTCTCATTTCAAGCAATCTCTCATTAACCCAAAATCTTAAAGGCACAAAAACACAAAGAAGGAGATGTCTCAGATGCTCTGCAGCCCTCAACACGGTACGGACTGCACAAGAAAAAGAATTCCCACTCCCCCCTCCACACTTCCCTGTGTGCAATCCCAGTGCACAGACACCACAGCTCCGTACTTCCAGCATGTCAGTACCCACAAACAGTTCAGCATGGCATCCAAAAAAACACACCAAAACTACCAAGGAGAAGAAAGAAGAAAAAAAAAACAAAAACAAAAACAAAAAAAAAACCCAAACCCACACCACATTGTAAAACAGGGTTGCTTACTAAATAGATCTTTTCTTCAAGTTTGAAATGGTCCAGTTTCCTATACTACATTTCTGATATAATAACATACGTTGCACAAACAGTCTAAGCAGCTCGAGGAGCAGAACTAGGATAGTTTCCAGGTTTGTCAGTTAGTCACTGCTCAAACTTAGCCTTAACCACTTAAGCTAAAGCTTTCCAAAAGTGACTCTGCTACTGGAGGGGAAGGCGTGCTTCCAGCACAAGCCTGTGACATTACTGATCATCATCATTCAAAACTCCTACAGTCTTGTCAGGTGCCAGAAGAAGTTAAATACCCTCAGACTCTCACAACATCAGAAGCCCCTCCTTTAATTTCTTTTCAAAGACCCCAGTATCTAACAAAATGATGAGTGTCTGCTACTTCTCATAGGAGGAGGGAGATATAACCACAACAAAGGATGATTCTGGGGGCTTCACCTCTCTGTGCCTTTCACTTCCAGTGCCCACAGCACAGAAGATGAAAAGCAGCACAAACATCTTATCTTATCCAGAACAATTTATGATTTATGGCTGCATTTCCCAGAGGGAAATCTACATTGTTACCTTAAACCCCTTCCCAAACAAATAGCCTGTGCCATATGAAAACTTGCTTCTCTTAGCAAGTTACATAAAACAACATGTCTCAGAAGAACCCTTACATGAGATTCTCCTGACACACTCTGTGCTCTTCCTAGGATTATTCTACATTAAGGATTACCCATTTAAAGAGCATATTCCAGAAATCTGTGACAGAATTTCAGTATCAATACAATAATGTGCTGGACAGTTTATTTGTACCCAACAGATTACAGTGGCTCTTGATTTTTAAAAAGTTTGTGATCACTGAAAGTTTAGAACTGACTGTAAGTTTATCCAACCAATATTTTGTGAGAGTCTAATTTAAATGGGTTCTCATGTAATCCCCTCTCAGACAATAACATGTGGGGGATGCAGAAGGCAAGTACCCAGCACTGTCCCCTACATATAGGAACCTCTTCCTTATGCTATAAGTCCCATTTGATTAAGAGCCATGGGCAACCGATGGCACCTGCTGCCACTTCACACTACTGGTAATGCACTAAGTGGAGTTACTCTTGCTGCTTACATCAGATATCCAAAATGTTCTGCAAGACTGATTTATTGTTTCCTTCTCTGAATGGTACTTATTTACACTCATAATTTGTCCCTGCTTACAGAGGCAGAAAGGTATTTTTCTTACCAGCCTCCAGAGCACTGGTTTCTTGCCATGCCACCCCCCCCTCAAGAACAAAATAAATTTCAGCTCCTCTCAAAACAAGCTTTTGGTAGACAAAGTAAACCAAGGTGGCACAAGCATAAGAAGGACGGATTAGCTGCATAAAAAGCAGGACAAAAAGTTAATTGCTCTTTCATGTCAATACCCATATTGGCAAAACAAAGTCTCATTTTTTATTTGAATGCCATGTGCAAGCAAGTCTTCAGTAACACACAGTAGCAAGCTCTCAAAAGCAAAGGATAAAGATATGGCTTATGCAGACAAGTTTGCCAGCTTTAGGGAAAGGAACTAAAACTTTCGGTGTATGGTCATTAAAATTTTTTGAAATCTAGGTCCATATTTTCAGCTGCAGCCTGTGGTTGTATGCTGACAGAGGGGAAAAAACAACACATTCATATGCACAAATGCAAATTCGGCACGAACACAGCTGGGCCCATGAATAAGATTTGCATGCACAAATTTAGAAGTGAGTTTGAGTCCAGATGAATGATTTGATCGTAAGAGCTTTAAATAAGCGTTTATGTAAGCAAAGATTGAAGCCGGCAACTATTAAAGAACTGTATTAGCTGAAATAAATTACCAGAGAAAACAGCTCTCTTGGACAGCACACGCAACCCTTCTCCCCTTTTCCTTTCATTGCCACTTTTTGCAAACACATTTGAAGTGCTGATAGGGGGGTTACAAGGATCTCTCACACAAAGCTGAAGCCCGAGCGCTGCAGTGGTCCTGGGGGAGGGAGGGAGGGAGGAAGGGAGGGATGAAGCAGTGTCTCCAAGTGCTAGCATCACCCAGGGTTCAGAAACTTTCTGACATCTCAGTCCGGACAGAGGGCCGGGTGCTCAGTCCTGCTCTACACTTTGCCAGAGCGAACAGAGTAACTCATGCTCTGACATTTTTTCACAAGAACAAATCTGCACCACAGCAGCGTGGCGGGTGAGAAGCGGGTTTGCTCCGCACCCATAGGTACGTGCCTTGTGATGTGAAGTCACAGGAAAGTGCCTCACTGGCATCACACAGGCACCATAAGGGTGCACAGCATTTGCATTCAAGCATATTTCAGCTATCAACCGGGAGGATGGGGGCAAATGAAACCTGCAGGAATAATGAATACAAGGCTGACTCCCTTGCCAACTCCTTAGAAGGCATACTAGGGATTTGTAAGGATACAATAAACACCCAGTATCTTCAAAAAGTGTCATGGGCAAAGCAGGGTGTTTGTGAACCTGGTGGAGGAACACCAACTTTGTACAGCTGCATCTCAAGTGACAGGATAAAACGCTGTTTTCTATAACTCTGTTTGCTTTTTTCTTTTGAGTAATACAGATACATCACTAAATTGTCCAATGCACCTGAAAATCAATCTGAGATATTTAGCTATACCTGCAGTATTGAGCATTGCAGCAGGCATATCACTACCAGGTGATCATACAAATGAGCACAATAAAGGAGCATAATCTGGTCTGTGCAGTATAGGTGGAGTGAGCCCAGCTGACCAAATAGGCTGTCAAAGCCCTGAAAACATTGCAGAAAGGTCCCACTACCAGGAGCAGGCTGGAGAATGCTAGATAAGAGAGACTTTCCTGCAGAAACCCCACTCAGCCTGCAACCTTGGGTAGGTCAGACCTACCAGGTGCAGCAGGTTACTGTATTTTAAGGTGGCCTCCTACAGTACCTTTCCCCATGTTCAGCCTGGCCAGGGCAAGATTAACTGGGGCTCCCAGCAGGCAGGCTCTGCTCAGGTAATACTAGTGGTGGCTATGGCCACTCTGACTGCAAATAGCGACCGTAGCATCTTTGCTAGACCCCTACCTCAGCTGTGAAAGTATTAATAGCCCCAAGAAGAAACGCATCCTGCCACGGGGTAGCCACAACGAGAGTGTGTATCCCACTAAGTGGGTCAGATGCCTGAGTGCTCCTTGCCAGCCACCTCATCTTCTCCCGGCACCTCCGCTCGGAGTTACACCCAGACACACGTCCCGCTCCAGCACGAATATTTCTATTCTCCCCTAGGAGCAAAGCTCCTTCAACATGTGCCGTCTGCTGTGCCAGAGAGACCTGGCATAGCAGCAGGGTACAAAAGAACATCCCTGACACTATGAATATTCATGATTTATGAATATTCATTAAATTAGCATCTTTATGACTGGGCCACCAGATTCACAACTGGCGTCTCTGGAAAGGGGTTATTGTATTTTAATTAAATACCAGACAATTACTAAACAGTTATATTCTCAGGGATTTATCTGATATGAAAGGGATAGGTAGAGAGCTACAAACCTTGAGAGCGACTCTCCCTCCACGCACATTTAATGCTAATGAAAGTCATGTGTAAGCATTGAAAAGAAAAAAAAAATCCTCTATATGAGAAACCAAAATAGCTTCAGATTATCTTTTTTAATAGATTCATACTGTGTGGGAACCTTCAGCATTTCCCTGGTGCCTAAGCAGACCAGAATAGCAAAGTAGTTATTATATCTGTCTTCAGCACAGAGACCACATGTTCACAGATATTTGTACAGCACCTAGCGCAACAGGGCTCTGCTCTGTGCATCTGGCATTGCTCTAGTATTTAAATAGCAATAATAATGATATAAAGCAATCTTTGTTGATATCATGAGAGAACAATCTAATCTAGTTATCAGATTATAGCTCATTAGATACCACACAGAAAAGGCTATCAACACTTCTGCACATTTACTGGCCTAAAAAGAATTTTAAGCCATTAATTGCTTCCATAACGTGGGGTGAATTTTCAGCATGGTGCCTGGAAAATTAGGCACGCAGGCTGTGTAATTGTTAATGGGAATTGTGACCCAATTTTCACGCCTGGCACTGAAAGTTTGCCCCTTGCAAAATATTTACATAATTTGCTAGTAGATTTGCCATATCTTTTGCATGTTAATTTTACTTCAGTGACAATTCCTTGAAAAAGTACTGCCACCACTAAATTAAGAGTAACTTTGACATTTGTATAGTACTTTCTCTGCGTTATCTCAAGCTACAACTTGCAAATCATTACATGCTGAATCTTCAAGGATTTGCCTTTAACTACTATATTCATTATGGGGCACAGCCCTTGCTTGTCAGGGAAGGGAATTGATGACCACTCGGTTGGGCTCTTTTCCATTTGGGCTCCAATTCTGCAGCGCAGTAGGATGCTTTGTAGCACTCACACCTGACCCCAGTGCCTTTAACATTAACAGATGCACTCTCAATTGCCACGTTTGATGTTTCAGCACAGAAACTATAGGCTTTGCTTCCCTATAACGCATGCAGGAGTCTGGATTTTACATCTCCAGACCCTCAACACTTCTCCAAGCTGCCACAAACAGCCTGCGCAGGGAGGTGGGATCACGTTAAAGGTTCACAATTTCACACAGCTGAGTCTTTGCCTGGGAGAGCGATGATGTTTTGCAGGCAGCTTAAGCTTTTAAGTACCAGCATCTGTCCTCTTAGCAGTTCTTGCTACTTGTTTGGGTGGCCAGGAGACTACCCATGCAGCAGTGAAAGATAAGAACATTTTGTCTCATCCTCCCCTTCCAGACAGACATCTTTTCTTTTGCTCCAGAGGAAAAGTAGTAGCATGCAGCAGCACATCAAGCCATTTTCAGATGCTCTATAGCACTGACACCAGCGCTGCTCTGAAACAGCAATGAGCTGGAAAAGCATTCTGGGTATAGAGATGTAAATGAGCACACTAAGCCCTTTCCCCAAGGACACTACACAGAGACCTTTCATAACATAAGGTTTCACTCAAACACTTAGGACTCGGTTTCAAAAAGCTTACTCAGGTACAGCTCCAGTATGTTCAAATGCAAGAGACACACACAGGTCCCCAGTCACACCCACAGAGCACATGGCTTCTGCTCTGGACACAGGCAGTGAGGCACACCACATCTTTTCCAGCCTGAACATATCTGTTCCACACTTCAAATCAGCAGATTTAGGAGTGAAGTTGCAACCATCCGATTTTTCTGATTCAAGAAAGCACACAGAGCTGGAGACAACACTGTGCTTTCCTTAGGCTTCAGCCAAAGCTACAAGTGGTGCTCATGCAAGAAGGTGCTGAGAAGTCTTCCCTCTGCTGACCCCCTTCTGCAGCAGCTCCTCCACCTCCTGCAATGCTCTGCTTTGTCCCAGGGATGAGTAAACCCCACCACTGCCTGCAGTAACTTGGAGCAGTGTGTAGCAACCTAGCACGTGAATCATTTAGACGATCTTTGTGCTCAGACAGGTAGAGGTTTTCTCCAAACTGTTTGCATCTCCTCTACACGCTTATCCACACAGGGGCTATGAGTGAATTTGTTTACATATCTGATGTATTGCTGAACAGTAGGTGATTCAGAGCATTATTCTTCAAAATAGCTAGAAGCAGATATTTATTTGATATTACCAGGACTCCACCTGAAATGGGAGTGTGCATCATGCAACAGAAATGCAGTTCATGCACAGGCTTGGGTGTGCACGTGACTAAGTTGGAAAATGATAGATATCCTTGGGAAAGGATTCTGTTTCCCTGAAGAGAGCATCTGCAGTTAACAATAATTTTTTCCTAGTTTTATCCACAGAAGAGGAAGATGCTGCCAATTAGAACATGGTTTTCAAACTGATGGGTCAGGAAGAAAAAAGGTTCAACTGTCTCTTCAGACAAACCTGGGTAAAGTGTCTCCTATGACAAAGCAGCAAAGAAGAACCCTTCCTAGGACCAACTGGCAAGCTGGGAATTGACTGGAATCTTTTTAGCCAGTTGTTTCCTATCAGATCTGCTTGACTTCAGCAAAACACAATATATAAATTCTTGTCAGATACCAGATAATCTTGTCAAGTGTTTTAGGAGTGTAAAGTTCCTTCTTAAACTTTATATCTAGATTTTTAGGAGCCTTCATCGCATTGCCTTCCAATGACACTTAAAATCCTAGGGGTGCCTAAATGACTCAAAAATGAGATTATAGCACCTCTGAATATACTACCCTCTGTTCAGAGATTAATTCATGGTTCAGCCCAAGCCTGGGAAAGAGATTTTTTTTTTTAATTATGATGTTCCTTCTGTGGCCTTGGGAAAATCATTAGTCTCTCTGCCTTGGTTTCTTCATCAGTGAAACAATTATGTATGAATTCCACAAGCTGTTCTCAGGATTTGACAGTATTCATTAGACTGAATAAAAATGAATGCCCTGAAGTGTCAACCAGTTTTACTTAGTCAACAGATAAAATCAAGAGACTACACTAGGGCCTTGACTATACTGCATCCCAGCTCCTGCGAGATCCCCTGGTCCTTCAGCTGTTACCTTGTCCTCCCATTGCAAGCTTTCCGTGCCCAGCCAGCCTCAGGCTTTCCTTCTTCCTGCCCCACAAAAAGAAAAAACAAATTTTTTCCTCCCTCTTCACAATTCCCTTCAAGAAGGGGTTTCTCCCCTGGATCTTTTCCTAGTTCAAGATTCCTGCTTGTGCATGGTTGTCCTGGGTCTTGTCTCATTTCACTTGCAAACTGCTCAGGGCAGGAAATGGGCCTTACCTACAGTCCGTATCACACACGATATTCCCTTTGGACTCAGTGTAAAGTTAAACATACGCACTATAAGCCTTTGTTGGATCAGGGCCTACACTTATAAAGTGCTGCGTAAGCCTGTGTTGCCACAGCATAGAACTGTTGAGCAAATAAAATATAAAATATTTTTATTCTAAAAAATGGACCTGCCCCTCCATTCACACTGTTCCTCCGAGTTCCATGCAAGAGCAATATTAGATACAAAGCATCCAGATAGAAGGACTGCAATGGGAAAAACGCTAGCAATTATTCAAAGCAAATGTAATTTTCACACTGCCGCTATTTAAAACACTTAGAGGAGAAAACAGTTCATCACACTTGGAAAAAAAAAAAAAGAAAAAAAGCGCAATATCTTTTTTCCGCCTCCTCCCCCGCACCTCACACCCCCCCTTTTAACTTTTACTTGAAGTGTTTGAGGATCAAGAGATCTTCCCTGCTCATCGTGAAATAAATCTGACATCACACTCAAAGCTTTTCAGCACTTATCCTGATTAGCCAGATAGTAGGATGTTCTTCAATGGGATCTGGCTGGGATTAGCCGTTTTCCCATTCCCCCTGTATGCTATGTGCTGCTCCGTGGTCCACAATGTCTTTTGTTGCTCAGGAATTCCAAGAGCTACGAGTCCACATCCCCAGCAGTGAAGTTTTGCCACATGAAGTTATCAAGGTTACTTTACATGGCAGAGGGTGTAAGGACCCATTCATTTGCTATTAAAACTTTCATTTACATAAAAAAAAAAAAAATTGAACACCCAGCAGACTAATGTTGGATGCAAAATATGTTTTAGTAGTAGCAAGTTATTTCATGAGGGCACTAGTGAGCTGCTACATGATAAACCTGTCTAGCTGGTGGGGACATGTAAGGTATGAAAAATATCTGGACCAATTAATCAGAGTTGCCCAAATTTGTTTGGTGGAAGCCAGCTCTGCCATGAAGGGTGTCCCAGTTAGAGAGCTGAGGATATACTACATATATATCCTCAAGGTATATATACTATACACCTTGGCTTTAAACATCTCTGTCGTCCAGAGACATACATCCACATATGAGTAGAAGTCAAAAAGGTCTGAGGTGAAAAAAAGAAAAACAAAAAACCAAAAAACCATGTACACAATTAATTCCACTCATTTGTAGGGAATATATAAGATCACATATATTTTGCCTAATTTGAAAATTTTTAGGGCCTTACATGTTTGTAAAAGCCAGACCCCAAAGGAAGTGCAAACAGAAGAAAAGCACTATTCCAAGACTCTGCCTGTATGTAATTCTTCCAAATCCATCCTAAAACCTGGGATTTACCTTTTCTGCTGCATGCACCTGCACCTGGCATATCACAAACACAAGAAAACTGTTTCAAGTCACACAACTTTCTATGTGAAGCACAAGTCATTCACATTTCATTTTCCTTTAAATTTCAAACAAAGCACTGTATCCATAAACAGATTAAATGTAGATTTTAGGAAGGTGCATTGTTTTTCTTCTAGAGAAAGGTAAGAAGGAAAAAAAAAAAAAAAATCACACAAAAAATAGCAGCCACACATCCCAGTGGGTGTTCTCAAGTATTCTGGATGCTGTGCTGACAAAGGGAAATGAGAATTCAAGCTAAAACCAAAGAGGAGCAAAGGACTGAAACATCTGAAACCGCTTTCAAACATACATTTCTAACAAATGCCAAGAGGTTGGGAAGAGTTTGTGCATTCAGAAAAATTCTCATTCTCTTGTCACAGAATTGCCTCCCCACCCCAGCTCTGCCAGGGGCAAAGGACTTTATTCTGACACAGCCTGTGCAGTGAGCACTGGTGCCTAGTTTGGCACCTACTTGAGCAGGACTTTAAAGGGCACAGAGATCATCTCAAAACATTGGTGTAAAACATCAGCTGACTACCAGTGAAGCTTCTTGTGCTCAATATCAAGAGGAAATTTAAGCAGCTTTCCAAAATGCTTTCAACATTTTCCGAAATTTTCTAATTCATCTAGTTACCAAACTAGATGCTTTACCGCAGTTTTCACATGCAAGGAGCCAGAACATGCTGCGACAGTGACCTTTTACAGTCTCAAAATTTCTGAACTTTAAAATCAGACTGTCACCTGCTACAGACACCTGACCTTTAAGCCACAAACAGAGGGAAAAGAATTTCAGAAGGAGGATAGTAAGAAGGACAAACAAAATGGTCATCTTCCTCTAAAAAAAAAAAACAAACCACAAACGTCTACGGCTCCCTTGGAAGCATTGCAACGTGTGCATTTCTGATTTGGCAGCTTCTAGAGTAAACAGAAGTAACTGAAGTTATTGTGCTTATACACATTAAGGTTTTCTACATATGTTTAAAAATAGACACCTAGCCTTATAGTCATATATGTGATCAAATAATCAGTTAGTCAATTGATTTATTCTTACACAGTTGCTATTCCTACAGGCTTCAGAAATGGGTATGAACAGAGATATATATATATATATATATTTCTTTCTAAAAGAAGTGCAGGTGATTCTGGGATGGAACAGAAAAGATGATGGGACACAAAATCAACAGATGGCAGATCTAGATTTTGGAAAGCCTCAGAAGCACTAACAAGTTGAAGACTGCATGTGATTCTTCATGAGGGCACAAAATTATTGAATATCCCACACAAATCGCTTTAAACATCTGCAAGGTTAAAATATATCAGACGTAGAAGAAAACCTAAGGAAATATATTGTTGTGCCACTGTTGCAGCTGTTCAGAAACAGCATTTTAAAAAGAAGTTTATTTAGTCTCTCCACTGACTTGTCTCTAGGGTTTAGAAGTTTGCTTAGTGCTAGGTCGATGCTTGGTCAGGCTATAACGCTTCATGGTTCTTGACACAGCTCTGAAATAGAAGCTTTTACTCTGGAGACAGCAAACAGCATGGAAGAGAGAAGTGGTAAGAATCTGTATTTCAGTACCACAGGCATTCACTTCTCTATAGTGCTCTGGTTTTGCAAATAGTTCAGGATTTTGAAGCTTCAAGACCTGGGTGTCTGTGGGTAGGGAAAGAGATACACATTTGCAGATTTTAGCTTTGAGGCTAATTTGATCTCTAATATTTTAATCTCTTCATATTTGCACCAACCTGAAGTTCTGCTTGCAAGATTTGTGTTACAATACAAGTTTAACCTGAAAACAAAATACATCACTTCCCAAAAATGCTCCTCTTCTTGCTTATACCCTACAGCTGAATATCCCAGTATAATTTCAGAAAAATATTGCTGGGCATTTTTGAGTCACACAAGATGACAAAACACTCATTTTGGTGCTTTTACTCTTTTAGTTATTTTTGAATTCTGCTTTGTTTGTAAAATTTGGGTGGTGCAACCACAACAGCTATCATTGCAGGAGGAAGGGACTGAGCCTCCCTTCCATCAGTCCCCAAGGGACTATTGCCTTAGATGGGTACCATTGCTAGTAGCAAAAGGGACACAAAGTCTGCTGTTGTCCATGAAAACAGCAGAAAGGGAAGAAAATGTAGGCTGTAGTCTGGAAAACTTTCCAATTCTTTGAGCAAGCGATCAAAAAAATAACACTGAATCACTACCCATGCCAGGAGATCAAGGAAAGGTTTGGGAAATGTGAGAGCTAGATGGGCCTGATTGCCAAATGCTACAGAAGGTTCCTGCAGTCTCCATCTCCATCACCTGAGCGACAGACTAGCAGGGATAGCCAGGACTATTTTTAGCTAACGAGAAGGGGGGAAGCTGATAATGTGTTAATCACAGCACAAATCACGGATGCATACACCAGTTCCAAGGTGTCACGTATATGACGAATGCAAGCACAGAGGGAAGTGGAAGGAATCTGTAGACTGCTGTGAAGAGCCTCAATAATAAATGAGAGGAATCGGAAGTGGCTGTGAATGCCAGTTTTGAAATACCAGTGCAAAAATGCTAAGTAACTACCTTGCTTAATTACAGCAGTACTTGTCGCTTGTGATTCTGGGGTGCTAACTAGGGCTTCTCTCTTCTACTCACACTGCAACTCATTCCACACTGGTGAACGACTTACTCCTAGGGCAACTAGAAATATTTTATAGACACCTCCTTTTTCACAGCACTATTGGTGCCTTCTCAAGCTACCATCAGGCATTCTGTGAATGGAAGCATGTGAGATGCTATATTAATTAGTATCACATGTATATATCACAAACTAAATATATTGTCTTCCATTCTAACGTGCTTTAACAGTCTTACCCAGAGACAGGAGGAAAAAAAAAAAAAAAGCCAGATGTGTTATTCTGTGCAACAGATAAAAGATTGAGCCTTAAGAGACAGGGTTATTAAAAACTGCACCCTTCACCTAGGAATCCAATAGGATTGATTGCACAATCACAGCAACTGTGCGGTTACACTGGGACTATCCATATATAATATCTGAGGGAAAAACAGATCTTTCACACTTCCTGTCTCCGGTGTCCCAGCTTTAATATACCATTAAAATTTGTCAAGATTCCCCTTCAGCATATTGCATCCCCTGTGAGGGAGTGATTGCTTTAGATTTTCTTAAGGTCTTTGTTCTCCAGAAGACAAGATACATTTAAGATTATCATAATTTGATTTTAAAAGTATTCCCATTTGGGTTTGGGTGGGGGTTTTTGTGGGTTTTTTTGTTTGGTAGGGTTTTTTTGGTGGGGTTTTGGTTTTTTTGTTTGTTTTTTGTTTTGGGGGGTTTTTTTGCAAGACCATCAATTTGGAAAGACATCTCCATCCACACGTGATCTTTTTCCTGACTTTTAGAAGAACACTCACCTTATTCGCATTGGGATGGAGTAACTGAAAGAGAATTTCCTCTCTGGACACAGAAATGTTGCCTCTTTCCAAGTTCCATTTTCTCAGTTGTTGAGTGATTATCAATTATGTAACAGTGACATTTTGTAAAGTGTCATCTTCTGGGTGGTAGTGAATTGGAAGTAAGAGAATGTCTTCCACAGAGATGAACTTGTCAAGGTTGGTCATTAGCTGGGTTTTGGGGCCATGGGAAATGCAGAAGTAATGATAACAATATTTTTTACTTTTTTCCCCCCCCTCACTCTAGAAAATGAACCAGAAAAAGATTATGTAAAATCCTTTGAACCCTTCAGTAAGATATTCTAGAGCACAGTATAAAATAATTTTGTAATTGTCAACACTCAAGCAACCGATTTTATATAGTTTTCTGAAATATAGAGTGAACTGTTTGATCTTTTATGGGAGTACAGCAAGTAGCCAGAAGCCTGAAGCTCAAGGTATTAGTGAAAAGATCAGGTTTCTAACTCCTACCCAGAAGGGAATGCATCAGAGAATCTTAAATCCTGGGTCTATGACCTGGCCATTGGTCTGTTTACTCTTCATGGACACTGAGGACCAGAGGGATGTGATCTCTACTTTTGTTTTCATTCTTTCCTCAACCCCTTCTCTCTACAAATTCCTGAAAATTATTTTCAGCTTTTCATTGGCATGAAAAGCCATTTCACATCTCACAAATGTTTGCCACAGAGCCCTATTAGTGTCAGACAACTTCAGTCAAGGAAAGCAATGCCAGTTTTAGACCACTGGAACAATTTACAACTGCAATGGTTGGTATTTCTCTGGAAGATGTTCTCCAAGGTAACCACAACTCCTTCACTGGTACCAGCAGCAGCAAACTAGACTAGTGATGAGTACAATTATTGCAATGATACCTGGCAGCTTGTGGAAAGCAGAAAATCAGATCAGCTGGTCACCTTTTCCTGAGAAGGACTTTGCAGATGTGATATTCATGATTGAATGAGCAGAATTATTTCCTGCTGTATGAAGCAATTACATGGATTTAGCTGAATGTTCAACCATATGAACCTGGTACACACTAAACATCCACTGCACAAACCTGTTGCTGGAATAAATCAGACTTTCAGGAGATAAATCAACTCCAGATGACACCCTCAGTTCACAGCACACAAAGTATGTCTTACAATAAGCACTTCTGTTTCTGTCCTGCATATATTCAGATAACCTGACCATAAGCAATAACAGTTTTGTGGGGCCAAAATTTAATTATTATTGCAAGAAATTGAGTATTCAATAAGAAAGTGAAAAAAAGGTCCCAGTCTGATGCCAAATTGAGCCCTGCATTTACAAAAACTTTCAAAATATTCTCATCTGTTTTGTCATTAAGTAATAAGCCTCTGTTTCTCCTTCGTAGCCAAGGCTGACACTTGACCATTTCTCACAACACTCTCTCTTTTCCCATTATTTTATCTGTTGTAATTGTTCATCTATTTTTTTTTTTTATCCTCCTGGTTCAATACAATATCCCAGTTGCCTATAATTCAATATACCTGAGAAATCCTTCCCTGTGAAGATTTTACATAAGAAATCTTTAAACAGTACTTTATACATCTTGATAAGGTCTATTCACATTTCTGACACCAGAGATTGCTCTTCAGTTAAAATCTATTATTATCATTTTACAAGCCTCTCCCATTTGAGAGCTCAGAACACCCGAAAATTAATTCCCCTGCTACAGAAGGAAGTATTATGGTTTTCCTCCATCTGTGCAAAGAGGGTATCTTCACCATCGCCCTGCTCATCCAATGAGCTCCATTTGAATAGGAGCCTCTGTTAGAGTCAGAAAGGCACAGAAGCAGTGTTTGTTCAGAGGATTACCCAGAAAGCACCTATTCCAGGATCAAGGCCAGTGTCTTTTTCAAAAACTTTCCCATGGTGATATATCAAATCAGAGGCAGGATAAGAAACAGAACTAGCATCTCCTGACCCCTGCTGCTGGGCTCTAAACGTAGGAGACTATACCTTTCCTCTTTTGCAGCAATTCATCACTTCTGCAACATGATGCCTGTGTAAGGCTGGTGTTACATAACAAACTCACATAATAAAGTTAAATTGTCATTGTGTAAGACTTAAAGAAGATTTTCATTTTAGGTTCATGTTTAAAAATAATATAAATTATCTTGCCCCGAGTTGTCTCCATTTTCTAATAAATAAGTTTGGCAGCCATGGTAGAATTGCCGAAGAGAAATAAAAAAATAATTCCTTAAGCTGATTACATTTCTGGGAAAATATGTGTGCCAAGCAATTAAGGAACTTGAGTGCTCAGTTTATACAACATTGGCTCATCTCTATCATCTTTGTCAAAGACATCTACAATTTATATCTTACCACAGGTTATTGAGCTGGTTCAATTCTTTTTTATTTAAAAAAAAAAAAAAAAAAAAAAAAAAAAAAAAAAAAAAAAAAAAAGGCCACCTCTGAACTTTTACACTCCTGTGTGGTTTAGCTGTGAGTCCTAAATGGAGTCTCCCATGAATAATTCAAGTTCCTTACTTTCTTATTTTAGCATCAAAATTGTAGTTATACGTGACTAGAGAAAGTCTAGCCAAGAACCTACAGGGCTCTAAGTCAATCTGGAAATTAGATTAAAGATAGATATTTCTAAGACACCAATTAATGAAAATATTATTATGTAG
The DNA here is from genome assembly GCA_038090715.1 of Florisuga fusca. NCBI lineage: Eukaryota > Metazoa > Chordata > Aves > Apodiformes > Trochilidae > Florisuga > Florisuga fusca. The sequence continues at coordinate 12,472,458 of JAAWXA010000020.1, forward strand.
TTTGTCTAAACACTCTTTTAAATTCTGTTACTTTATCTAAAACCAAGAGAAAAAAAAAAGTCAGTCTTAACCTATAATTAAGTAGATAAAACTATGAAGAGGTCTATAGCCAATTTTGGAATGCTACTTATTTGGAAGGGTTCCAATATCAGCAATGGTGAAAGGATATAAAAGGTGATGACTATACTTGTATTACGTCGCAATGATTTTTTTTCAAGAACAACATCAAGAGACAAACAACAGGTTTTTTCCTTATTACATCATTCTCCAGAATGTACCAGTTTAGCAAGTTTAGTCTGAGGAGGAAATGATTCAGATTTCATCACTGTAGCCTAATTCAGCTTTTGTTACTTGTTTGAAAGAAGAAGAAAAAGCATTCATGCAATTTATAACCACATCAATTGAGTTAAAAGGTGACTAATAAGAGTTCTCGAACCTGTTGCTATTTATGACTGAAGGAAATTTTGCCTCAGCTTTACTGATGGAAGAATTAATCCCTGTAAAATTTGGATTTCATATGAAGTTTTAACTTCATTGTGATCTCCTGCTCCAGCAGAATATAAAAAATATTTTAAGCAATACTTTCTAGCCTAAGAAAATAAACAGGATCCTAGGCAATAAATATAACCTATCCAGCACCAAAACAAATTTATATAAGTCTTCCTCAAGCAAGCATTGTGTTCCACCACGGTAGCTAGCAGGACAAAACTCAGTTTTGTTCTGCAGAACCTCCTCCATGGGTGCAAAGCAGAAAAATTGCAGAGAAAGACACATGCTGGGGAGTGACTGGTGGGACTGTCCATCCTCCCCACTTCACAATTTGATTTAAAGAAAGTACTTGCCACATCTGCATCAGCTAGGAAACATTCCTATCTCGTTCTTTCCCAACAGACGTTGCAGATCACCAGCATCTTAAGTAACACAGAAGCTAAATCAAAGTTGAGGCATCTTTCTTCAGCTGCTTAGACATGATGAAATGAGACCTCAACTTCAGTTCCTTTCTCTCTTTCAAGAAAATAATATACATGTCTTTTGAGCACTTTTTCAATCTACCTGCATGGATTTTACCTACTTTTAGGGCAGAGGTTTGATTTAACTATGTAAATAAGGTTATTCTCTATTTTTGCATCACTATGCCAGTCTCCCTGTTTTGCCTTTATAAACTGAAGAGAATCAAGAGAGTTTAGTTCTTGTTCAGCTATGTGCTTGTTCAGCTTTATGTAAACTGCATTAAGCTTTATGTATGAACTGCATTTTCCATAAAGTTGATTAAACAACTACTTAGGTTCATTAACAAGTGGGTTTTTTGTTGTTTTTTTTTTTTAAACCACAAAAACAAACAAAAAAACAACAGACATAAAATGTCAAGAAACTTCTTCCATAAACTACATATTTTTGCAGCTTTACATCATTTGTCTGGCAGTAGATAAAACAACCTTTTTATCTATGCTGGACAAACTGTTGGATTTTGTATCTCTCCTTTGCCTTTACATTTAGGTATTCAGTCAAAAAGGAGGAAAGTTGGTGTGAAAAGGTTAAGATTCTGTCCATATACAGTTTCCAACCCACAGAGTTTCATGCTCCTTCAAAACCTTGCATTTTATTAAACTTCACAGAAGACGGTCGCAACTTTTCTTCCCAACCTCTCTGGTTTTTCACTTCACTTTACATAACGTATTGCCACATTCCTTTTCCCCCTTAATTCAATTACAATTTGTATCCCACCCTCTACTGTAATTCTTTGCTTTACCAGCATCTTTAGCAGATGTATCTGATTTGTTTCTCATTTCCCATCAGTTTCTCTAGATTAATTATTACTCTGAAATACTTCTTTTTGTGTGCCCTGAAGTACAGCTTCATACTAATTGATGCATCTCCCATCATTCTTCCTCAAGACATCTACAAATGTCTAAACAAGATAACCCTCTGTGCCCTAGCACAGCTATTTAACTATACCTTGGAGAACCTGAGATTGCCTTGACCTCCCTTCACCACATGCCACTGGAGACCATCCACAGAAACCCGAGCTCACCTGTTCAAGCACACAGAACTACCCAAAACTTTCTCCTGTCTGTGACTACAGACACCATGACCAGAGGTTTCTTCTCAGCCCTTATCAGTTACATTTTACCCAACTAAGAATCACCAGGCAGTTTTGAGGTCATTCCATAACCAAGTGTAGCTATACAGCTGATGATCAAATCTCCCATTCCTTTGTAATTACAAACTCTGATGACCTTTATATCACATACTGGTTCCTCTAACCAGATGAATCCCTTCACTCGTCACCTTACAGGCACCTAGGATCAGGAAGATAAGGAGTGGAGTGGGCCTACATAGCCATGTTTCCTTTTACTGTATTTTAGCCTCAGCCTATGGAAAAGCTTTAAAGAGCAACTACATGTATGGCCAGGGAATGAAGCCTTGGCTGTGCAGGATGTTGAAGTAGGATGGTGTGGCAAGCCTACCAAAACAATAGCTAAAACATTACAATTGCTCTTTACAGATGCATCATAAGGATAAGCACCACAGAGGAAGAGGTGTTAATTAGTCAAATGAAAAAGCTGGCACTTGACAACAGGGTGTGAGTTTGTCATGAATTAATGTAAGTTGAAGCAAGGTCTCTATCCACCAGGTGCGACAGTCCCTAACAGTCCCTTAGAACAAGGTCTGTGGAAAGGACTTTAAAAAAGTGTGATAAATAGAGATGTGTCTATCCCTGAAATAGGAGACTGAATTCAGAAATGAAATAGATATGGCTCCCAGTCCTTCAGAACCATATTATTTTAAAGATAAATAAAGGGACCTTCACTATGCATCCTTTACTGAATGCACACCCTCCAGCTTATTGATCACCCAGCCTATATACTAAGTTTTCTGCTCTGTCTTTCCAGAGCGTTCATAGCCTCTGGCATAGCTACTGCTCCTTCCTTTGCACTTGAGTGCATTAAATGGCAAAGAATTTAATTCAGCCACATCCAGGTTTATTATATTTTACTCCCTCTAGCAAGCATATTTCAGATGGCCTCATTCTAGTAACTGATCCTCCAAAGTCAATCAGGCAACTCCAATGTAAGAAGCAAGTGTGAGGCAAATGTTTTCCAACAGGCAAGAAAGAAATGTCTAGTCTGTGCAGTCAGAACATTTAAGTACTTAAGAAAAGCATATATTTAAATATTTTTCTTTTTTGAAGCTGCAATTTCTGGATCCCACATAAAGATATCTGTGTTTTGTTTTGTTGCATTTTTTAGAAAGAAACAAAGCCTTTCTTCCTTCAAAAGGTCACACTAAGACCAAGCTTAATAGACCACAGACCATATATCAAAGATTTCAGTATACTTTTGAAGTGGAATTAAATCATATTTCTTAGTTTAACTGTAGCTCATCATAAGAGCTGAAGTAATCTCAGACATCAGAGATCTGCAGGCTATTGAGCTCTTGTTATTAAATATTTTTTTGCTATTTCAGCTGACTAGTGCCTAAAGGCTGCTTGCACAGAGTAGTTACAACTTGTTGGGGGAAGAAGGGGCAAACCATTCTGTGATTCTATGAAATGAGGTCTTCTCTCAAGTTACATTAATGAACCCATTGTATATTACCTATTAATGGACATCAGCTACAGATTGGAAGACAGACAACTTACAAATCCAAAAATAGCCAGGAGAAAACTCTGGAAAATTTGAAAAGATACAGGCCTAATAAAAGTATGGATATTTTTTTCATATTTTGAATATTTATATTAGTACAGAAAGCACTGTCAGCTTTTCGAGTATACAAATCTGTTCTTAATAGGTACTGCCCCCAAAAATCATAGTAAAACAGGCTAGCACACACAAAAAAATAATCAGAGGCTTCCTCCAATAAAAAAATAATTACAGTAGTAATACTTGGCTTTCTAACGTAATTAAAATCCAATTTAAAGCTGGGTACTTTGATATCCTTTGTTGCCTTTTCACCTTGCAATCTGAATCTGACATAGTTAATTTAAAATGGACAAATAGAGCCTAACTAGTTTGCAATAATTTTTTCTTTATAGACTACAAGTGTAAATATAACTTTGAAACTGATAACTGGGTGTAGCAATTGATATATCAGACTGGTAAGGAACCCAGTAGAACCAACTGAATATGTTTTCATGCAAACAGCATTTAAATGATGCCCTACTAGAAGCATTACATAACCAGTCAAAGTTTTTGCCTTTAGATCATACTTAAAGTGTCTCATCAAAATTGCATCCTGAAGGAAAGAAAATCATGACTTATTAAATATAAATATATGATGTTAAAAACTGCTTTTAGTGTGGTTATGTAATATTTATTGTTCTGTGGCTAAGGTCACATAAAGATCACATGTGACAGGTGATGTATTTTTCTTACTAGCTTTATGTTAACTGCCTTTCTACTAAGCTAGTATAAATGGTTTTTTCTCCTTGTCCTGGAAAGTATTTAAATCACAAAGTTCATAGGAACTGTTATACTCCAAACAATTCAGGAGCCAAAACAGAAGTATTTCAGAGATTACATTTTGTAGGTAGAGAATTTGGGCTCAGGTGGCACAACTACCTCCTTGTTTCACATGACAGACCATTGTGAAACTGTTATGTTTACCCAGGTCTAACAGGTCCTGGCACAACTTCCACACTTAGGCTGGGACCACCAAAACTACTATTTCCAAAGCTATATTTACCAACATCAGAAAGCCACTGCCCAGTCTAGTACAATTGCCAGAACATTGCTCAAGAAAGAGCAGGGCAGCACAGTAGGTCAGGATGGGGTAAAACTCCTCCTTGCATGCTCCTGGCCCCACCTGGCCAACCATGACCTTCTCTTTCGAAGCTGGGACGTTCATCACTAGGTCTAATTACCCTGGTTGACACCCAAGAAGAGTGCTGCTCATTCACAGAGCAGGTAGGACAGAAACACGCTGTGAAAGCAAGAGAAACTTCCCACCCCTGCACCAGTAACAAGCTTCAGCCCTGACCTAAAAGCAGTAGCAAATGCTGAACTCCAAATCTGTGCATGCATGGCTTCTCCTGGGCTGCAAAGGAGAACAAACATTTGTGACTGTGATTTACAATTACTATTTCTGATCATTGTAGTAAGAACTCTCTTGGATAACAAAAAAAATACCTGCTTCATTCTTTGCCAGGAATGGTTTCTTGCATCACTAGAGAACAAGTACCAACGTTTACAAAAGAGAGGATACCTTTGTTCATATCCGACCAAGGGATTTCTGTTTTCAGGGAAGACAAGCTACTGCTTTGATAACGCCTTCGCGTGGTCAGTACAAATGACTGTGCACCTATATTTGTAAAGTGCTGCCTCTGTTTGATAAATTAAGCACAGTCCAGAGTACTTTTATAGATTCCAAATGAAGAGAGGAACAGATCTTCCTTCCTTTGAAGTTGTGGCTAACTTCCAAGTTACTTCAAAAGGGAAGAAGTTTGGGTGCTTGCTCAGAGTTAACAAAGGTGTAACAGTGGAATTTGGCTTAAGGTATAGGAAAACATTCCCATTAATTAGTGAGATAAGAATAAGCCATGTTCAACCCAAAACCGCTCCATTACTTGTGAGAGAAGACAAAGTTAGACTAACCCCATTGATGTATTTGCTAGGAGTAGAGGAGTTTCATCATCCTACATCAAAGTTTGGGGCTGTAACTCATTGAGGTCAAAGCTTTTTCTACCAAGATAGTCTAATGTGGCTTTCTGTGCTCTTTCATAAGTGTTCAAGATACCAGTTATTTATACACATCAATAATTTTTGTATTGTACAATATTGCATGCTGAAAACACAGTCAAAAATGTAAATGGGCTGTAAGTGTCAATGCAAATTCTCCTATTCTGAGAATGTGCAATATGCAAGCATGGCTTATTTATTAATTTTTGTCATCACTGATTGATATCTTGATTAATTGCCAGAAGGCATTGGACCAGGTGTTAACTATGTGCAGATTGGATGCAGTGTTCTGTGAACTTCACGCTGTATTAAAGGCACAGACATGCCCAGTTGGAGCAATAAGCCTTTGTTTGCTTTGGCAGGGCTTGCAGCTCCCCGGGGCCAATGCCATAAAGAGGTTTCTGTTAGAAGCCGCAGTGCTCATTGTAGAAAAATTGCCCCTCAAAAAATTAGCATGGTACAATGAAGGATGCATAATGTTACGCAAATGACAGCTGCTTAGCTGAAACAATAGCTAGGAGATGGCATTTGCCAGGGTGCACATCTCATGTAAATTAACTTACTAACTGTTTCAGGAAAAATAAAAGAAGTGAAGCCTGAACCTGTACGACTACTTCACGGATCCTTCCTGGGGGCACAGAAGAGCTGCAAACTCCCACTGATATCAAAGAAAGCTGAACTGGGCCCTCAGCCTCTGCCCCTCCGACGCTGCCAGAAGCCAAGCGGGCAAGGGCTGCCAGCAGCAAAGTTTGCCTTGTTGGGGCAGAACAAAGCCCTGGAATCTGCTTTACAGGTGGAAAACCAGAGTCATTTCCCCCAAAGCAGCAAATCAGTAGCTGCTGAGCCAACACCAAAGAGAGACCACCAGAGACCCCATCCCCAGTAGAGAGCAGGGCCTATGGCGAGGCCTGCGTGGGCCTCTCCCTGCCCCATGCTCTGCTTCGCCCACCTCCAGGACCCCCAGCTCCCCTGCGGCTGCAGTTCTGATCTCTCACCACACTCTCAAGGGATGGGTGGAATTTCCCCATGATTTACAGCCACGGGGGAAAGGGCCCAGCGGAGCCAAAATGCTGCAAGGGGGGATCAGAATCAGTGCCTGGGCCTTTGTGTCCTCTGCGCAGCAGAAGGGACATTGTCCTTGTTCAACCGATTAGAAATACTAATCATTGACATAAAAATCTAGCCTTGGAGTGCAGGCTGAACCAGAAAAGGCTATGCAGCACAAAAAAGAAACAACATTGGGGGGGGGGAAAGAAGAAAAAAAAAAAAAAAGGAAAAGAAAAAAAAATAAGAGTTGCAATCTGTTCTGGGTTCAGTTGCATTAGGTTTTGCATCCTCAAATCTAGAAATGCCATGGTTTATTCTGAGCAGCTTGGTGGAAAAATAAAAATCCACAAGAATGCACAGCATAATACGAAGAAATAGAAACAAAGTCACGGGCTCAATTTAACAGTAATGCATAATATTATTTATTTTTAGTAGTATGTGGGGGGAGTGTCACCCAGATGTGTCAACATAAATAACCAAGATACATCCCCAGAATCCAGGACCACGAAACAAAGTATGCTAAAAGCCAAGAGTAGAGTAACCAATCATTTGTAATTTCTAAGGGAGGAAAACAATCAATATAAGGGAGCTGGACAGGGAAAGGAGGAGAGCATGGAGCACTAGTTTGATTTACATAGGAGTTTCCCTTCACAGTGCAAGGATTAACACAGCCCCTACTGAAAAGGCGGGAGAGCTCTAAAAGCAAACAAGGTGGTGTTTAGGATTTCTTTTTTTTCTTTTTTTTTTTTTTCCTTCTCTTTCAGAATGGGCCCCGTGATATTGCAACTGTTGCTCATCACATTAGCAGTGTGGGAACAGGAAAAAAACCACATCGTGAGGGGGGGGG